>JAQSEB010000044.1:0-600000 GCA_030063045.1 Pratylenchus scribneri
ATATATATATATATATATATGTATTCGTGTATGTATATAAATTCGATACAGCTTTTTGGATGCGTTGGTTGAGGTATTTTATTTATCTATTGGTCAAAAATTGTTATATTTGTTTTACAATTTTTCTTTTAGTTTAAAAACCGAGACTAGGCCATATCGAATGATACAAGTTTTTACTTTTTAGTAAGTCATTTGGCAAAAAATATTTTATTTTTTAACATTTTTCACGCGAATATTAAGTTTATGTAGAGCTCAAATTTAATCGATTAGAGAAAGAAATCGCATTGTCGCGTTTTGGAAACATTTATAATTTAAATTTACTCTCATTAATAAATGAGAAACCGGTTTTAGATCTTACTACAAACTTTATACCATTTTATAGATCTCATCGAGAGGCGTCATTGATATACAATTTCTCATTGTTTGGTCAAAATTAAAGCATTTAAAACTAAACTTATATGATGGTTTAAATGGTTTAATACTCTTTAATTTTGGCCAAACCATGACATATACCAATCGATGCGTCTCGATGAGATCTACAAAATGGTATTTGTAGGGTTTAAAACCGGTTTGTGATTTATTAGAAGTCAAAAATTGTTTTTTCTGCAAAAAAATTTTCCATTATGATATCAAAATGCCTACGGAAGAGATTGACCAAAATGGCATAAATAAAGTTTTAAAAATATATTGAAAGATGGGTAAGATATTGAGCCAATGAAAAAATTTAAAATTTGGATAGCCGAAATGTTTCAGAAAATTTAAAACTGACCCGAAATGCAAATGACGGAAATTCGGTGGTGGACATGGATTTGCCTGTCACTTCTTTCATCAAATCCCTTGAAGCCGGCCCAACAATGTCCAATGCGGTGAAATTATTTGTCACATCCTGCAGTCGAATGTCCATTCCCCATTCCTTGGCCCATCGACGAATCCAGATGGCCAAGCGAACTTGTTGAACGGTGGGTGCCACCAGGAAATAGCTGAAAAATGATATGTTAAATGTTTGAAATAATTTTGGAAATTGGACATTTCTGCCAATGACTTGGCTAAACGAATTTTTAAAATCGTTTTTTAGAGACTTTTTTTTGGTCTATCAAATTTTAATTTCAGAGAACGGTAAAAACTTTTTGAAAAATAAAAGGATGTTTAAACCAAAACATTTTTTACTTACCCAATATTTCTTCTATTAGAAGCCCGTGGGCTTATAAACCCAAAAATGGGTAAAATTTGGGGTCTAACTTTGTTATTTGTGGACTTTTTTGAACAAATTATAGCGTTTTTTTAGACCCAAGGCAATAAGAAATGCAATAAAAAAAAATTTAGTCGAAAAGTTCATTATGCCAAGAGGTAGAGTGACCCAAAGTCGAGGGTGGACTTCTAATAGAGGGCTTCTACTTCTAATAGTTATTTTACAGTAAATAACTTTTGACAAAAATATCAATACCGTTCTTAAATTGAAATTGCATAGATTTCCGAGTCAAATGTGAGCCCTTTCTCGAATCTCGATGATATATTATGCCTAAAAAAGCACAGCATCTATTCTAATCCCTAGCTATTTCTAGAATGTCTATAAATTGTTTTAATAGATATATTAAAATTAAATTTCCATTTATTGGCATTTTTAATATAGGTAATTTTAGTGTGCTTAGTCGAGAATTTGGCCTCCATTTTTCTAGCCAAAATTTAAGCTATTCTTTGTGTAAGACAATAATAAACAAATGGAATAATTGAGAAATTACAAAGAATTTTTTCATTAATTTTTAATGGAATTTCTACTCACTGATGTTGACCAATTCGGCTAACAGTCAAATCGGTCACATAGCCGCCCCAATCATTTTGCATTCCCGTATAGATCGTTCTGAAAATAAATAAGTTTATTTAATCGAAAAGTTCAAAATTTTCTATTAGTAAGGATGAATTTTGGAATTGCTTTTACAGTTTGAGGAAGTTTTCAGGAATGAATGGGGGTAGGAATTTTGATGGGAAGAGACATTTGCGCGGAGAATGGGGAAAGCTAGGAAATCAACAGTATTATTATGCTGCTGTTGGGTGGGATTCGACTAAAAAAATTTAAGGTGATCTTCAAATTTTGGAGAATATGCCTTGAGGTTATATTGGTGGAGGGACGATTGTCCGAAATCAGGACCCGTAGTAAAAGAATCGAGTAAATTTCGTGGGGAAAAATCCCAAGGAAAATTCCCTTTCCCTTAATCTAGCCCAATATATTAACCTTAAATTCAAACTTAATCCTAACCATAGATGAGATTCTTTTCTAAGTAACCAATGTAAATCCTCTATTAGTGACCCCGGGGTTACTAATTTTCAGACCCTCTGAGGTGGGAATTTTTCTGAAATTTTTGAGACAAAAAATGCTTATTTTGGCTTAATTTTACCTACTAATTGGTTATTTCTACTAATTTGTTATTTTTGACAAAAAAATTTTTTGGGAAGAAGGGGGGTTACAAATAGAGGGGAGGGGTTTCAAATAGAGGAAGGGTCACTAATAGAGGATTCACGGTAGCCGAAGATTGGCCTTACCCTCAAGGAGTCATTAAATGCTCTCACATTTGAAAATGTAAAAGTAAAACTGACGTGCCAACGGGCCTATCAATGTTGGCAGAGCAAAGACGTTGAAGCAATGGGATCGCATCGGGTCCATCCAAATCGAATTTGCTAAAACTGGTCATGTCGATTAGGCCAACTCGTTCACGGCATGTTTGATATTCCTTGGCCACCAACGGAAACCAATAGGGCTTCCCGCACAACGGATCCTGGGAGGTGAACAGTGTTTGACGGGGCATTTCCGCCGACGGCTGGTCTGATTGATGATGATGATGCAATGGTGGGTTGTACCAAAGTGGTCTGCAAATCAATTGTTTTTTTAAACATTGCCATGCACAAAACACTAATTTTAAATAAATATTGACGTAATTTACTATACCATATTAATATTTCCCATTAGTATCGTAGTAGTTATCCAAATCAGGTACCCGAACCGGAACCGAACCAAAGCCATTTTAGGCTAATAAGAATCGGTACCGGAATCGAGGGTCGGAATTGGAACTGAATGGTTTTACGGTACCGTTTTGAACTCTGATGAGGGGCACTTTTTGGTTATATTTTACCTTCGGTAGCCATTTTTTAGCTAAAAATATACGTGCCAGAGGCGATTAAAATTTCCCCCTGCATGGGCCATTTTTGGTCTAGTATTTTTCCATTCAGCTGGGTCATTCATTAAAGTTTAAACAGATATTTTTCTTAAAAGGATATTTTTTTAAATTCTTCAATGTATGGCACTTTTTATTCGAATTTTTCCCCGCGGAATTGTTTTTTTATCACAAAAATCTTCCTTTTATAACCCTTTTCTTAGTAGGCAAGTTCGATTTAAATCTTTGTGAATTTTATCATTATAATTTGCGATTCGTTCCAGATTCGAAAAGTTAAAATGGCATAAAAATTAATGAATTCTCTGTTCTCTCTTTTAACTTCAATCCATTTTATTTGCTAAAATTTATTTTCACCCACCTCTCATAACCCATATTTTCGGCAAAAACGGCGCCCGCATCCCGTAAATAATGATGAATGGGCGAAGTCCGTAGATTGCGTGCCGTGTGGCATTGATGGGTGGGAGTCAATGTCTTGAAAATGTTGCTGGCCACTTCCGGCACCCTTTGATAGAGATATTGAGGATTTGAATGAAGTGGGAGGAAACGGGCAACATCCAATTTGTCAACACTGATCGTAGGGCCTGGCTGCCCGGCCAAAATCCAATCGGCCAGAATGAAGCCGAGGCCACCGGCAAATGATAAACCCTGGATTTGTGGAGGATTTAATCAAAATTTTGTTGCTATTTTATGAACAATTTTTTAGGAGATTAATTGATAAAATTGGAGGATTTAAACCAAAATATTAAATAATCGTTCGGAATTTTTAGTTAATTGAATTTAGTTAGACTCCGATTGATCAGATATTGACAATTGGGGATAAGTGTTAAAAATTTTGCTTTAAATATATTATTAATTTTTTTTATTATTTAACACGGAAAATGATGCTTTTTTTTTTATTTCCGATTTTTTTCCTATCTAACAGTTGCCTACAAGAAAAAAGAAATTTTTAATGTGGTGTCCGATCGACTAAATTTTAGTAATGTGGTACACAATTTTACATCCGCCAACAAATGAATTCACTCTGGAAAATTTTTTTGTTGAATAATTTTCCCCTCACCTGTGCATTCATTCCATTTGCGATGAAATATCCGTGTGCCTGGTCCGATTCGCCAATCAATGGACGACTGTCCGGGGTGTACATTTCTGGGCTGGTGATCAAATCGCCGCGACTGAGTTTGGCCAATTCCGGGCATCGATTGATCAGATGCCGAAGCACAGTTCCTTCAGAAATTTATTAATATTAAAAATGATTGGATTGTTAGTATGACAATTTGATGGAGTGGATAGACATGAATCAATTACCTACAAAAAATTCTTATTTTTACCAACAAAACAGCAGGTTTTTGTATTCTATTAAACCAGCAGAAACCAATTTTAGACCATACAAACCTTATACTAATTTGTAGATCTCATCGTCATCGAGACCAGTTTTGTCCAAATGTCAAATTTCTGGTCATTCGCCTCGCCTCTCGTCTTTTTTTTTTAAGATGAGACGAGGACGACACAAATGACGAGGAAACACTGATCGAGACGCATCGATTGATGCATAATTTGTCATGGTTTAATCAAAATTTTAGGGTATCTTATATCAAACCGTAAACAGTTTAAACCATATCCCAATTTTTGGTTTTAAACTCTTCAATTTTAGGCCAAAACCATGACGAATATTATACCAATCGATGCGTCTTGATTAGATTTACAAATTGATATAAGATTTGTAGGGTCTAATCTAAAATCGATTTTTGATTTGTTAGAATACAAAAACATGTTTTGCTGGTAAAATAAATATTTTCCTTTTTCCAACCAAAAATTTAAATTCATCTTGGTAAGCTCATCAATGCCAGAATTTAACATTGAATTGTAAATTGGATTATACGAATATGGCATTGATCCCCTTACAAAGATGGCGCAAAATATTACACTAAAGTAAATGGCAAATTCATGTTTTTCTCATCTCAAAAAATCAGAAAAACCCTTCCATCTCGGAAGGTCACTAAACATTGCTAGATAGTAGGCCACTATTGGAGGATTTAGGCTAAGAAAAAGTTTTACAATTTTTATTTTTATTAATTAAATTTTTTTCCCATTTTATTTAATTTTTTCCCAAAACTCACTAAATTTATCCCAATTGGCCGCCGGCATTGTCCATTCCGGATTCCGGCCTCTCGTCTGCGCCGGCAGTGTCAATGATTGCAAATCGCCCTCCACAAATCCGCCACAAATTGTCCGAAATTCCGTAGGGCAAATGTAGGTGTTCTCATCGAGGCAAATGAAAACCTGTGAAAAATTTTAAAAATTTTGCCAATTTATTAAAAAATTTAAGGAAAAAGTTCATATTTTGTGATTTTTAAAATAATTATTTTGGAAAATTTTCGAAAAATTATTGATACGTATAAAATTTTTGAAAATGGATTTTAAAATTTTATGAAAAAAAAACTTTGAAATGTTAAAAATAATTTTTTCGAAATTTTTAAATATTGGGTTTTTTAAAAAAATTTTCATCAATATTTTGCCTATTTTTGAAAATTATATAAATATTTTATGCTTATATTCGCCCTCTTAAAAATTAATTATAGCAAAATATATTTACCGGACAATTTTGGGCATTTCCCCCAATGGAAGTTTGACTGTTGGAAAGTGGTTCAGTGCTGAGGAAAGTGTATGAGCATGGATGGGCCGCAATGTGGAGATGATTGTCAGGTGGAAGGTCCAACACCTCGACCAATGAGGCCCACTTTAAAAATTTTTTATAAAAATTATTTTACGTTCAGGAAAAAAGAGTAATTTTATTTGCCCTGTCTCAGAAAAGATTCTTACGGTTCAGTAATTTATTATAAATCTCGTCAAGACACATCATTTGAATATATAATAAACTTAATTTTGAACCAAAAAACACAAAAATTGGTTTTTAAACCGTTTATTATCAAATTTTGATCAAATTATTTAAACCATTCATCAATGCATTTTATTAGCTAGATCTATCCAATCAATGGTAATATAAATTGCGAATGTAGGTTGTAGGATAAACTATTCTTAAGCCATTATATTGGTTGAGGTCATTTCAGTCTCGTCATTTCATTTCCATTTTTCTAGCGATTTCGATGACAAGCAGTAGGCCGTAGCTCGCCATGTAATTAACCAATTTATAAATGATCTAAAGTAGAATTAATAGCCCTAAATCGTGCGAGGACACTTCCTAAATAGACAAAGGACGGTGCAAATATGGGCGTTTCCTAAAATGGTGCAAATGTGCATGTTTTCGACTATAATAAATCATAAACTGGTTTTAGACCTTACAAACCTTATACCATTTTATAGATCTCATCGAGACGCATCGATTGGTATATAATTTGCCATGGTTTGACCCAAAATAAAATGGTATTAAACCATTTTTCCAGTTTCTGGTTTTAAACTCTTTTTAGGCCAAACCATGACACTTTATATACCAATCGATGCGTATCGATGAGACCTAGAAAATGGTATAAGGTTTGTAAGGTTTTAAACCGGTTTATGATTTATTATAATCGAAAACATGCACATTTGCACCGTTTTAGGAAATCCTAGCACCGCCCTAAATATTGGCTATCCATTGGTATATAGATCATCGAAAATTGTTGTTTTGGCCAAGTTATGGCCATAAATACAAAAATAAAGCGATTTTTCAAAATTTTTGCCACAACTTGGCCGAAACTTTACATTTTTTTTATTTTTGGATGATCAAAATATATCATTAGATAGGATAGCAAATAATTAGGGTTATTAAATGCATTTTAGATGATTTAAAATGACTAATTGACTGATGAGCTATATTGTTTGTCAAAATCGCTGTGAACACGAAGTGGCCGAGACCGAAATATCCCCTCTCTCGAATATATCAAATTATTTCAATTTCGACATTATGTACTCTTTTTTTTTTAAACATTTTCAATATTTTATTCTAAAAAAATTAATACTGTCTCATAAAAACCTTTGAAATTAAAAAAAAATGCACTCACAATGCCGGCCGCATTCACAAATGTGTTTGCATCGATGAAACCTTAAATAAATTTTAAAAATTAATTTTTTGGGTGATAAAAAAACCTTCATCCGTGTCTACCGCATAAACTCGGCTCTCCTCATTCAGCAGAACTTTTTTGACGGAACAATTTTCGTGCACCTGAACGCCCATTTCCTTGCAATGATCGGTTAGGAGACGGCAAAGGCCCATCACGTCGATGGTTGCATCCAATGGAGAAATTACGGCCAACTTGGAAAATGAAATTATTCTTATTTTATTAATTTGGTAAAATCAGTTAAATTACGTAAAAAATGGTCGAGAATGATTTTGAATTATCTTAAGGTTTTTTACGGTTTTTGGAAGGAACATAAAGTTAGGAATTGGAATCCGCAATTTGCAAAAGTGAAGAAGGGCCCTTATTAGTTTTGCTGCTATTCATTTTTTTAAGGTTTTTGCCTAGCTTTCTGTTAAGGTTAAAGCCCCAAATTAAGGCTGGTTTAGTTCTGCGAAAATTTTCGAGTGTCGAGTGAAGGATTTCTACTTTATTTTTGCAAATTTTGGACTTAAACTTAACATGTTCAAGGATTTGCCATCTTCATAAGGTTTTCCAGCTATCTCTCAAGGATTTTGGCCAATTTTAAAGTTCCAACTTAAGAATTTTGGAACATCATATCATAAGGTTTTTTAAGGCTATCTGAGTTTTTAATCCATTTTAGGGTTTTTCGTGGGGATTAGTTTTGTATTTTAGAAAGCTAATCTAAATCATCATCTCATCATCAATATGTGATTTTATAGAGTAGTAAATATCATTTAGAATTTACTTTTCCTAATTAAATTTTAGCTTTTACAATTTTTTGTTATGCTTATCAATTTTCTAAATCATTTTACAGATACACTATTTTCTGTTTTTTAATGTTTTATTAAAAATTTTACTGACTACAATATTAAAGTTATGGACAAAAACCTTGAGATTCTGTTACCAATTTACGTAAATTTTTTGCCACCCAAACCTTGAGATCCTCGGTTGCCAGCATTGGCCATCGACTGAGCATTTCACCGGGGCAATCCACCAGTTCACATTCCGATGAACTGGACGGGTCAGTGCATAGCCTTGTGTATAGTCGCCTGGCATTGATGGCCATTTCATCGCTTGCCGCTAAATACACTCGACCACAGCGGCTGAAATCTGCAGAGATTAATTAATTTTACGAGTTATAATAATCAATAAAAATAATTTTAGTTCAGAAAACATGTCAGTAAAGGTAATTTATACTATTATTTTTTACGGGCAAAAGAGTGTTTTTGACATCCAATAAATCAGAAACCGGTTTTAGACTCTACAAACCGTATATTATTTTGTAGATCTCATCAAGACGCATCGATTGGTATAAAATTTGTCATGGTTTGGCCCAAAATTAAAGAGTTCTAAACCAAAAGCTTTAAAAATATGGTTTAAACGGTTTAATACTTTGAAATTTGGCCAAACCATGACAAATTTATATAACAATTGATGCGTTTGGTGAGATTTACAAAATGATATAAGGTTTGTAGAGTCTAAGACCGGTTTTGATTTATTAGATGTCAAACTGTTTATGTCGTTGACATTTTTGTAAATTTTTAGGGGCATTGACATTTTGTTGATCAGCGACCAAAATTTACTCCAAATAGGCATTTTTGATAAATTTTATTATTTATTATTTTGAATGAATTACTAAATGCGCCATCCTTGGCCAATTCATTGTAAATTTCGAATGATTTTCGCACAACGGCACGCATCGATGGATCGGAATAGAACATTGGACTGGCTAAAAATTATATGGGGAAATATTTAATATTTTTTTCAATGTGCTTAAATCTTTTAAATGATCGACATAAATTTAATTTAAATAATTTTTATTAAATTCGGCAAATATTTAAAATGGCGTAGATTTTTAGCGGTTTAATGATTTGTCCTGACCCAAAGACATATATCCAAAGAGTAGATTTAATCAATTCGTAACGCTCGAAAATGATTGGGCTTAAGATTTAATAAATTTTAATTTACTTTTGAACCAAAAATAATTCGATAATTTACACGGTTTATTATCCTTATTTTTTACCAAACCATGGCGAATATATGTCGTAGGAAAAGTTGAAATTCAGGAAAAGTTGAAATTTATACACTATTTTTGTCAGAGAATTAGAGAAAGTTCGAATTTCGAAAAACTAACTAGGGGTTTAGGGTTAGGGGCTCGGCAGCATGGGATTAGGGGTAGGGGCTAAGGGCTAGGGTTAGGTTTGTACTCTGCTTCTTCGGCGAAATAGTGTGTAAATTTCACCTTTTCCTGAATTTCAACTATTCCTACAACATATACACAAACCTAGGCGTCTTGAACAGCCCTATCCTAGAAATATTGTACGCTGTACGGAGTCTAGGACAAACCATTAATAAACCGCTAAAATCTTTTCGCCATTTTCAATACCCTTTCGCCATTATCAACTATTTTCGTTTTATTAAATGTTTTTTTCGTCAAATTAAATAACATGATATCGATATTTTACTTATTTAATTATTTATAAACACAAACTTAGTTGACCAATGCTGACTCTGGTTGCATTGTGGGCACCAATTCTGGAAAAATAAATATAAAATTAATAATTTAAAAATATTTGCATAAAAACGAACAAATTCCGCTCGAACAAGAAGACATCTTTAGCACCTTAAATTGTTTATGAATTTATTTTCATTTAGTAAAGGCAAATTTAATTACCTCTCTTGGCCAAATTGTAAGCTACAGAAAGTCCCATCAATCCGCCGCCACAAATAACAATCCGTGGAACATGCATTTTATTAAAAAATTCTCTGAAGTATAAATTTGATAAAGGAATTTTGGTATTTTTTTTAATGTTGTCAATAAAATTCTCTGTTCTCTCTATCCATACTTTATACTTTTTTCGTGGAAAGAAAATAACAAGAAGAACTACATACAAATACAAAGAAGTGAAAAAGCTTTTTTGTGCATCCAATTTGATGCAAAAGACTTTTCAAATAATTCTTTTTAGGGTTAAGGTTAGGACCAGCAGCAGCAGTTTTGCCAGCATAAACCTTAGTGAATGAAAAATATGACAAAACCAAAAAAAAGATATGGGGCAATTTCGATGAAAAAATTTGGCATTTTTATGGCAACAATTTTTAACTAAAATATTGAAATAATCGTTTATTTTACAAATCATACTTATTTGATATTCGTGTTCGTGTATTAGATTTCGCATTATTCTAATAAAGCTTATTTTGGGGATGAGAAACCATCAAAAAATTTTAATAATTGAGAACTCGGAATTCAATTTGCCATAAACCATAGACCAATTCTTTAGAGAAAAAAGTAAAAAATTAAAAAAACAAATGTTTGGCGAACATTTTCCGGAAAGAAAAAACAAATGTTTGGCGAACATTTACCGGAAAGAAAAAAACAAATGTTTGGCGAACATTTTCCGGAAAGAAAAAACAAATGTTTGGCGAACATTTTCCGGAAAGAAAAAACAAATGTTTGGCGAACATTTTCCGGAAAGAAAAAACAAATGTCTGGCGAACATTTTCCGGAAAGAAAAAACAAATGTTTGGCGAACATTTTCCAGAAAGAAAAACTGGCGAACATTTTCCGGAAAGAAAAACAAAGTTTGGCGAACATTTACCGGAAAGAAAAAAAACAAATGTTTCGCGAACATTTGCCGGAAAGAAAAACTGGCGAACATTTTCCGGAAAGAAAAACAAAGTTTGGCGAACATTTTCCGGAAAGAAAAAACAAATGTTTGGCGAACATTTTCCGGAAAGAAAAAACAAATGTTTGGCGAACATTTTCCGGAAAGAAAAAACAAATGTTTGGCGAACATTTTCCGGAAAGAAAAAACAAAGTTTGGCGAACATTTTCCGGAAAGAAAAAACAAATGTTTGGCGAACATTTTCCGGAAAGAAAAAACAAATGTTTGGCGAACATTTTCAATTGAATCGGGTACGGGCATCCAGCCAGCAAAGATGTCAGCTGAATTCATTGATTTTTTTCAAATTAGCCAATAGAGAAAAATAAAAATGGAGTATCCCTGAACAGATTAATTCATCCTCAAAAACATTGAAGAAACCGCTTCTCTACCTCTCTCTCTCTCTCTTCTACCTTCGGTACCCTCATTTTATCGGCATTTTGGCCCAATTTGATCTCATCATCGCCACTCGCCGGCCTATTACTTTCTTCACAATCGAATCCAGCAATAAAAATCGTTCGCGCCATCTTTAACTTTTATTTTTTCCTTCTCTTATCCATTGGCCAAATTCTCCTTCCTCCTCATCAGCCAATCGCTTCTCCTTCATATTTCTTCTGTTCTTCATTAGTTTGGACCATTTTTCTCGGCATTTCTCTTGGCCAATCATCCAAAGCAAATTCCCCTCCAATCAGCACCTTTCTCTCCTCACTAACTCAATCCACTTCATTTTGGCACTCGCTTACCCAATTTTAATCTAATTTACCCCCTCCATTCCCTAAACTCTCACCAATCGAAACAAATCCATTAAAGTTGAGGTATGTGGCGCGCGCTTTTGAGAATATTCCATAGAGATTAAGGAAGGGGATAATAATAATAATATCCAAAATCCATCGACATTTATATTTCCAAATTTTCCATTAAAAATACATAAATAAAGGTAAATCTTCCATCCTTCATTCCAATTTGAATCAACTCTTCCTCATACATTAATCAACAAAAATTATGGTCAATTTTTCCTTTGGACCCATTCGGTTTTTGCCCTTCGCTATATTTGGAATTTTATTCGTTTCCTTCGATCATTGCCATGCAACAATTCCCGGAGCTATGTCAATGAGTGAGTTTACATTTTTTTATATTTTTCCAATAAGATTTTTTTCTTTTTTTCTAGATTTCACTTTTTAGTAGTAAAATAAAGCTATTTTGATGAAATTGATATTGTGATCTTGATTAGAGTAGATCGTTGTCAGTTTTTTAAACAATTCGATTTTAAAACCAGGGTTTCTGTTTTTGAAAACATATTGGTTTTCATTTTCAGTTTTTTTTATGGAAAAAATTTTCGGTTTTAAATTGTGGCCAAGATCTGCTTTTGATGATGTTGAAAAAGAAACAAAAAAATAATTCTGAATAAATTGCTAAATATAATTTTTTTCCTTTACATTTTGTGGAAGGATCTAATTCAAATGGATTTATTATATAAGAAAAAAATCTTATAAAAATTGAAAAAAAAAAATAATTTTCAGAAGGTGCCGCTCCATTTGTTTCCTCGGGCTCTAAAAAACAATTTGCTTCTTTCAAGAGCAATTCTTCCTATGGAAATGATGTCAATGTCAAAAATTCAATGGGAATGGGAGGAAGCAAAAATATTTTGCAAATGGCACCGAAATTGGACAATATTCAGCCATTTAGCATTCGTCATTCATCTATGCGGCCAATTTCTGCCATTCCACTCAACCACAACCATGCCAATTTTAAACCAATGGTAGAAGATGCCAACAACAACAATTATAAAGGGGATTGGGCAACAATGGAAATGCAAAAGAGAGAAGAGCGGCTTTACAAAGGACTTTATGGAAAAAATGTTAAGGAAGACCGGCAGAAAGAAGGGGAATGGCATCATTTGAGCGCTGCTTTTGAACAATTACCGCCATATGCACAGGATAGAATTGCCGAATTGTGAGTTTGAAAAGTTGCGCATTTTTATGAAAATGCTTATTGTGTATTAGTAGAGACCGGCAAAATGAAATCTTCGGGATTGCGGACGGTATTTTTTTCCCCCAAATTTTTGCGGGACGGATACGATGCGGGATAATCCCGCAAAAATCCCGTCCCGCAAAATCCCGCAAAATCCCGCAAATCCCGCAAAATCGCGCATGGGATCACGTCCCGCGCCGGTCTCTAGTATTTAATATTCGTTTGCAATATTCACATTTTTCAGTTTTTTGCCAAAAAAAAAATCATTACAATTCTTTAATCTAAGATTTGCATTATTTTTTATTATTTTACGATTTTATTAAAATTTTTATCAAGCGGGATTTCTATAATAGAAAGGGCTAATTTATTTCAGAGCCGGAAAATGCTTGAAAATAATATATAATCGATAAAATTTGCATAAATCAGCAGAACATATTTTTACAATCAAAGCATATTTTTACAATTTTATATATCAAAATATGTTTTTTGAGATTCAAATAAATTTAAATATTTTAAATGTTTTTACAACTTTGATAATGTTTTGAAGAATAGAGCAGCATGTTAGGGTCCAAATTCAAAATGAAGTTCTGATGTCTATTTGTTTTTTGTCTTTAAAATATCGATTTTTGGGAAAAAATTTTTTAAATGAATTGGATTTTTGTAAGTTTTTTTATATTTTCAATGAAGGATTCGGTTTTTAATTTTACTTTTTTTTGCCAGATTTTTTATTGAATTAAGTTATTTGTAAATTAATTAATAAAATAAATGTAAATTTTATAATTTATTTTAAAATTTTTACTCTAATTTCAGATTCTCTCAAATAAAATATTAAAAATTTCTTTTCAATTCAGGGCTACAAAAAATGATTGAATATTTGGCCAATTATGAGGATAAAGACAAACCATCAGCAATTTTTATGTCGTTAGTCCAAGAAACTTCACCGATTCCTCCAACTTCACCGCCGAGACGTAGAACAATATAAACAGAAGGAAGTGATTGATTGATATTGATATTATTGGATGATATATGGAATTTTATTTATTTTCGGATTTTTTCATCAGTTAATGCTATTTCAGTACCTGAAAAATAATATCCGAAATAGCATCATAGCATAGGAAACCCTAATTCTTATATAATTGAACTTATTTAACTACATTTTATGAAACCCCTATGGTTCTTTTACATTTCCTGCGTCTGCGTCCAATCAATAAATGATAAAGGAAAAGCGAATAATATTTTCAATTTGCCCCGGGCGATTTAACATTCATTTCCTTACATTGTAATTAATTTTTCACAAATGTTCCGATTATTCCATCCAACACATAAAAAAGATATCACTGGCACAACGAATTATATGCAATGAAAAAACTATTTATTTATTTTTTAAATTTATTACGAAAATTTATATTTGCATTGTCTTTGTGAAATCCTCTTTGTACAATTTTTAAAATTTTATTTCAAAATTTTGAGAGAGAATGTTCGCAAATGAATTTAATAATAAAACAAATGCATTTTTTTTACAAAATGCAAATTTGTTGGTGGAACATTGAATTCTACCAACAATTCGAATGAGAATCAACAAAAGCAAAATTTGTTGGAAAAATATAAAAAAGGGATTGGAATGTGAATAAAAGGTTAATTTAAAAGCTAAATAATGAGTCTAAATTTGTTTTGATTCTAAAATAAAATCATTTTATTGTCCTCCAAATTTATTGTCGAAAATTTTGAAATTTTCATAATTTTAACCATAAAAATATTCCACAATTTGCTTGCGAGAATACTCATTTTTACTGTCCTTGCACCGATTGAATATCTGACTACGATTTGTGCTTTCCAATCCAAAAATTGGCATTGCCATTGCTACTGTAACCAATATGAACGCACACAAGTAGTTATCAGGGCCTCAGGGGGACATTCTGCACTAAGAAAAAACCGGTTTTAAGCGGCTACCCAAGCGCTTCATTCAAACCCAACCGGCCATCTGCTCCGACTGGCTATTAGGTAAACGCTTACTTTAAAAGGGAGGGAGTCTAGAGAAAAGGAAAATAGTATGTTTAAATGAGGAGGGACGGGGTTAGACATTAGACTGACCACCAAGCCGACAGGCAAATCCTGTGGTTAGATTTCTCGGGGAAAATATGGATTGAAAAAAAAATAATTTCCCCTTCAAATCTTTAAGGTGTTGGCTGGCCTCCAATTGTTGACGACGATGACCTCACCGACCGAACGAGGAAGAAAGGAAGGAAGAATAAAAAACTATTATTATTAATTTAACGAATTTGTTTAACAAATTTTATGCCATGTGAAATATATCAAATAAAATGATGAAAACGTAAACAAATTGAAATTTTAAAGTCAAAACAGTGGATCAGGTGTTTTTTCGATAAGTGAATTTATTAAATAAAATGAGAACAAGTTTTTTTGGTGGGGTGAGAACATGTGTTTTCGATCAGATCAATTTGGTTTTGATTAAATAAAAAACGAATAAATTTTGGTTAGAATGATTGAGGAGGGAAAGGACTTGATTTGATGAAAAAGTAAGTCAAATATTGTTAAATAAAATCGATGAAAATATTATTTAATATTCTGCACCTTCCTCAGGCCTTCAAAATTCATCTTCACGTTCCATCATGTAGGCCATCCATTCATCCTTCTTCTCTTCTTTCTCAGCCATTCCATCTCCTTTCATATTTTCTTTGTCCTCATTCTTCTCTTCCTCACTTCCCTTATCTTCATTCTTAAAAATTTTAAATCTTTTTTTTTTAAATTATTTTTTAAACCTTATTGATCGATTCGTCAATAATGAGGACCGCCTCCATTGTATTGTCCAATGAACCGATGATCTAAATAAATAAATTAGTAAAAATTCCAAAAATTTTTTAAAATTTCCAATCACCTCTTTATTCTGACCATCCTTTTCTTCCTCATTTTTCGCCTTTTCTTCCGTCTTCTCATCTCCTTCCTCATCCTTCTCAATCTTCACTTCGTTCAAATTTTGCCCTTCTTCTTTCTCATTTTTATTCACTTCATCCACGACCATTATTTCAACCTCCTCATTTTTATTCTTCTCCGCAACATTTTTCTAGAATAAAATAATTGAACCATTTACAAACAAATTTAATATACCAATTTTTCCAATTCCTCGGCTATTTCACTTTTGGTAAGCCGTTGACCACTCTTGTAAAAAACCTGTTTATTATTTAAAATATTTGTTAAAATACCTCAACCAATTTGTTCTCATCAACGAAGACGACCGTTTCCTTCTCACTTTCACTCTCACTTGGACTCGATCCCGATTTTTTGGATGATCCTTCCATCTCTCTCTAAATAAATTTAATTAAAAATTCCTTTTTTTTTCTTTTTAACTTTTTTATTCCATCTAGCTTCCCTTTCTAATTGCCACTTTCTTCTAGGGCCAACCTGTTGCTGTGCCAGTCGAGTTCGCTCCTCAATCGCTTTCCGCTGAATCCGTTCATCCCTCTCTCGCAAACGACGAGCATATGGACTCTTTTTATTTTTTATAAATTAAATTTAATAAATAAAAAATTTTTACCTCATATTTTGGCTCGTTCAAATCATCCTCATCTTTCATTTTTTTCGACAAAGGCTCACCAACCAACTCCTGTTTTTATAAGTAAAAAATTTTTTAATAATTAAAAAATTTTTACCTCCATCGATAATTTCGGTTTCTTCAAAGGAGGATGGCCCGTTTCATCAACTTTTCCGCTCGCCTTTCCAGCTCTTTCCATCCTCTTTTTCACTATTTTTTCCTCGGACCATTTCTAGAATTTCTAGTTAATTAATTAATTAATTTTTAAACCTCGCATGAGCGCCCCTGGACATGACGTTTGACGTTGTCAATTCTATCATAGAGATGACATCGTCCACATCTCGAGCCACGACCAAATCGTTCGATGAAGGCATTAGATGGCTAAAATAAAAAATTATTTATTAAATTATTTATAATTAAATTTACAATTTTTTCCTTCCCCGTCTCCTCTTTCTTTTTGATCTAGAAAAGATTTTTTATTAAAATATTAATTTCCTCCGTCTTACCGGAGTTGATGGACGAGAGTTCGACTGAGTCTGAAATAAAAGGAAAAAAATAAATTGTCTAATTTTTTACTCACATTTCGACCGGTCACATTTTCTTTATTGTTTGAACCGGATGAAATTTCAGGTCCTTTCTATAATTTATAATTAAAAAATTTTTTACTCAAAAAAAAAACCGGCTGAGTCGAAACACTCCGATCTATTCCCAGCTCCTTCTCCAATTTTCGGATTTTCCGCTCCTTAAAATTTTTTGTATTTATCAATTAAAATTTTTAACCTTTTTCTCCCATTCTTTGAACAGGTCATCCTTTTCCGCTTCGATTTCACGCATTTCCTCGTCCTAAAAAAAAATAATAAAATTTACTTAATCATAAAAAATCATACCAGCCCATCCATTTCAGTATTCAATTTGTCCCGTTCACCCTTCTAAAAAAATTATTAAAATTAAAATGTTTAAAAATTTAAAAAATACCAATTTTTCCAACTCCTGAAGCTTATTCTCTTTCATTTTTGCATCCCTGGCCTTCTCCTCTTCAATCTATAATAATAATAATAAAAACATTAATATTAATAATATTTTAATTAATTACCTTTTTCCGGGCCTCCTCCGTCTTCACTTTCTATAATAAACAAAATTTTTAATATTATTTTTTATTTATAAATTACCTCATTTAACCCTTTTAATAATTCTTCCACCTGGCTTTTTGTTAGACTACCAAGAATTTTGTCCACAATAGCATTGTCGGCCATGATGACGAGGATGAAGAATATTAATATTATTATCACCTAATAAATTGAACAACAAATTATTAATTAATTAATTAAAAATAATGGACAACAAATTCCTAAAACTGGACCGCGGAAAAAGCGAGGGATGATTGTGTGGATGGATGGACCGCTTAAGTCAAATTTCTCAAAATTCTTCCATCTCACAATCCTTCCTCACTTTTCCCTCCGGTTATAATCAAACGATTTCCTCAATTCTTCCTTTCTCTCTCACTGATTTCCCTTTCTCTATCTTATTAAAGCCTATACTCTTCCTCATTTTTTTCCCAGCTTAAAAGTAAGGAAGAAAATGGCGGCCATTTTCTCTCATACTCTAATATATACTATTTTCCTTTCCTCATTCTATACCCCTCATAGGAAATAAGGTTCCAATTTCTCTATTTCTATTTACTCAAAATAAACAAGAACTCTCTCAACAACAGTAGACAAAATTAAAATATTGATTATTCAACTTTCAAATTTCAAATCATCGTCCACTTCCCGGAAAAATTTAAGCTAATTTTCCGTCCTCATTTTTTTCCTAAATAATTCTAAAAATAAATAAAACTTAATTAAATGATTTTTAGCGAATAAAACGATTAATTTTCAAAACAATTCCCCAAACTGATCAACAAAATGGAACCAAACAATCCATTCATTCAAAACAATGGAGGTAATTTTATACAATTTTTTTACATAAATTTAATTTTTTTAGACAATGTGAACGGCCGTTTCATCTTCAATCCGGCACTCAGCTACGACGACATATTCAATGGTAACATCAATCGCCGCAATGAACAACAAGCGGGCCATCCTCAATTGGACCATCCTCAAATCGACCAACCACCAACCGAACATCTTCCTCAAAATGGTCCATCTCAAGGTAATATTTATTATTTTAAACTATTCAATGTTACATTTTTACAGAACCAGAATCACCTCAACGCAAACGAATGAGAATGCGTCAACTGCAACAACACTTTGGACAACCACATGGTAAAATTTAAATGTTTTTAACTAAATTTAACTCAATTTTTTATAGATTTGGTCAATCATCGCCCTGAACGCATGCAAATTTGGTCACCGTCCAGTGAGAATTGTATTTTTTAAATTATATATTTTATTATTAATATTTATTTTTAGCAACCATTTCGCCATTAATTGAGGACCTCAACAACCGTGCGCGACTCACCCCAGTGCAAATTGAGGAGGACCTCCGACGATTCAGCCGACAATCCACAGGTTTTTTTAAAATATTATACTCAAAAATAAATATTTATTTTCAGCAAACAATGAACATCCTCAAAATGGACACCGATTTGTTCAGGCAATTTGGGATGGTATATTAATTAAAAAATAATAAAATTAATTTTAATATTTTTTAGAGCGCATGTTCATCACCAACTTCCTCATCCTCATTGTGGCGATCCTCCATTTCGGCCTATTCATACTCATGGCCCTCACCCGCACCGAACCGCGCCAAGAACAGAATGGAAGACGTTGAAGTGATGAAAGGAACGGATGAATGGAAACAATCAATTTTTTTGTGAAAAAACCTCATTTTAATCTTTCAAATTTACTCCAATTTTTATTCAACCAAAATCTGCCTCATTTTTAAATTTTCCTCATCAAATTATTGATCAAAACAGATCTCATTTTTTTATTATTATTTTGTGAAACATTCCCCCTCTTCTTTAAATATTTGTGATCTTTCCCCAAAATTCAATCAATTTTATAAATTTTCTTTCTTTTCTCCATAAAAATCATTCACACTTTCATACTGAATAAATTTTATACACTTATGCAAATGATATGAATAGGAAATAGAAGGGAATGGGGAAGAGTAAAGGAAAAAAAAGGAAAGGTTTTGATACCCTCTAAGATGGGCCAAATTCATTTTATTTTCATTCCTTCATCTCCTAAAAAATTCCCCTTTCTAAAATATGACTAATTGGACCCTTGCTTATTGCGAGTGTGAAAATCGGGATCAATATTGTGTAAGACCCGATGAGTTTACAAAACCCCTCATTTGCATCTCGAACAAAATTCCAATTACTCAAATCAACGACTACTTGAAGAATCCGCCCTCATTCAATGAAAACATTCTTCCAATCATCATCATTTTCCTCATCCTCATCCTTATTTTACAAGTAAAAATGAAACAAAAATAATTATAATATTACTCAAACAGATTGCATCAACAATCTTTTGCGGTGTGGCATTCAAGCAAAGCTATAACCGACAGACATTGGAAGAGGAACAGCGACAGCAAAACCGTCGTCCTCGTCGACAAATTGGTGAGTTTCTCTCCCCTAATAATATTTACTCAATTTTCTCTTTACTCAATTTCCAGATGTGACAGCTATGGCGACCAATGCCCTTCGTCGAGCATGAGGAGAATGAAGAGAAAAAAATGAGGAAAAGCAATAATTAATAATTAAATCATATTGATTTTTTTAAATTCGGTGCTCCGTATTTTTAATTCGGTTTTACATATAATTTTTAATGATTAATTATGAAATAAATTTGGTGAATAAAACCTTTTTCCATCAGCGGTCTGAGTATAAATACCCTCGAAAAAACCTCATTTTCATATTCCTACGATCATTTACACCAAAAATGTCCTCCATGTTCACTCTCCCAGAATCCAATTTTGAAATTCACTGTTGTACCCGACTCACCGGTCGAATTTTCAATAAAGTAGAGGAATCGACCACTATGAACGAGCCAAAAGATGAACCAATGCCAGAGGAAAATACGGAAATAAAAAATGAGGAAATAAAAAGTGAGGAAGTTAAAATCGAAGAAGAAAGAAAGAAGGAACCAAAGAAAAAAGAGGAACTTTTGAACTTTGTCAATTATCTGGTCACCATTCTTCCTCAATTCCCCCGGGATAGACCAACAGCCGATAATATAGCCAAAGAGATTAGTAAGAAAGCCGATTTGACCGTCGATGAATTATACAAACTCATCCATTCATTTATGCCCAATCCTTCAAAAGTCAACGATGGATATAGAGACATTTTAAACCTCCCAGCTCAAGAGGAACACGATCTTTTCAAAAAGAATATGGAATTTTTGTCTAATAAGGAGGAGATTTCACCGATGAAGGTCTTACCCTATGATCTCCAAAATGTACTCACTTTAATCGCTGGAGCCGCAACATTTTTGGGTTATTCATTGAAGCCGAAACCAACCACAGAATCTACCCCTCATAGTCCTCCTCCTCCATTAGCCTCTTCTCAGTTGGCTACTCCTCCACCAGCCGAGAATCTGCCTCATCCATTCCCTTCTCCGGCATCGGCAAACACTAAACAAGAGAGGAAATCCATCGTTCTGGAAAAGGTACTCGGAATCAAAAGGAAATTGCCTACTGTTGAACAAATTCGAGAAATGGAGGAAGATGATATGGTAACTTCCTCAGATGATGATCAATGATTTACTCATTTTTTTTTTATTACATTTGGAAATATTTATTTAAAAATAATATGATAAAATTTTTTATATAATATGGAAAATGTACAATATGAATAAGAAATATATAAATAATTAAACGGTAGTATCACTAGTAATTGTTCTATTCTTGTCCAACATGAATAAAGAGTCGGCCTCACCCATAACTATTAGCATATATCCTCCGGGATCCACGGCGGTTCCAAAGCGAATATGAATGGCTGTTGTCCCATTTTTGATCAGATCGAAAAGTCCTCCCTGATCTTCTCCACTATTGGTCAAATTGAAGACGTAAATACAATGGGTTTTTCCATATTGGGCATAGGTAATTCCATTTCCTTCGGATGTATTGCTAAATCCAATGGCCTCATTCATGTCATGGAAAGGTCGCATATAGCGATTTTGAGTATAGACCAGATCATAGGGAGCTTGAGGAAATTGACGTCCATTGGCTACAATCGAGATTTCTCGGACATCGAATGGTTGAAAGTTGAAGGGACTCTTTCCCAAATGACCAACGTAATCGGCATTGGCGACAAGACCGCAAACGATTCGACGAGGGACTTGATCTTGGAATATATTGGCTGAGAATTCGTAACGGCCCGGACTAATAAACATGGACTTCATCATGGATTTACGTACTGCATATCTGGCTGGTTTCATTTCCAATTTTCGAGCAATATCGAGGCTGAGACCATCCATTAGGGACAGTTTCTTTACATATAATTTACAGGATTGGAGTTCCAAATGATATTTTGTATGGAGATTTGATGAAGTGAGTAAAAACTTGGAGTCATTTGGTAAAATCTCAATGTCAATCTCGATATGATTGAGGAGGAAAAGAGGCTGGCAAAAGATGTCAGCATCAAGTTTGGCAATGAATTGAGCAGTCCTACTCCCAGCAAACAAGGCCTTCCTCGCATTATATCCTGTACCGGCCTCTAATGAATCGTCTTGAATTCCATAATAACCGGCTTCGTTTAAATGAGATGTTTTAGCTGTTGGGGAATAGGAGAGTTCATGGGTAAAGTAGGATTTGTAGGCCATCAAAGAGTTTGAATTGAATATTTCTCGGCCATTTACGCTCACCCTCATATTATGCATAAATGTGTTTCCAATCATTTGAATGGGAGCAACTTCCTCATTTTCGGCCAAATCGACCAAAACTCCGAGATGAGTCTCTTTTCGGATACGGAATTCGGTGAGCAAATAACATCGTGTTGGGTCAATATAATTATCGGATGAGTGAATTTTAAAATGGTAAGGGGTATCGGTGAGGGGATTACTGGTCAAAATTTCAAAGGTTTTTGCGGAGGATACTGTAACATTGGTAGGAGGAATTTGAAAGAAATCCAGTGCATTTGTGATTGAGTTTACACTATCCGAATCAATTTTGTAGAAAGCCATTAGTAAAGACCAAATACGTCGGAGCGAAGCCTTTTCTTTGAATGAACAATGGGTTTGGTAATTTCGGAACTAATGATAGTCTGATGTGATAACGGAGTACGTCGTCGCCCTTTTATACGCCGGTGATTATGTCCGCCGCCAAATTGTTTAACTCCGGTAAAATTTTTCAAACCTTTTTTACTTTCTTCGACCAATGTCTGACCCAAAGGTTGTCCCTCTTTGATCTGTTCAATTATTCGTTGTCCTGTATTTAAGGCCTCATCTTTGAAAGCTGAACCAGCATGGCGAATAAGAGGCATGAAAAACCTCAATATCCCTCGAAATACATCTCCGATGCCTGTTCCTCTCTGATAAACTGGTCCGCCTCTATAGACCGGGAACGCCTCATCCAAGCCTCTCCCGGTTTGAATATAGTCATCGTAGGAGAAGGCATTAGTATCGAATATTTCATGAACCATTTTTAAAGACTAATCTTTGAGACCTAAAAACCATACTCTAAACCCTTTTATACCCTTTATCATCGCCCACTTTACACGTTTTTTATAAAAAATATTTATTCATAATAATAAAAATAATACAATAATATATGAAAATAGGGATAAGTATTAGGGGCAAAGCATGTGATTTAGGGGTTTAAGGAATTAGGATAATGTACGAAATAATTGCATAGCATTATGACTTGAATTACGACGTGGTATAATTGAAAGATTACGATTAAAAGGGGTAGTACGATGATAATTTAGCGCTTCTTCTTGAGTTGGTCTTCTTACGGCCCATTGTGCTCTTTGAACCTCTGGCTTGATTGTACTTTTCTTATACGGATAGGGTGGAGGACTTCCTTCCGACTTTCTTTTCCTCATACCATGGGAAACGACTTCGATAAGATTGGGATCTGGTCGGTATTTTACACCAGGTCTTCCATAAATTTCCATCGATGTTCGAGGTCTTGGTGAAGGTAAGGCCAATTGAGCCGATGTGGAAGGGAGAGCTGATTGGTCCATCGATTCTGGAATCGGTAATTCTCTCCTAATTGATTTATTTATCCGAATAACAGATGGACGAGGACGTAAAGCTACAGTACCAATTTTTGTATTCTTCTTCTTCTTGGCCACAGCCTTTGATTTTCTTGATATGCCCAAATGTTCTCTAACAGCATTCGAGGAGGATGAGGATGGTATGACAGACTGGTCCATTGGTTCTGAAGGCTCCAATTCTTGCCTTATTGATTTATTAGTTCGAATAATGGAAGGCTGAGGACGTAGAGCTACGGGACCAGATTTTTCATTTTTCTTCTTCTTTGACACCGTCTTTGACTTTTTGGACATTTCCAGAGAGGAGTTTGTATTTGGAGTATGAAGTATAGGCCATTTTCTTGGAGGGAATCTGGGTGGTTCTTCTTCATCTCTTCCTTGATGGAATACCTCAATAGTCTTGAGGTGGAGCCGTTTCTTCAAGAGGAGGAATCTGTGATTCCGAAGGAGGAGGTAATGTAGGTGTGGAAGGAATCGATTGGAATTCTTCATCTTCTACGGGAATACGAGGATCATCATCCATCCATTCGTGTTCTGTTGTCGGTGGGGATTGTCTTCTTTCATTCTCGATTACCGTATCCTCGACCTCCTCATCGCCTTTCCTCAATAAAATACGAGCACCCTTATCCAATTCAACTTTAACCGGTCTATCCTCTCTATCCTTCCTCAGTTTCAAATAACGACGAAGTTGCTGATTATATCTGACATTTTTCCTTGAGGGGTCACTTTTCTGTCGACGAATCCTGTCCAGTTCTCTTTTTGTAAAGTCCAAATTGGGTTCACCGGTATCTGTGGAGGTTAATCCTCGATAAACTTGTTCGGGTAATAATACGAGTTTATTTGCCATCAATTAAACGTTTGAGTATAGGAGACAATAATGAGCTAAATAAATGAGTACCGATTCCGGCTCCTTTTTGAACAATGAATTTTCTGGCTCCTCTTTCTGTTTTTATACGGCTGGCTCGGCGAACAAAATCGGCATATGGAATGAGTTGCTTCTTTTGACGAGGTGTCAAATTAATTCGGGATGAAACAATATTGAGACAAATTTCGGTTAATGCCAACAATTCCTCTGTATTGGCCTTTTTCAATAATTGACGCAATTTTTTATCGGATTTTGTTTTACTCAATTGTTTTAAAAATTTGGAATTTGAGTGAATAAACTTGGGAATCTCATACATTTTTTATTAAATGGTTTTTGGATGGAAAATTATAGGGTGTTCATCATCCTTAAATAGATTTGTCCGGAGGCGAAGCAGAGGATCACTAGCTGCATGCATATCAATCATCAAATAGCCATAGGGTTGATTTGTTGCCTGTCTATAGGCATCCAAAAAATAATCCAATTGACGAGGAAATAGTTGAGTTCCAATGTTCCTTATAGCCAAAGCCGAATTTGGAGATCTCATGAGGACTAGATATTGGGCATTCTGCCTGGCAACCTTTATTTTCTTCTCAAACAAATTTTGAGTAACAAAGACAATGGCAAAGTTTTGGTGATGGGATTTTGCTGTAAACAGAGAGGACAAATACGATTCCGAGATGGAAAGGAGCAAGTCATCCAAAATGAGTAAACAAGGCTTCTGTTGACGTTTAATGACCTCTTCATCGGGAACTCCAGAATGAACGGTTACTCCGGCTTTTTGGAGGATGGGGACAGTTGTACTCATTTCTCCAAAGCAATATAGGATAGAATGAGGAGGTGGATTAATAAGGGACTGAGCTTCGGCTATAAATTTTAGGAGAAAGGTACTTTTCCCACTGGAACTTGGTCCAGATAGGATCATACCAAAGGGAAGTTTCAACTTTAAATCGTTCTCGGAAAAGGAGGACAAATCCATTTAAGCTTTATAGAATTTTTGAGGAAGGAAAAGTGAGGAATTATTTATATACTCACCCCCCTAAATCCCTAAATCACATGCTTGACCATAGGACCATAGGACCATAGAGATCATAAAATAAACAATAACATTACAAATTTATTAAATAACATTAAATAAATGAGAGGATAATTGTCAATTCAGGGTAGCGAGGCATTATATTAGATTTCTAAGGTTTAAAGTTTTTTGGAAAACGAATGGAATTTAAAGGGGTAATGTGACCAAATTTCTTCCTCATTGCTATTTTCCTCATTTTCTCCTTCTTCTTCTTCTTCTTCTTCTTCTCCTTCCTCATCCGTTTGATCTTGGTAAGACGCCATGCCAAAGAGCCGAAAGAGAAGGGATGTTGACGTTTAATGTTATCCTGAAGGTTAAATTTTGGAAACGGAGTTTGAGGACGAATAACCGATTCCATTGGCACGGGTGTCGGTGGACGAATTCTTGGGTGTTTTTGAGGTAGAGAGGCGATAGCCGACTCAGACCGGAGGAATCGATGGTAGAGAGGCGATAGCCGACTCAAACCAGAGGAATCGGTGGTAGAGAGGCGTAGCCGACTCAAACCAGAGGAATCGGCGGTGAGATTCCTCCTGGTGAGATTCCTCCTGGTGAGATTCCTATGGTGAGATTCCTCAGGAGATATTTCCATATTGATTGCCTGATCCTGAATATCTTTTGAATTTCCATTTTTTAATCTATTTTTTACATTGGATTCCGTAATTTCCATTTCTTGTACTGAAGAATCCATTTTGATATTGGAAAACTCTCGAATCATATCCAAAAAGTCCATCGTTTGCTGTAATTCAAGTAAACTGACCATTTTTAATGAACGGTTGGATATTTATGCAAAATGGATGAATGAATGGGAGTGAAATTGTTGCACTTTTAGGGATGACTCATCCTTTGGAACCGAGCCAGGGAAATCTCTCCGCCTCGCTACCAACCGATTCATGTCGGCATCTCCCGCTGCGCGACATCTGCTTCAGCTTTTTAAAATTTGAATAAAAGACCCATCCATATAGGATAAAATAAAGGTTTATTAAGGACTGGAAAGAAAAAATAAGTATAAATATTCGCAAAACTGATATCAATATTAAAAAAAATGTTCTTCATTATCTTCTTCCCAAAAAAATCTCACCACCTATTTTTCTGGTTTGCGTCGGCTATCGCCTCGCTACTCATTCCCATAATCTCCTCATTTCCCACCCAAGAACCGACTACAAAGTACACCTATAAATATAATCTACCGGAATATTCCCAGTATAAGGAGATCTTAAAATCCGTAAGACCATCTTCGACAATTCCACCACAACCATCAACTTCTGAATTAATTACGACTATATCTCCTTCGGAATTTATTTCCACTTCCTCCTCAAAAATTAGTTACTCAAATCCAAACTTTGTTCCCGATCTTCCTTTGTGCAAGGAGACCCCTGAAAGTGACAATTTCTACGGACATGCATATTGCCTCATTGCCTTTCTCTTCTATCTCATTGCCATTATCAGCGCCATTTTGTTAACTTGTAGGGCTTTTGGATGTCTCAAGAAATTTGAACAACAACCACGACGACAACAAGAACCCTACGAACGAGAATTGGAGTCATTAACAGAACGTTATCCCTCGATTTTCCACAAGAACATGTCACGAGAGGAGATGTATAAAAAGATGAGCACTCCAAATATTGATGTACCAGATGGACTCGTTACAAGTAACCCATATACTCCGATCAAATCCTCTGACAAATCGTTCATTTAAGGAATGCCTACCAATTGATCATCTTACTCTACCGTCAACCTTTCCTTCCTCATTTGTTGTCAATTTGGATTCATCTGATGGAGAAGGAACACATTGGGTTGTTTATTATTTTTTGAGGAAGAACAATGTTTTATATTTTGATAGCTATGGAAAACCTCCCACCCTTAATATTAATGTGAAAAGAAATGTAAAATGTTATCAATCCCTCTATGCTGACACTTGTCCTCATCATTGTATTTCATTTATTTACCACATTTCCCTAGGATATTCCCTTGATCAATATTGTAAATTATTAGACAGTAAATTTAATTCCGATTTATTTGTAAAAAATTTTGTGGAAAAATTAATAAATTAAATAATAAAATGAGTAAATATGTAATGAGGAAGTGGAAAATGAGTAATAAATTATGAGTAAAATTAATGGAAATGAGGACATTTGTATGCTATACATTCCTGAGTATGGATATGGGGGCAAAATGAGGATAAACATTTTTCGGAATGAATATGATAACAAGGGAAAGCAAAACAGATTCGGGGTTTTTGGTAATCTTCACTATCATTTGTTTGGGTACTTTCAACGTCTTCAAATACAATATCGTTCGCCGCATTGGTTGTCTGAGTAGATTGATCCTCCTCCCATACGATATCATCGAGATCATAATTGTCAATGTCACTCAGCATTGATTCGAAAATTTCCCCATATTTGCATTGATCGTCCTCTTTTTTCCCCTCCTCCTCAAATTCCAGCAGCTCCATTGGGTAATAATGATTATGGGTGCCAATTTTTTGAATGATACACGGAATATACGGGTAATGAAGACGGATTCGATGACGAGAATAGAAATGCTGAGAAACTGTTACATTGAATTGAGGGGGCAATTTTCCATAGGCAAGTACTTCATCGGCTCCATTGTAAGTTATTCCTCCTATCACTATTACCTTCTTCTCGCCTTTACGATCCTTGTATGTAGTTTGTACTATGCGACCATTTAAATGTTTTATTAACTTTTCTCGATTTTCAGGGTGATTGATTTTATCGGATAGTTGTTTAATTGAACATTTGAGAAAATGAGCGCATTCTTGGAGGACTGTTTTCATGTTTTGAAGGATTATGGGTAAATTTGGGAAAATGAAATGAATAGAGGAAGTAGCTGGAAAATGATTATCTTATATATTTATCATAAATTAAGCTCCACCCCTTTTTTGGGTTGGCATCATGCCAAGTGAGAATGTCAAGTCTTACCAAGACTCCGCCCCTTTTTGTCCAGATTTGGATTTCCGTCCATTTTATGAATTCATTCTTTCAAAAATCCAAAAATCGGAAGCCAGAAAATTCTCAAATATATTCTCTCTCCAATTTACCGAAAATATGGCCCAACAAATTCTCACACCTCCCACTCTCCTCGAAATGATGGCCTCTGATTATCCGGATCTCCTCTTTCAACGTTTAGCCTATGTTATTGAAAATGTTTTGGATTTTACCTCAAAATTTTCCTATGTATTTTATTCTGGTTTTCCTAATCGTACCTTTGCCGAGCATTTTTGTAATTCTTATGGATTTTCCACTCTTGAAATGACCGCAGGTGGAAAATATTTAGACGGCCTTGATCTCTTCAATAACAATAAAACATACAAAGATGGGCCTCCAATTACTCAAAAACAAGCTTCGGAACTCTGGGACATGGCCTCAAGAAAATATGCTCAAACGTGTAAATGTCCAGAAGTATATGCATTCATTGAAGGCGCCGAACCTATCAACGAACATGGAGTTCTACGTACATTCTTCCGAGTGGAACTGCCAGTCCTCCTCAAAGAAAACAAGAATATCGAGACCATCTTCTTTGTGAACAGTGATTTCCGGATCGATGGGGCCTATGAAAAGAAGCTTAAGCCGTTCTATGACAAGAAGATGAAACCTTTTCGATGGACTAAAGATGGACCCATTTAATTTTCTTTAATGTATTCATTTATTCACATGTATACCATTTTTCTATATATTCGATAAATAAAAATGAAATAATGAAAAAGTTGTATTTTTACGTTACACGTTCTTAGTGTTGCACTAGTTTTTTGATGCTCGTCGTTAGCAATGACTTTTTGACATTGAAAAAGTCATCGTTAAGGACGCGCAACGAAATTGCTAAGAAACAAAAATTGCAGTTTTAAGGAGAAAAAGTGCATCGTTAAGGAAAAAAACTTGCACTTTTGTGCAACGCTAACGACGCGCAACGATTTTCGTTGCGCGCATCTTCCGATGCTATCATCGCTAGATGCGCGCATCTTCCGATGATAGCAACGCTAACTCGTAAAAATGACAGTTTTAAGGAGAAAATAGGCATCGGTAAGAACGAGCATCGAAAAAATGGGTGCATCGTTAAGGACGAGCAACGAAAAACAGGTGCATTACTAAGGATTTTTACTCAAAAATGTACAAAAATGTACATATACGCGCATGTATTTAAGGCATGTATGTGTGTATCTAGGGTATATACATGTAACATTTTAAGATTACTTTATCATGAAAAAACAAAATATTACATAAATAAAAGGAAAAATAATAGGTTTTTTTTTACATTCATTCTTTCTTGACATTACGTACATAGGGTCTGGTTAATGCCGTCGTAGCCGTACAATTTTTGTCCACACATTTACGACACATTTCAATTTTGATTACCCATCCATCGTTCGTTTCCTTGATCTTGTCATCGCTATTGTATAAACGGTCATGACATTGTTCACAAAGATGATAGATGAGCACATTCTTCCCTTTGAACAGTTTCCAGACTTGGACTTTTGGAGGGGTGGAAAATTGTTCACTATTCTGGACAACAGGAGGAGAACTTTCCATAATTATAAAATGTTTGTCAGAATGAAGAAAAAAATTTTCAAAATGAAGAAGATGACAAAAATTCGGTCTTTATATACAATTTCCCAAAAACGATGACTCATCAAATTAAAAATTTATTACTTTTTTGAAAATTAATACAATCATAACATTGCCATATTGAAAAGGGATTGGTCTTCCGTCTAATGTACTTATTTTGATTTCAATCTCGCTCACTTCTTTCGGTAAAACGGGAACATAGAGTGGTGAGTCATAAATCTTTTCCACATGGTCTCCAGGACTGGCACCGTTTAAACTGACAACCCGAAGTAATGAATTTAAGAGGTTTCCAATAATGACATTTCCTGTTAGGCCTTTGGCGTAGACGGCAAACGATGTGAAGCCTCCTCGTAAATCCGATTTGTATTTGGCCGTTTCATTACTCTGTATTGAGGAGGGATTTTCAAATCCGAGGACATATCCCAGTTGCTGTGACAGACTCAAATGTGTGATATTCTCATCAGTATAGACAATTTTGAATCGTTCATTAATCGTATCATATTGAAATTCCACGGAATCGATCATTGCTTTTATTTCTTCTACTTGTATTGCCTTTGGTGGTTCTGTTTCTTTATTCTTTGATGCACGTGGAGGTTCAAGAGGAGGAATGATTAGATTAGCCAATGTCATTATAGGTGCTATTTTTGGAGCTTGTCCATATAAGAATTCGAGACCATCTTTCCTGTATTTTTTAGCTGGCGGAGGTTGAGAAGGAGTAGCCGACTGGGAAGGAGGAGGCAACTGAGGAATCGTAGATTCCGAAGGAGGTTGAGTAGGAGTAGCCGACTCTTGAGGAGGTAACTGAGGAATCGTAGATTCCGAAGGAGGTTGAGTAGGAGTAGGTTGAGTAGGTAACTGAGGAATCGTAGATTCCGAAGGAGGTTGAGATTTGGCTCGCTGTGAAGGTATCGGAGGTATTATTAGATCCCTCATGACGGCAATTGGTGATTTTTGTGGAGCTGTTCCCATCTGTATGTCGAGAAGATCTCTTGGTCCTTTTTGAGTAGTTGATTTTTGAGATGGGTTAATCGGAGGTTCTTTTGATTTATCATCGATACGAGGAGGAGAAGGAAGAGATTGAGTCAAAGGAGGAGATGCGATTACTGGTTTCTCTGCCAAAGGAGGAGATTTGGGATTATCGATAGCTCTTCTCGTTCTGGGTTTGCTAATTTCATCTTTATATTCTATCAATCTTTGATTAAGTGAATTCCTCAGATCCTCAATTCTCGTATAGGAACCTTCGGGTACAGGAATTTTTATCATTCCATCCCCTTTGTAGTGAATTCCGATATATTCCTCGTCCAGTGTTCCAAGTGTTGAAGGCCATGAATATGGGAAGAAAATACTATGTAGACCGCATACCCATTCTCCAGGAAATTTGAGAGTTCGACCCAGATGAACTCGATAATGGTTTGGTTTATTATCTGGGTAATCCAATGAATTACTAGGCAAATGGACAATGAGAGTATTTGACATTTTTTAATGACTTTTTCGATAATTTCTTATCCTTATATACTTACTCTTAAGCCCCTAAATCACATGCTTGACCCTATTCATAAGCCCATAATAGATATACGCTAGTTTAATGTATAGGATTAGGGTTTAGGGTCAAAGGATGGGATTTAGGGGCTTATGGGTAACAAATAAATTGAATAAATGAAATAAACGGATGCATTAATCTACTTTATTCAAATCAATTAAATCATTTTCATGAATCCATTGCGGATCGGAATAACCAATAAATTTGATCAAGTGTTCCTTCATTCCATCTTTTCTTTTTCTTGTCCTCAATATTTTCTCTACTCGATATTCTGTTCGCTCATCTTTCCTCACTTTACTCAGCTCGGGCCCGTAGAAATGACCTTTGAACTCTTCGCCTTTTTCATCTTTAACTTTATAGGTATGAGGTATTGATTTGCTCTTGACTTGATCAACTTCCAGTATTTCATCGTTCCAATTGGTCAAGTATCCCTTCTCGAATTTTCCTTTATCCAAACTCATTCGTACAAAATCGCCTTCTTTGAATTTGGGTTTTGATTTATTATGGCCATAAAATTCTTTTGCATATTGTTTATTCCAAACATCCTCAGCATTATCTGGAGTAACATCCACTGGTCTCATTCCGATGGCACGGCTCTTTGAATGGTTTATAGCATTGACAATCTTTGGAAGAACTTTGATCCATTCTTTGGTTTGATATTGAGCAAAATATCGATAGAGTCTCTGCTTGAGATTTCGAATAGCCCTTTCGGCAAGAGATGCCTTTTGGAAAGGGGAACTAGCCTCTAATTTTATAATATCTTCATTCTTTAAGAATTCTTTCAATTGTCGATTTTTAAACTCTGTTCCCAGATCTGTGTATATTCTCCCGGGTATTTGAGGCATATCCTCAATCAATAAACGCATTGCCTCAACCACGTCATCGGCCCTCTTTGTCTTTATAGGTTTGGCGAATAACATTTTGGAGAGGACATCCATACCGACGAGTATATATCGGTTACCATCATTATGATCTGCCAAAGATTGCATATCGGCCAAATCCGCCTGTAAATCGGTCATATAACCAAGAGGAACAGTTTTGACTCTTTTGAATCGAGTTCGACGGGGTTTAGTCAGAGTATATGTTCTATGACCTTGGAGGAAATGTTCAACATCTTGGCGACTTATTTTTGGATCGACTTTTTGGGCTTTTTTAGAAGAGACTCTACTCCGGTAAAACCGGCTGGATTTGAGGGATTATTATAAATTTGGGCCAATTTTTCTTCCATATTGATGCTTATGAAGGGATAGATGTATATTTTTATCCCTATCTATTTCCTTATATCCTAAAACTCTACCCCTTTAAATCTTAACCCTGGTACTTGAATATTCCATCATAATTCAAAAGCAAATTTATTAAATGAAAATAAAAACATACAAAAAAATGAGTTAATAAAAAATGAGGAAACACAATAAAGCAATACAATGGGAACATCATGTTCTATAAAGTAAACTCAATAACCAAAGATTTCTTCCGGTAAATAAAGGTTATGAAACCGATAATTTACTTGGAAATTATTGATTATAAAGTCAGCTTCTAGATCATCATGTTCGAAAACAAACGAAAAATATGAGGAGAGGAAATGTGTTTAATAATTTTGTCCAAAATGATAAACGTTGAAATCGCCTTTCTTAATGATTCCTTTACCGACAAATGGCCTCCAGATCTTGTCCATTTTCACCGAAAACACACCTCCTTTGCGAATTGAGGGTCTTAGACAATGAGGATAGAATACGGAGACGTGATCGATGATTCCGGTGTTGACATATTTGAGGACAGCGTCTTTGAAGCGATGATATTGGAGGCCTTGCCTATCCGTGACGTCGTAGCTCAAAGTGATGCCGCGGATTTTGAGGACGTATTCGAACGGAGCAAATGGATTGTCTTTCTTCCTCATTTTGATACCATACTGCTTTGCTCCGGCGAAACAAACTTCGAGGATGTCGTGGTCGGGAAGTTCGTCCGTAAAGTCGCCTATATGAGGACCAAGCTGGAGAGGGCACTCATTTTTTGGATGACTGAAAAAATGAGGAATATTATTTTTGAGTAAAGGAAAAAAAATGAGGATATTCTTTCAATTATATTTAATTATTTATAATTTTATACTAGGATATATATTTACCTGAATATTAACGAGTCGGTATCCGTATATAAAAGTTTACAGCCCGGAGATCGTGAAACTTTTTGCATGGCACGGAGGAGGAGAAGGCGGGCACATGCTGTTGTCCAGAGGCTGATAATTACATTTGAGGCATCATTTTCCTTGACTGCTTCTTTTCTGGTTACATAACATATCATAATGACTCCATCGACCAATTCATCTATACTCATCACATCCACATCATTCGCATTCAACATATCTCCTAGGTCGCATGGGTCGTTTGTAATCATTGTTTGGCCAAGTCCAGCGTTCCTCATTGAAAACCGTCCCCATAAGTTGTTTACAATGAGTTTGGCCAATAGTCGTTTTCCGGCATCCTTGTTCATTTTCACTCGATCGATCGTTATTCCAAACCTTTCCTTGCACTCTTTAATAAATTTCTCCTCTTCTTCGGTGTTGCCCTCAATTTTCTTGTCGAAGCCGCTGGCGTGTATTTTCATCGACAAGAATTCACTCATAAAGCCACGGAAAAGTTCTCGATCGGTGCCCTCATATTCGTAGACTCTGACCAGCTCCGTAACTCGATACCCCTCATTCAGTGCAGCATCGAGTTCCACAGATGTACAGGAGCTGACCCATCCTCTGGTGTTGTCGTCATGGTGGCATTGGTAGTGGTTGAAAACGCCTCCTACAGGATGTAATTTGGCACACGCTGCGCAAAGGGGGAATAGTAGGCGTTCATCCCCTTTGGTTCCCGTCTTCATTGGTAGTATTGGGATATCGATATGGCGTGGCGGGATGACGAAGCATTTGATGAGGGCTGTTTTGTAGGGGTTGTCGGCTGCTTCTGTCCAATTGACCTCCTCATTTATGATATGGACTTTGGGATGGCCGACTGGATATCCCATCATCCATTCATCGAGCATATAGTTGACGTACGGGTACAATGAGGTGAAGTCGTAATAGCTGATTTTCTCTCCTTCTTTGGCCTGATAAAATAATGTGGATGGTCCCGTACGTCCTCCATAGAAACATTCTCGCGGCTCAAGTGGTGATCGATCTCGGTATTGTAAAAATTTTGCCTTCATATCCGGGTTGTTTCGCAGCATTTCATCAATTTCACACGTCCATATCACATCCACTTGTCGAACACATTTTTTGAGGTAAGCCAGTTTGATTGCATCTCGTTTTCGTAATTCTCCTGCTGGTTTATGTTTTGGTTCGAGTATTTGATTGTCATCGGGATAGCAAGTGGGACAACCATGGAAATAACACCCGTTCACCTCAATAATTCTATCCTCTTCCTCAATGTATCCGTCGACGGGGTATTTCCCAAATACTCGCTCGCCTTCTTCAGAGTATGCCGTTTGGATGTCCACCTGATGTTCTTCGGCATACCAACGGAGATAACGATAGGCTGTTTTTGATTGGTTGTCTTTTTTGTCGTATCCTTGTTCGGGGACTAAGGCCAGATGGTGAGTTTTGAGGTGATTGGCCTTGAAGAGATTAATACATGCTCGGGCAATTGTGGCGGACATAATGAGAGGATCGAGGCCATGATGAGGTTCTTTGAAATGGCCGGCCCGGTCGGCGTCCCCTTCCTCATCGACTTGAAGGCGTTTTGAAATGTCCATAAATTCATGTCTGAAGGCTACGAGGGCAGCAAGGAGGATGTCGGTGTCGTTGGTGCAATATGAAGCTAGCTCCTCGTTTAGATTGAAATCGGCATTACCTTCAGTTTCAAACCTAAAATATAAAAATCGTTATAAACTTCCTCATTTTTTTTCCATACTCAATTTTCTCCTCATTTTTCCCTTACTCATTTTCCTACATACTCATTTTTCTTATATCCTCTTTTTCATTTTCCCTTTTACTTACCATTCCAGAAAGCGCTCATATTTTTCCGCTTTCCAGCTGGTTGCCAAATAATCATCTGGAGTTGGTCGTAATATTTGGCCATAATTTTCGGGGCGATTTAATTTATGTGGAAAATACGGCTTGTTGGGAATATTGAGACCAAAGGCTGAGGGTAGTTGTTCAAGTGCCATGGGGAATAGATTAAATGAGTCCTTGAAGTAGAGGGAGGTGCCATTGTCTTTGTGGATATTCATTGTAATTAGTTTATTGCCGCGGCGAACGAGTGATGGATTGTAGCCTTTTTTGTAGAGTTCCACCACAGCATAATGAATATCGAATCTCCCTCCATAGTGGCTAAAGATGTATGAATCCGCCTGTTGTGGTAGTTCATCAAGGAGCCAGGTGATAAATTCTTTCATCGGTTCCTGGCATACAACTTGATGATCGACAGGTGTGGTCGTGAATGGCTGATGGGAGAAGGTTGCTGTTCGATGAGGACCACATGTATTGCAGGGCGTACTCATTTTTGATAGTTTCCATTCCTTAAAAATACAAATTATTATTTCCTCATTTTTAAAGTTTAAACTACCTCATTTTTGATACATTCCTGACAACATATTTTAGCGGAGACAAAGTTTGGGACGAGTTTGATTTCTTTTCTGGGTAGGTCATATGGCTGTTTTGGAGGAATAATTATTTCGGTCTCGTTGGTCTCAATATCAAAGGCAATGTAGCGCACTGGGTGTTGTTCTACGACTTTAATCGGCTGGATGAAACATGACCTTTTATTGTCCTTGTCGTGGTATGAATTACATGTTTTACAATACTTTTCGCTGCATACATGTTTGTCCTTTCCAGCCTTTTTGAGATCTTTGATGTCATAGATTACGCTGCATTGGTCACATTTTTTGGATCGAAGACAGAATTTTGAGGTCAAATGGTGGCGATAACAGTCCCGAGAATTGAATGTTTTGAAACAGGTATGGCAAGGGATGTTGACTCCAGGTTCGATGTTACATGGGTACTCTGGGCCAACACGAGAACAGTTTTTACATCTTGCCTTGCATTTTAGGGTGTGAGTCGCCGGGTCTTTGTAGCATGATTGGCATTTGAGGCAATAGGCGTTTCCGTGGAAGAGAGAGCCAGTTTTGAAGACGCCAGTAAAATGAGTACCTATAAATTGAGGAATATTTTGAGTTGATCAAAAATGAGGAATATTTTGAGGTGATCAAAAAAAAAAACGAGGATATTAAATTTACTTACCATCATGATAAATAACGAGTGCGATATTGTAATCATTGGGACCGCATGAATAATCTGGTTGATAGAGACCCTCGGTGCTGAAGAAGAAAGCCTTGATTCGATAATTTTGAGGAGCATACAAGGCATTCCAATAATTGATAACTTTGGGGACCTCATCTTGTGCTGCATACATTGGTTCGTCTAGAGGAATATTGAGGTGTTTCATTAGTTGTTCGACGTGATAGTGTATGCGGCCATTCTCCATTCTGTAGCGCTGAAATTGTTTTTTGTCCATGTTCCCGATTTTGTATTGCAATGCCGCTTGTAATGAGTAAAAAAGGCAGCGATTTCCTCTTTGAGGGTTGACTTTGATCAAGTTTTGAGGATTAATATTGTGACGAACTCGATCAAGTTTTTTGAGGTTTTTAGAAGGACGGCCACCGGTGAGTTTTTGTCGTTCTGTAGGTAGTTTTCTCTTTTCGCTAACGGTGACCTCAATTTCCAAAGGAGCGCCGTACAGTGAGAGTCCAAGTGCTGCGCGGCTCTGCTCGACTTTGAAAAATAGATGGAGTAATGATTGCATTGTGCTTGGATGTATTGGACTCATTCTTATGTAGATTGGCTGATTTTCTTTAAGGCGGACTGAGTGAATTTGAATGCCAATCATGTCGGGATTAATAGGATATTGAGGATGTACTATGGCATTATCAATTGCACGTTCGGCGGCTTCGATGAATATTCCTCCTATCACTGATTCAGGGTTTGCGGGGAATTTTGTTACAATGAAGGTAGAACGATTTTTATGGGTGAAAAATTTTTTTATAGGACGAGTTTCCGAGGGTGAAATTTCTTTGATATAATTAAGGAGGTCCTTTTCAGGTTCAGTTTGGGTAAAACGAGGGCGTTTGGAGGGAGGAGGAGCAAACAAGGAAGAAGGCGAAGGCATGTTTGTTTGTTTGAAGGTTTTCAGGAAGATTTTCAGGAATTTGAATTTTTGGAGAATAAATTTTCGAGCCTTCAAAAGGCTGTTTATATATGACCAAAATGGACCATCATGGGCGGATCTATTTGGACAGAGCTGTCAGGATTTGGAAGGAGATGGGCGGGCCGAATTTGGAATCCAGGACACCATCTGGCTTAAATTTTAATTCAATTCCCTCGAATTTTCCTCCTTTTTGAATAAATTCCCTTTTTAAAATTATGACATTGGAACGGTGCCAATTTGAGAGGTCCGATTAAACGAGGGACAGGTGGTGTTTTGCGCGTGTCATTTTATGGCACGAGGGGAAGGGTCCGGTCAAAGACCCGGTGAAGGGGTTTGGGTCAAAAGAGGGACGGTTGAGGTTTCATGCTGTTTGATGGAATGAGGGGTATTCAAATATGTGTGACGAATACGGGGGTTTTAATTGAATTTGGGAGATGAAAGGGGAAATTTGAATTTATCCTTTGTTTTATGGCTTTTGGAAGGGATTTTGTTTATCGTTTGGTTTGTTCCAGCTCCAGCTGCGTTTTCGTCTATTGAGGTTTCTTCTTCCATCACTCCATTTCTATTGGCATTTTTACATTTTCAATTCCTCCTTAATTTCCCTTAAATTTTTTCCATTATTTTAACATTTCAATATAGAATATTATTTTTTACTCATTTTATTATTACTCAAAAACTTCACCAAAAAATGGACAACAATAACAACAATGAAAATGCTAGAATGTCAATTCGAAACGATCGTAGTCGCATTGAGGTCCTAGAAGGGGTAGTACTAACATTGGCTAGCCGTATAGAAAGCCTCGAAAATTGGGGATATCAAGTAAGACATTTTTTGAGGATTTTAGGGAATCATTTTTTTTTAGTATTTTTAATTGCTTCTATTTTCAGCGTCGAGCCAGGCCTTTTAGACCAACATGGCCTACATTGGCGTCATATCGTTTGAACCGTGTAAATCGGCGCCGTAATGCTCCTCTTCGTCGAGCGGTTCGTTTATTTGTCAATGAGTAAATTTTTATTTTCAGAGGATTTTTCAGGCGAATCAAATTACTGGCAATGATTTGATTGTTGATGAGATTGATCAGCAAGAGGAGATCCAACATCGAATGAGGAATCTGGTAGGAAATGGAATATGGGGTTTTAATTCGTTCCTTCTTTAGTTCTTTATCAACCGTGAGATCCAACTCGGATTAAACGAATTGAATGGAGACGACCCATGCTGGAATGTGCCCCCTCAATGGATCCAAATAGTGCCGCCGATTGAGACTGTTGAAGGTAGAGAAACGGGGATATGGAACAATGAGTATATAGGAAATAAGGAAATAATGAAAGTGAGTATAGATAAATTGAGGAAGGAAAAATTGAGTAAAGGAAAAAATGAGGAGATTAATTTCCTTTTTTTTTCTACAGAATATGAGGGTGCATATGAGCTTCCGGACGGCTTCAACCGATTCTTGGGAGAAATGTGCCTTCCACATGGTAAATATTTTTTACTTTTGGAAAAATTCCTCTTTTTTTTGTAGTGATAGCAGCGAACGGTCTCAATCGACGTGCTTATTTTGGGGAAGTCATTCGGGTCGGTGTCGTCGACAACTATGGCTACAACAATAGAGGACTGAACACCGTTGTTTGCATCGTTGAGAGAGGCAGCGGAAGCTCGTGGCTATTCCCTGATCCAGCCGATTATTTTCCTCAGGATGTTTGTGCTGCTTGTTGGACCAATCCTCCGGTATTATTCGCCCCTTGTGGCCATCTATGCTATTGCGTTGGATGTGCACGTATGGTTCATGATCATCAATGCCCCAACTGTCGGGCTGTGACAAGACAATTTAAGTCCGTCCCATTACGCATCCGTCCATCCGTCTAATTGGTTTTTTATGTTCCATTTTTATTTAACAATACTCATTATCCACTCTTTAAAACCCTCCTCAAATTAATCCTCAAATTAATCAATTCATTTTCCTCATTAATATCCTCCAATACAACAACATTGTTCCTCATTGAAAACATTCATTAAAATAATCATTTTCCAATATAATCACATTAATCGAAAAAACACATTACACAAATAATCACATTTTGATAATAATTAATTTTTAATAATTGGATAAAAATTGTGAAGGGAAATGTACGGTAGAAAGAATGAAAGGGAAAGTGGGTGAATGCGGCTTGAAGGTTTTCTCTTCTTCGTTTGATTGATTCCTTCCTTCCTTGTTCTTCCACCTTCGGTCGTTGAGGTCATCGTCGTCAACAATTGGAGGCCAGCCAACACCTTAAAGATTTGAAGGGGAAATTATTTTCAATCCATATTTCCCCCGAGAAATCTAACCACAGGATTTGCCTGTCGGCTTGGTGGTCAGTCTCATGTCTAACCCGTCCCTCCTCATTTAAACATACTATTTTCCTTTTCTCTAGACTCCCTCCCTTTTAAAGTACCCGTTTACCTAATAGCCGGTCGGAGCAGATGGCCGGTTGGGTTTGAATGAAGCGCTTGGGTAGCCGCTTAAAACCGGTTTTTTCTTAGTGCAGAATGTCCCCCTGAGGCCCTGATAACTACTCACACAGTTCACTTTATGTGTATTTGTAATTATTTTTGAATTTGAAATTTTCCAAATCAAATTTTATATAATTTTAATTATTGTAAAATTTTTTGTCCCACATCATTCAATGCAATTGCGGATTAAAAATGAATAAAAAATTCCCAATTAATAAAAAGAAAATTTTAAACAATAAAATGAGGGTAAAATATGATTAATCTGAATCTGCTGAAGGCAATTAAAATTACTTTATAAAAAGGACAATGGCCACTTTTATTTAAATTCTCTCCAATCGCCAACCACATAGAACTTTTCAAGTGGCATCATTTTAGTACTCGGACTCGGACCGTTCTTTTCATTATAGCTTAAAAAGAATTGTTTCCAATTTGGGAATGAGATATTCCATTTAAAAGCTATAGAATTTTTCTAAAATTCGATTTCATAATTTTTCCTTTATTTAAAAACAATCTGAAAATAAAACCCTCTCTTCAAAAAATCTGATGAGTCAAATTTATTCAAATGCATGACAGCTTTTTTATATTTTGGGCCATTCTAAATTGTATAATTACCACTTTCTCATATTGGTAATTCCTCGTTGAGCGCAAAAAAAACATATCCAAATATTGAAATGAAATTATGGACCAGCAGAGGAAATCAAAAATTATTTCAATTTTAGAATTTGTATTCACTAAATAAAAAAAACAAATACAAAATGAGCCAAACTGATGAAGCAACGAACGTGGAAGGACAAACCAATGAGGACCAAAAGAAATCTGCAGGTAAAAAAATATTATTTACAAAAAAAATATATAATTATTTTTTTCTACAGCTGTTCCTGAATTCACGGATGCTCAATTGGAACGAAAGATCAAGTGCAAAACAGTTGAAAAAGAAATTGTCGAGGTCCGCATTCCAAAAATATATAAATTACAGTTTATTTAAAATTAAGGTTCCTTGGCTGTTGATGATGCAATCCAACACCTTCAAAAAGTTCTGGGAACTGATGAAGATGGAGGAAACATTCGAAGAACAAAAAGGAAGTGAGGATGAATTCATTTTTCCATTGAATGAAATCACCGGCCTTTGCTTTGGTAAAATTGTCGAATGGATGGAAGAACATAAGGGGCAGCCGGAGGTGAAGGTCAAAATGGACAAATATAATGCACAGGTAAATATTTTTCCTAATTTTTTTAAATAATTTTTAAATATTTTATCATAAAAAAAGGAAAAAAATAGCCAAAACTATGTCAGATTTTAGTTAATTCGTGTAGAATGAATCCATTGATGTAAAATTTAGCTTTGAATAATATACATTTTAAAAGTGGAAAAATATAAAAGGAAATAATTGTTTTTATTTTTGTATTCCGATTTTTTCCAGCTAAAAATAATATTTATGAATACAATAAAAAAACAATTAAAATAAAATTCATGATTCATTGAATTTTGCCCCTAGGCCTGCTGGAAAACCTTTGCTTCCTTTCGTTGTAAAAGTTTGCATTCTCTTCCGCCGTTTTTAATGCTTTAAATTATCCTTAAAATTAATAAATATGATTTCCCAAATTCAAAATTTTTCAACAAAACTTCTTTGAATATTTACCAATTTTTATTGAATTTTTTAATATTTTTCAGCGCGAATGGCACGATTTGACAGTTTGGGAAAAAGAATTTTTTGATGTGGACTTCGAGACACTCAAAGAATATTTCATGGCCTCAAATTTCCTCGAACTCAAATCGCTCTTCATCTATTGTGAGACTTAAATCAATGAATATGCAAATGAAAATAATTCACATTTTGAATTTTCACAGGTGCCCAAGAAGGCGCTCGTGCCATTATGGATAAGGATGCGGATGAAGTGCGCGAAATGTTGTGCCTTCCAGAAGTGGGTTTAATTTATTTTTTGAAAATAATAATTTTTTTGAAATTTTTAGAAAGCCAGCGATGAGGACGTGGCTTTGGCAACATATGTCCTGGAAAATTGCCACTTCATTGACTTTGACATGCCAAAAGAAGAGAATGAAAAAGACAAAGCAGGAACCAGCAGCCAATGAAGAATAAATCGGAAAATTGGATGAAATTGAAGAAGGTCGAAAAATGTTAAACAAAAAATCAAAAAGATATTTGTTGTTAAATCAATCACATAAATAAATCTGTTACAAATTCGAATCAAATAAACGCTTTAAATAAACCATTTTAGAAAGGATTTTTTAAACAATAATTTGGAAATATTTAAGAGCAAATATTTTCATATAATTTTGTGGCTAATTTTAGGCACATAAAATGATATCATTAGATGCCGAGAATCAATCGATTTTGTATAAATAAAGTTTGGTCTTCTTAGATAACCATTGTGAACCGATTCATCTTTTTAACATTTTCAATTATTTTTCCCGAACATTTTCGATGTTAACAAATTAATACAATCCATTTTAATAATATTAAAAAATAATCATCATAATTAAATATGTTTTATGACGCCTTTAACTCCGATATTTCCTTAAAATAATTTACTCTGTATTTTCTATGCGACCCTGGGAAATTACGAAAAGGAAATTTTTTCTACATTTGTCTCCAGATTTTTTCAGTTTGTTGAGACAATGTCAATAATTTAAAAATTTTACCATGATAATTATGGAATGGATATCTAATTCTATTTTATCTCCTTATTTTTTTTTTTGCTGTCAAAAAGTTGTTTGATTCGTGGATATAATATCAATTTTATTATGATTCCTCAAATTAAAATTGTGCGAATTTAGTGCTTATGTGGGCGTATGAATTTTGTATGAATTCAACTGAAATACACATTTTAATTTAATTTGAAAACAAGCCTATGATTGTTTTAATTTTCCATTTTTTTGTAGTGGTATTTGGTGCCATTTCATTCAATTTCTTCTGATAATTTACATAATTCATATGTATTCCGTGTCTAGTTTAAAAGAATTGTGAACCTTTTTTATTTTCTAATTTACTGAAATTGAATTATTAATTAAAAAAATAAAATAAATGAAAACGCACAACATTTTCATTCTTTCTGATAGAGAGCGTGTGATCTTACGTAGTAAAAAGTAAATACAAAATATAATTTGATTATAATGATCAGAAAATTCAAATATTTCATTTTTCATAGAGTTTATTATTTTTTTATATTTATGACTAGACTTTATTGAAATTATAAAATAGAAATTTATTCTATATTACTCGGTTAATGAGTAATAATTAATATCTGATACTGATAAATAATCGTGAAATTATCGAGGCCACCCACTATCATAGTAAAATACAAAAAATTGATATTAGCGAAATTATATCCATTTTCCATTCTATTATTTCTATCTAAATTACAATGTTTCATGAAAATAATGTTATACATCTAAAACACTTTTTAAAACATTTTTTAAATTCATATAGGAAATAGGATCCAAAAACCAAAACCCAAAAAGATGATGAAGAAATCAGTCGCGTTTTGAAAATAGTATATTAATAATTTCAATTTACTCTAGTAAATCAGAAACCGGTTTTAAACCCTACAAACCTTATACCATTTTGTAGATCTCATCGAGACGCATCGAATGGCATATAAAATTTTAGGTTTTGGCCCAAAATTAAAGGGCTTAAAACCATAAATATAGTTTAAACGGTTTAATACCCTTTAATTTTGAATAAACCATGACAAATTATATAGCAATTGACGCAGCTCGTTGATCTATAAAATGATATATGGAGTGTCTAAAATCGGTTTCTCTTTTATTAGGGTAAATTTAAATTATAAATGTTCAATTTTCAAAACGCGTCAAGAAATTCAAAATGTACGAAAATGAATTTCCTCAAAATAATAGGCAGTAAAATGTGTAGAATCATTCATATTGGTAAGCAATTTAATTTACGCATTTTTTATTTTTAGATAATATTAAAAATAATCTTCGTCTCCGCACCCGAATGATGGAATCCATGTCAATTCCAATTTTAACATTTTCGCAAAATCCAAATAATTATTATACTTCCAATATGCATTACCGAAAACATTACATTGGTGGAGCAGCCATTTTGACTCCATTGGTTCATTTTTTGGCCATAGTTTGGGATATTCTTGAGATTCCATTGAATCCCGCCATAGGTAATCAATCATATTTTAAAAATAAATTATATTATGCCAATAAATAATTTTGGCACTATTTGGAAGGATGTGGGCTTCTTGCTTTTTTAAAGAAAAAACACGGGAAAGGGGGGCCTACTAATAACCAAAGATATGTCCGGCTCCGACTCCAACAACGACTCCGCTAGTCAAAAATTGAAAAAGCCGCGGAGTCCGGAGTTGGAGTAAAAATTTTCAAAGGTCACGGAGGTTAGTCGGAGTTAAAAATTTTGAGCAACTCCGTACTCCGGTCGACTCCGGATTTTTTATCAGAAAAATTGCCTTTTTACCATTTTATTTTGTGATTTTTACAAATTTTTTTCTTTCAAATTATTTTCGATAAAATTTTTTCGATTTATTTTGACTAAAATTGAAATTTTTCTCCAAATTTTATCATATTTTGAAAGCTATGTTAAATTTTCATAAAAAAAACCCGGAATCAAATCGGAGTCAGAATAAAAAACTTTCTACGGAGTCTGACTCCGGAGTCGAGTTTTAGAACGACTCCGGAGCTGGAATCGGAGTCAAAAATTGGGAACCCCGGAGTCTGGAGTCGGAGTCAAGAATTATGAAAAGCACAGCTCTGTTAATAACACTATTTCTTTAAAAAAAAGCAAGATGGCCCTCGTTGGCTGAAACAGATAGAATTATTTTTTATCACAGAATAGAATTTAAACAATTTAAATATTTTATTTCAAATTTTCCCATCCACACAGTTCTCAGTGCGCCACCTTTGATCTTCACATCGCCAAAATTTCACTATATTCCACAGACCACCTTGAAATTGATTTTGGGCGGATTGGATTTTTTTGCTAGTATCTATTTCTTTATGTGCTTAAAAAGGCAGATGGACAAACAAATTGTATAATAATAAAAAATAATAATTAAAAATATAAATATTTTACATATAAATATTTTACTATAATTTTTCTTATTTATTTTAAAAAATAATAATGAATTTCTTGAAAAAATATTTCAGAAAAACCGAGTCGTTAAATTTACTGTTATTTGCGAAATTCTTATGGAAATATTGCCGGCATTTATTCTACAGCTTCGAAATTTGGCGAATGTAAGTATATTAAAATTAAATTTTAAAAATGCATTAAAATTTTAAAAAATAATCAGTCATTATTTGGGGGGGGGGGCATGTGGATTGCATAATATGTCATTTTAAGATAACACCTGCCATGTGGAATCAGTATGTGAACGCCATTTCAGCTGTAATGGCCACAATGAATTTGACACTCTGCCTGCTCTACTACAATTGGATTTTCTTGATAGTTGGACCACGCCGAACCGCCGGTGGCGTCTCAGCATCGGGCCAAGTGAAAATTATTACAGTAAAAAGTGCAAATAATAATACTGGCAATGGAATAAAATTAACATGAAATAAATTTATTTTAGTACATATTTATCCATAATAATCAAGCATATTTTGTATTCCGAATACATTCTGAGAAAAAAAATTTAAAAGCCAGAAAAAGAAAGAGAATAAAGCATAATAAATTTTAAAAATGGTGGATTTATTTATAAATTTTTGATTATAAGCAAAACCAATAAAATTCTTCATTGTTATGAGTCACAAAAAATGCTATAATCTGAATATTTACAGCTAGCTGCGCAAACTTAAGCCAAAAAACCCATAAATAAATAAATTTGACATTTTCTTGGTAAAAGTTGACATTAGCTTACCAAGATGGCAAAATATGACAAAATGGATGTCAGATTCGGTTTCCCCGACCTCGATTAGCTCTAAAAACGCATTTTAAGTCAAAAAAAAATAAATTTGCAAATTTTTCCAAAAAAGGGGGGTATAAACCGAATGAATATACCCACATTAGAGCAAATCTTCTTGAACTCAGCCAATGACATGCCCAATCGGACCCAATCCATTGTAAACTGCCTTCTTTGAAGCACTATTAACGCCAGAATGTGTGGCTCAAAACAGTCCAATGAATGGTGGATTCGTATTGCCTCCTCTGAAATTGGCCGTTCAACATAGTCGAACAATGCGCCGATGTCCGTGAAATAGGGCGGTAGTTGAACTGATTTTTGGAACAGCTCATTGGAAATGGCCATGTTCAGTTTGAATTCCTTGATATTATGCAGGGCAGGCAAATCCACAATTGCCTTTTGCAGATTGAACTGTGGAAAAAAATTAAGTATATAGCATAGCTGGGCAAGGGGGGAGGGACATCATGGGTGGCTGCGTGGTTGGTGGTGGGCGAGGTCCACCCTAATTTTTCATGCGTAGTCCCAATTTCAGATTTTTTGCGCCGCGGGCGAAAAGATAGGGCCAAAAACATCCCCGCAGGGTAAAATTTGCCCTAAAAATGGCCGCGCAGCGGAAAATTATCAATTTTTTCCGAAAAATTTTTAAATTTTTTCCTTCCTCCCCCTGCTTGGTGCGTGGTTCACTCCCGGTAAATCCTCTTGAGTGCTGCGTTGTGGGGGAGGGACGGTCCCCTCCCCCCCCCCTTGCCGAGCTATGTTATATAGCAAAGTTAGAAGGCCTAAATACTTGGGTATCTCAAAGTCGGTTTTAAAATGAGGTTCTCAGTTCGATTTTTCTATTTTCGGTTTTTTGAAAAAGGGCATAAAATTTTTAAAAATTTATTTTTTCATAAAATATCGACAAAAAGTCAAACAAAAATTATAGTCATAATATTTATGAAAATTTTAAAAAATAAATTTTTAGACATCAAAAAAATTTTTGAAAAATCTTCAAAAAATTTCTTAAAATTTTCAATAACTTCTATTTTTTTACTAAAAATAAAAAATAAATATAAAATATAAATTCAATAACCAACCTCTTTGATGTTGTCGATGCCATCAATCCAAAAGGCTCTTGGTTTGAGAAGTTTACCAGAGAACAGTTCGGCAAAATATTCGGCACTGCAATGCACTTTTAACATATTAACATTGTTTCCAGTCAATTGGCTTGGCTCAAGGGAACGGAAAAACTGTAAAAAAAAATTCGATTTTAATTCAGCAAAAATCTAATAAGAAACAATTTTTATTGCATTTTCTTATTTCTCTAAAGCTCTACAAAATCGGTAACCCCAAATTTTCCTAAATTTTTGTGGGTGTAAAAATTATAAAAATTAGGATTTCACCGGTATCAGGATTTTGACCCGAACCAGAATACATTTTCAAACCAGAACCTCTGGAACTCCAAGCCCGTATCCAGAAATTTTCCAAGGAGGGAGCCAATGGGGGGCCAATTTGAAAATTTTTTCAATATAAGAGGAAAGAAGGAAAATTTTTCCCGATCGGGGAAAAATTTGGTCCAAAAATAGCAGCGAACCGAAAAATTTTGCCAAAAATTGCCCCCATGAGTGCCCCCCCCCCCCCCTCTGGATACGGGCCTGCTGAACTCAAAAAAGCCGGAACGCGTCGGATCTCAATTTTTAATCAGTTACCCCAAAAATGCCGGAAATCCGGCCACCCAGAACATCTGGCGAAACCCTAGTAAAAATAACTCCCCATGGGGTATTATTAAAAGAGGTTTTACGGTATTTATATAATATTAAAAAAAACTTGAGTTTCGTTCATTTTTTCAAACATCTCAACTTCTAGACGGCCGTTTTCAGAGATCTTTTTTTTTAAAAGTTTCGTATTTCGGTGGCACATATGGAAAAAATCCGTTTTTCCCCAAAAACCCAAATGGTTTCGAGTTATTAGCCAAAAACCGGTTTCAAAAATTGAACTTTTTCGGTTTGCCCAGGTAAAACTTTTTTCCTTTTGATTTTTGGGTTTTGTGCCCGGAGAAAGGGCACTCCGCAAGATTGTCAGCTTTCGAATGATATATGGTTTATGGGGTCTAAACTCAAAACCCTGGGCTCTAGAAGCCGGCAAATGGGGCCAAGTCGGCACTTTTTCCTTTGTGGCCGATTTGGTAAGAAGGGAGGAATTGGGCGGAGGTCGCGGGTTCGAATCCCACTAAGGGCCAATAATTTTTTTACATGGGTGGGAGGTCGGGGAAATGAGCCAGCCATGGGAGTGCCCGGGATAGAGCCGGATAGAGGGAATTAAGCCGGATTAAGGGGGATTAAGGTGGATATATGGGGATTAAGCCGGATTAAGCCCCGAAATCGATGGAAAATGACCCGGAGGGCCAGTGGAAGGTCAGGGAAGGCCTTGGGAGTGCGCGGGATATATCCGGATTAAGGGGGATTAAGGTGGATATATGGGGATTAAGCCGGATTAAGCCCCGAAATCGATGTAAAATGACCCGGAGGGCCAGTGGAAGGTCAGGGAAGGCCTTGGGAGTGCGCGGGATATATCTGGATTAAGGGGGATTAAGGTGGATATATGGGGATTAAGCCGGATTAAGCCCCGAAATCGATGGAAAATGACCCGGAGGGCCAGTGGAAGTTCAGGGAAGGCCTTGGGAGTGCGCGGGATTTATCCGGATTAAGGGGGATTAAGGTGGATATATGGGGATTAAGCCGGATTAAGCCCCGAAATCGATGGAAAATGATCCGGAGGGCCAGTGGAAGGTCAGGGAAGGCCTTGGGAGTCCGCGGGATTTATCCGGATTAAGGGGGATTAAGGTGGATATATGGGGATTAAGCCGGATTAAGCCCCGAAATCGATGGAAAATGATCCGGAGGGCCAGTGGAAGGTCAGGTAAGGCCTTGGGAGTGCGCGGGATATAACCGGATATGAGAGGATTAAGGTGGATATAGGGGGATTAAGTCGGATAAATGGAATATAACCATACTAGGGATCTTTTAAAGCGCGATAGCGCTTTCTTCCTACCAATAGCAAAATTTCTAATTGTCCCATGTATTCCTTACACCCATCAGATCATATGCCCCCCCAAATTTTAACCAGCGGGCTTGCCCCGCTGGTTAAAATTTAGGTTTATAAGATAAATCAGATGAATTTTATTGGACAAAAATAAATAGATTGAATTTTAATTAAATAGGCGAAATTTTTCGTAAAAATAGATGGAATTATACTAACTAAAACAGGCGGAATTATTCTTAAAAACAGGCGGAATTATTCTTAAAAACAGGCGGAATTATTCTAATTAAAACAGGCGGAATTATTCTTAAAAACAGGCGGAATTATTCTAACTAAAACAGGCGGAATTATTCTAACTAAAACAGGCGGAATTATTCTTAAAAACAGGCGGAATTATTCTAACTAAAACAGGCGGAATTATTCTTAAAAACAGGCGGAATTATTCTAACTAAAACAGGCGGAATTATTCTTAAAAACAGGCGGAATTATTCTAACTAAAACAGGCGGAATTATTCTAACTAAAACAGGCGGAATTATTCTAACTAAAACAGGCGGAATTATTCTAACTAAAACAGGCGGAATTATTCTAACTAAAACAGGCGGAATTATTCTAACTAAAACAGGCGGAATTATTCTTAAAAACAGGCGGAATTATTCTAACTAAAACAGGCGGAATTATTCTAACTAAAACAGGCGGAATTATTCTTAAAAACAGGCGGAATTATTCTAAGTTCGCCAGGCGGAATTATTCTAAGTTCGCCAGGCGGAATTAAAACAGGCGGAATTATTCTAAGTTCGCCAGGCGGAATTAAAACAGGCGGAATTATTCTAACTAAAACAGGCGGAATAAAAACACGCGGATTTTATTCTAATCAAGTCTTAAAAATGTGGAACTGGAAAAGAATATTATATACGCATTGTGTTTTTCATTTTATTGGAAGTAGCAATCATTTTTATCATTTTTTGACTATCATTAACGGAAAGATTCAGATTATATTCAGGATTTGTGGGTAAAAGCAACACTTGGGATGCGATCAAAAGATTCCCAAGATTTAAAGACGTCAATTTAGATGACATTTATTCTCATTTGATGGATTCATAGAATGCCGTTGAAATGCACTTTTATACGTCCATTTAGCCGGGGCGAGGATTTGCCAATATCAAAATTCATTGGAATGGTCTTTTTCCTCCCACACTAAAATTTGTTCAATCTCTTCAAAAAAAATTCACGTGAATTTTCCTCTTTCCTCTCCCTCCCCTCAACCCCGGCGGATATTGCTCATCGAAAAAGTCTGGTAAAACATTAATAATTCCCAGAAAAATGATCATGGATTATAAAATAAATATTAAAAGGCAGGCCTTTCAAAATTTTCAACAAATATTAATAAATCTCTAATGACTACTTAAAAATAATTTCTACCATAGTCGAACTACGCCCACATGGTCCCATTTAACATTATTTTTGTTTCATAAATACCAACATAATAAATAAATATTTATATTTATCTGGATAGTTTTTAAAAAATGTTGCTGGATTTGGGCAAATTTTTCTTAATTTGGATTCGTGGATTAAAAATTATTGGATTTTTGGAAAATATTTATTCTAGAGACCGATCGTCGTTCATTTAAGGGATTATTTTTGATATACCGAAAACGACAGTGGCAAAACATTTGACCAACTTTTAGTGGATCGTAGTTGAAATAAAAATGTGCGAATTTGAGAGAATGCGGATTAATTTTAAAAGCCATTGGAGAAAATATGATGACTTCCTGTGGCCAAAATGCTAGTAAATATGCTTATTCATTTTTAAAATATCAATTTATATTTTAAAAAAGTTAAGTTTTTATCATTTTATCTAGGCAAATTGTAATCCAATTTGATTGACAATTTTCAAAAGTTTTATTTTACCCTAAAAGTGGATAAAATGATATATAAAATTGTGCTAAAAATGGATTGGAATATTTGGAAAAATGGAAAGAAGAAGCACAATATTTTCCAATTACTAAATGAATTCATTCGTTGTTTAAAACAAAACACGCAAAAAAGAAGATTTTAGGCTCATCAGCAGCTCATCAATAAGGTCAAGGAAAGCAATATTTAAATGAATGGTTGGCTTGTTAATAAGCCGAAATGCAAGGGGAAAAATAGCATTATATAATAGGGTTAATTCCCCGCCCCGGCGGGGCGGGGAGCGGGGCGGGGATTCGCAAGGATTTTGGGCAAATTCCCCGCCCCGCTCCCCGCACCCTGATTCCCCGCATTCCCCGTTCCCCGCACTTCGACTCCCCGCCCCGCAACCTTTTTAAAAAGCACCATTAGGGAACAAAAATTTTCATATCTTCTCAAAAATAAAAGGAAGGACTCTTATTAGTAAATTTGCTTGGCGCGGTTGGTTAGTGCTTGAGTTGCAATTTTTTGGCGATGGTTCGAATCCCACCAGCGAAAATCAATTAATAATTTTGCCTAAAATTAATTATTTTGTTGATAAAAAGTAGTGAGAAATTTTTTTAAGTATATTTTTTTATTACAGGTATAAGAATAATAACTCTTTGTGGTGGGAAAAATGTGTTTAACATTTTTAATTTTTTAGTTCTTTCCGGAAAAATGACCTAGAGTAAATATGAATAAATGATAAATTGGATTCAATTTCGCAGAAACAATTTCCATGTAAAAAAAACCTAACAAAAATTTTGCGCTCGCGCCTTTCGGCGCTCGCAATTTACATCTAATATAAAAATTTTTCGATCATGACATTGAAATTTCGAAAAAAAATGTATTTTTAATAATCGTTAGCCAGTCGAATTTATTGGATATAGGCGATGGAAAAAAATTTTCAAAAAAAATGCTTTATGCCCTTGGTGCCTCCTCTATTTTTTCGTGGTAAAATTTGACATTTTCTAACCAATATATCAGATTATTAAAAATCAGATTTCAGAATCATGTTGAGCTTCTCAATTTACCTCTAAAACTGTTTCTTTAAAAAATATTTTACTCATTGTTATCATTTATCAATTTCTAATTTTTTTTTCAAATTGCAGTGCATTCGCTTTCCATTGACCAAAAAATTAAATAAAATTAGAAATGAATAAGAATTAGCTTAATAAAGAATTAAAAGAAAAAATGATTGTAAAATTATTTTTTTTTAAAATTTTATTAAACGAGTTTCAAAAAAATGCCTTTAAGGAGAGCGGGGCGGGGAGCCCCCGCCGTGAGTAGCCTCCCCGCCCCGCTCCCCGCACCCTGATTCCCCGCTCTCCCCGTTCCCCGCTTTTTCATTCCCCGCATTGCGGGGAATTAACCCTATATATAATATTAAAAAAAACTTGAGTTTCGTTCATTTTTTCAAACATCTCAACTTCTAGACGGCCGTTTTCCGAGATCTTTTTTTTAAAAGTTTCGTATTTCGGTGGCACATATGGAAAAAATCCGTTTTTCCCCAAAAATCCAAATGGTTTCGAGTTATTAGCCAAAAACCGGTTTCAAAAATTGAACTTTTTCGGTTTGCCCAGGTAAAACTTTTTTCCTTTTGATTTTTGGGTTTTGTGCCCGGAGAAAGGGCACTCCGCAAGAGTGTCAGCTTTCGAATGATATATGGTTTATGGGGTCTAAACTCAAAACCCTGGGCTCTAGAAGCCGGCAAATGGGGCCAAGTCGGCACTTTTTCCTTTGTGGCCGATTTGGTAAGAAGGGAGGAATTGGGCGGAGGTCGAGGGTTCGAATCCCACTAAAGGCCAATAATTTTTTTAGATGGGTGAAAGGTCGGGGAAATGAGCCAGCCATGGGAGTGCCCGGGATAGAGCCGGATAGAGGGAATTAAGCCGGATTAAGGGGGATTAAGGTGGATATATGGGGATTAAGCCGGATTAAGCCCCGAAATCGATGTAAAATGACCCGGAGGGCCAGTGGAAGGTCAGGGAAGGCCTTGGGAGTGCGCGGGATATATCTGGATTAAGGGGGATTAAGGTGGATATATGGGGATTAAGCCGGATTAAGCCCCGAAATCGATGGAAAATGACCCGGAGGGCCAGTGGAAGTTCAGGGAAGGCCTTGGGAGTGCGCGGGATTTATCCGGATTAAGGGGGATTAAGGTGGATATATGGGGATTAAGCCGGATTAAGCCCCGAAATCGATGGAAAATGATCCGGAGGGCCAGTGGAAGGTCAGGGAAGGCCTTGGGAGTGCGCGGGATATAACCGGATATGAGAGGATTAAGGTGGATATAGGGGGATTAAGTCGGATAAATGGAATATAACCATACTAGGGATCTTTTAAAGCGCGATAAATTAAAATTAAATAATTGTATTTATTTGCAATTTGAAATTTTGCAGGTGAAAACAATCGAACAAATTTGGAAGGAATTAAAACAAGGATGAGAATGGGAAATGAATATTAAATTTATTCATCCAATCTATAATCAAAATAATCTGTTTATTGTTCTATAAATTTCTTTTATTCACAAAAATCATAAAAATCCTATTATTTTATAATGAAATATATAAAATATTTAAATTTTGGCAATTTTGGTTTTTATTTATCTAGCACACAGTACGGATATAAATTTACTTATATTAGCAAACATAGAAATTCATGAATCCATCTCTGCTGATTCCCTTCCTCCATTTCAATTTAGCGATTTGAGTGACAGTTCCTTATCGCCTCTTCCAATCCACTTTCCCTTCCATCCCCCAATGTCCATTACTACGATAATTTGCACCGTATAATTTCAAATAAATATCTTTCCACTTATTGTGATGTTGGCAATTTTTGCTGAATAAATTTTTTCCATTTATCAAATGCTAAGAATCCATTTTTTTTCTCTCTTTAAAATCTTTAACCAATTTTATTCGAACTAAAAAGCCAATACCGACCTCAAAATGAGTCCCTTTTATGTTCTGTTGCCTATACTTTTGAATTCATTTTTCCAATTTGCCTCAGGGGATGATTGTTGCGCATGCACAACAACATTCCCGCCACCGGAAATGGAAGACCCAAAAGATGCTTTCAAGGCTAGTGAATAATAAACAATTGAATAAAATGAATTTACCCCAAATTAAGAGAGAATAATTTTGCCAATAAATTTCATTTTTTTAGAACTATAGAGGTGGCTATTAAAATTAGTTGCTTCTATTCTTTAATATTAAAATGAAGCAAATTTTTGTGAAATATTTTGGCTTATTTAATCATCTTAAAAAACAGAGGGCATAAGCCTAATAAGCTTAGATTACGAATTTTAATTGTTATCTCCTTTTCGGGTATTCATTCGGGAAACGCAGAAAATTTTGACTCTCTGTTTTCCCGAATTCCATTACCTGAAGAAATGCCGACTCCCGAACCAGATAGCTCATTAACAGTTTAGACTAGGCTTGAAATTTGATAGAATATGGTCTGTATTGGAATCCAAATTGATCGTTTAATCTCAAAAATTTTAATGTATCAAAAAATAATTTTTTCCTTTCATTCTTTATGAAACTAAATTTTGATAAATTGTTGGATTAAAGAGTAATAAAAAAATTTTTTAGCACTTTATAATAACAGTCATTTATTAAAATTTTTTGATTTAAAGGAAGCTGACAAAGATGGAGACGGCAAATTGAACTTTGAAGATTTCAAGAATTATGTGACCAAAGCGGTTGTCCCATTGGATGATTGGTTGAAGAAAGTTTTTGCACATGACGACAAAGATGGCGACGGATTTGTGACTCGAAAAGAGTTGAAAATTGCCGAAAAGAAGTAGAAAGGATTGAAGAAGAAGAAAATGAATATAATGATTTGATGATTTTTTTATTGAATAAATTTAATTGAACTTGCCATCATTTTAAATGAATTTAATTGAAATTCGAAATGGAATTTTGTCCCATTCATTTGAATATTTGCTGAAAGATTCAATCTCTCCATTATAAAAATGATTTATTCGGGCCTTTTGGCTCTCGGCTGTCAATAAAATTATTGAGCTAGGGAAGAGGGGAAAGAAATTAAATTTTATCGAATTGCTATGAAGAATTAAAATAATCCGAAAATAATTGGAATAAAAAATTGAAATAAAAATATTATTTGTTTTTTTTTGTAAAAAAGGTTGCGATAATTCAGCGAAAATTGATCCAAAAATGGTGAAAATTTTTGCAAAGGTCATTCTCATTCTCTCCATTCATCCTTCATTTTTCTTATCATTTATCATTCGTCTTATATTAATTAATATATTAGCAAAAATATTGAAGGAAAATTGATTAATATATTCATTCCATATTGAAAAATGCGATTTATTGTGGTCGAAAATTACGAAGAAATTTCGGATTTGGCTGCCAAATATGTTTGCCGGCGGATCAATGAATTCACGGCAAAAAATCCTGACAAATTCTTTACACTTGGATTACCAACAGGCATAGCCAAAAATTTATCAATTTAATTATAAAATATAATATTTGAAGGGAGTTCACCATTGGGAATGTACAAAAAATTGATTGAATTCCACAAAAATGGTCAAATTTCATTTGAAAGGTAAATTTGCCCAAATTTATTAATAATAAATTAATTTATGGCCCATTTTTAGGGTGAAAACATTCAATATGGACGAGTGAGTTTATTCATATCATTTTGAGAAAAATAATCAGACATTTTTGATTTAATTAATTAGATTTTTTGAGAGAATTTATAATCATGTTAGCCTTAAAATATTTTGGAAAAATTCCACTAAAAACCATTTAAATCATTTTTAAATAAAATTTAATCGTGCCACTTTTTTCCCAACCAAGATATGTTGGCATTCCGGATGCGCATCCCCAAAGTTATCATCGTTTTATGTTCGATAATTTCTTTCGGTATTTATTTCCTCTCAAAATATTCATATTTTCTTCCCCATTCATAGTCATATCGATATTGACCCCAAAAATGTGCACATTCCAAATGGGAATTCGCCTTCACTTGAACAGGAATGTGCCAATTATGAGTAAGTTTTGTTCTTTATGGGAAAATTTTTCCGATTATGTATTTATTTATTTGTTATTCTTATAAGGCGAATTTTTCTAATTTTTATCCGCCTTTTTTTAATTAATCTTTTTTAATTGAAAATATTCCTAAATTTTGTTGTTCCAAATACCGTATTCTTCTATTTGAAGCCCAGTCTTTTTAGTAGAGCCCCTTTCGATTTTAAGGTAATATATCTCTTGGTAAGATAATTTTTTGCAAATTTTTTATTGCTTTAATTAGTGTCATTGGGCTCTACTATAAAAAAGATATAATAGTTTTTTCAAGAATGTCAACAGATCACAGAGTTAGACCCCAAATGCCCATTTTTGGGCTTCGAAACTTTTAAGTCCAAGGGCTTCTAATGAAAAAATATGGTAATTTTAACTATTTATAAACCGTATGTATAAAATAGCCAATTCCACTAATTAATGTTTATTTTAAATCAATTTCCTTTCCATTTTTAGGGCGGCCATCCAAACGGCTGGCGGCATCGAATTATTCATTTCTGGAATTGGCTCCGATGGGCATATTGCCTTCAATGAGCCGCACAGTCCATTGACTGTAAATTCTATTAAATATGATTGCTAAAATTCCCACCCTTAAAAGAGCCGAACTCGTGTCCAGACGCTGAATGCCGAAACAATTTCCGCAAATTCACGGTTTTTCCAAAATGATGCAAGCCAAGTGCCAACAAAGGTAAATAGCGCATATTCCCCATTTTACCGTATATATTCTTTAATTCCCCAATCACTAATAATTCTAATTCCCCATCCGCGACTTTGAGGAGCCATAAACTCCGGGCAGGGTGAATCTTAAAATTTTTTGTATTGCTTTTCTTATTTTTAGTTCCCTAAAGCTCGATAAAAATCCGCTATAATTTGTTCAAAAATATCCAAAAAAATTAAACTGTAAATTTTCCCAATTTTTAGTGGGAATGAAAAATAATTCCCCATGGGTAATTAAAAGAGAATATACGGTAATTTGACTTATTTTTATATTTTAGGCAATCACTGTTGGTGTTGGGACAATTATGGATGCCAAAGAAGTGATCATTTTTGGGGCAAATTATATTTATATTTGCCTTTTTGATTGATTGATTTTTTGAGATTTTTAATCTGATCTCGAAGCCTCTATTTCGATTTATATTAAAGATTAAAATAATAATTTTCTAGATTTTAATGCTGGTCAATGGAATGCAAAAGGCACATGCTTTACACGCAGCAATCGAGAAGGGTATTTCACATTTGTGTACGGCAAGCGGTGATTTGGCATTTATAATTGGGAATTTATTTTAATTTTATGGCATTTTAGCACTACAAATGCATCCAAATTGTCAATGGATTGTGGATGAGGTGAGAATAAATAAATAATAATATAAAGGGAAAAATTGAGTATAAATTGGTAAAATATTGAAATAATTTCTAGATTATTTATAATCAAATTAAAATGCAATTTATAAAAAGTTTATTTATTAAATAGACATTAAATAAAAATTTTGGGAATTTTAAAATTTATAAAATACATTTAAATTACGCAAATTTTTAGGAGGCAACAATGGAATTGAAAGTGAAGACGCTCAAATATTTCCAAGGGCAACGAAGCGATTATTTGAAGGAAATGCTGGGAGAAAAATATTTAGATGAATGAATTAAATGGGATAAAATAATTGGATTGAACAATTTTTGATGAATAAAATAAACAATATTCCAAAATTAAAAAATTATTTAAAATCGGAATATTTTTTTAGTGAATATAGGATTTGAAAATATTGGTGGAATGTTTATTGAAAAGAAAATAGCTTGGACGCTTATCATTCTCTTTTCTATTTTTTCCTTTCTCTTTCCACTGTTGATTGGGCAGAATGGCGCTCGCTGGCTGTTTCCTTCTTTTCATTTTGGTCAGAAAAAATAAAAACATTCGTTTCAATGAACATTCACTTTAAAGGGATCGTCACTAACAAAATATTCCGATTTTACATTGTGGATGGAAAATGAAAGGTATTAATATTAACTAGCTCAGGAGTTCGCCCTACGGGCGAACTCCTAAGCTAGGCACAATAATCAACAACAATCATGCTAAATTTAATATGCAAAAAGTCTATTTTTAATTCTGATTTTATTCTTATTCTGACTTTTAATTCTGATTTTATTCTTATTCTGATTTTTAATTCTGATTTCGTTCTGAATTCTGCTAATTTTTTCTTTATTTTTAAATTCTGATTTTGTTAATTTCCTGTTTTTTTTTGGGGGGGGGGGGGGAGGGGGAGAAGATTATCAGGGGCAAGACCTATAAAATATAATAGGAAGAATAAGAAATCCTTATCTTCATCATCTTCATCGTTATCCTCATCTTCATCATCATCCTTATCTTCATTATACTCTCATTCTCATTTTCATCCTCTCATTCTCATCATCATTCTCATCTTCATCATCATCCTTATCTTCATCATCGTTATCCTAATCTTCCTCATCCTCAACTTCATCATTATTCTCATCTTCTTCATCATATCATCCTCGTCTCCATTATCCTCTCATTCTCTACTTCATCCTCTAATTCTCATCCTCATCTTCATCATCATCCTATCATCAACTTCATCATCTTCATCATCGTTATCCTCATCTTCATCATTATTCTCATCTTCTTCATCATGTCATCCTCATCATCATTATCCTCTCATTCTCATCATCATTATCATCTTCATCATTTTCCTCATCTTCATCATTATTCTCATCTTCTTCATCATCCTCATTTTCATTATCCTCTCATTCTCATCTTCATCCTCTCATTCTCATCCTCATCATCATCTTCATCATCATCCTATTATCAATTTCACCATCTTCCTCATCTTCATAATCATTATCCTCATCTTCATCATCCTCATCAAAATCATTACCTCATCTTCATCATCATCTCCATCATTATCCTCATCTTCATCATTATTCTCATCTTCTTCATCATCATCCTCATCTTCATTATCCTCTCATTCTCATCTTCATCCTCATCATCATCCTCAGCATTCTCATCTTCATCATCTTCCTATCATCAATTTCACCATCTTCCTCATCTTCATCTTCATTATCCTCATCGTCATCATCCTCATCAACATCATTACCTCATCTTCATCACCATCTTCATCATAATCCTCATCTTCATTATTACCCTCATCTTCTTCATCATCCTCATCTTCATTATCCTCTCATTCTCATCTTCATCCTCTAATTCTCATCATCATCTTCATCATCATCCTATCATCAACTTCATCATCTTCATCATCGTTATCCTCATCTTCATCATCCTCATCCTCACCATTATACTCATTTTCATTAACATCTTCATCATCTTCATCAACATACTCATCTTCATCATCATCCTCATCTTCATTATCCTCTCATTCTCATCTTCATCATCATCATCTTCCTCATCATTCTCATCTTAATCATCATCTTCATCACCTTCATCCTAATCATTCCCTTCACCATCTTCCTCATCTTCATCATCATCTTCATCCTCATCATCTTCCTCATCATTCCCATCTTCATCATCCTCTTCATCCTCATCACCTTCATCATCATCCTAATCATCCCCTTCACCATCTTCACCAACTTATTCATCTTCATCATCATCTTCAACATCATCATTATCCTCATTCATCATCCTATCATTCTAATCTACATCATCATTATCCACATCTTCATCATCCTATCATTCAAATCTTCCTCATCATTATCCTCATCTTCATCATCCTATCATTCAAATCTTCATCATCATTATTATCCTCATCCTTACCATCTTCTTCCTCATCATCTTCTCCATCATCTTCATCATCATCTTCCTATTCATCCTATTATATATTATAAGTCTTGTCGCCTCGCCCCAAAAAAACAGGATGCATCAATATTCTTTCCTTTTTGCATAAATAAATAAATCATTTAAAAAATTAAGAAAAGTTTATTGATTTGATGCTGTTGTCATGCTTGAATGCTAATTTATTTGTAAAATGTTTTATTTAACTTTTATTCACAAATAATATTAGTGCTTTTTGCTTATTTTTTATATTGTTAATTTTTTTTGGAAAAATCATAGATTTTTAAAAATCATAGATTAGATGATATCTAATCAAAAATCTAATATCAGATTCGTGATCGGCGCCCAAAATTACCCTTAGAAAGTTTTATCCCAGAATATTAAAACGATTTTTAATTTAACTTTTATTCACAAATAATATTAGTGCTTTTTGCTTATTTTTTATAATGTTAATTTTTTGGAAAAATCATAGATTAGATGATATCTAATCAAAAATCTAATATCAGATTCGTGATCAGCGCCCCAAATTACCCTTAGAAAGTTTTATCCCGGAATATTAAAATTAAAACGATTTTTAATTTGGGACCCCTTTTCTTTAAGCTTGCCTTTAAAAATACATAACACCAAAATTAATTTAAACAATATTTTTTGGAACAAACCAACAGAAAATTATATATAGGATTTTTAATTTGGGACCCCTTTTCTTTAAGCTTGCCTTTAAAAATACACGAGCGTTGGGATGCCGCTTCGCGGCATCCCAACGCTCGTAAAACATTTTCAAAAAATTTAATGAAAAATTCACTCATTTCTATTTATGGAGCATTCTGACTGAAAATTTTTCTTAGCTAAATTTTGAGAAATTCATCTTTTCCCATACTATTTGTATTTTAGTTTTACTAAAAATTTGAATGTTTTTGTTCATCCAAACATTTGAATGTTTTTGTTTTCCCAAACATTTTAGGTTTTTGTTCATCCAAACTTTTGAATGTTTTTGTTTTCCCAAACAATTTATGTTTTTGTTCATCCAAACATTTGAATGTTTTTGTTTTCCCGAACAATTTGTGTTTTTTCATCCAAACATTTGAATGTTTTTGTTTTCCCGAACAATTTGTGTTTTTTCATCCAAACATTTGAATGTTTTTGTTTTCCCAAACATTTTAGGTTTTTGTTCATCCAAACATTTGAATGTTTTTGTTTTCCCAAACATTTTAGGTTTTTGTTCATCCAAACATTTGAATGTTTTTGTTTTCCCAAACATTTTAGGTTTTTGTTCATCCAAACATTTGAATGTTTTTGTTTTCCCAAACATTTTAGGTTTTTGTTCATCCAAACATTTGAATGTTTTTGTTTTCCCAAACATTTTAGGTTTTTGTTCATCCAAACATTTGAATGTTTTTGTTTTCCCCAACAATTTTTATTTTTGTTCATCCAAACATTTGAATGTTTTTGTTTTCCCCAACAATTTGTCTTATCCAAAGAATTTATTTTTTGCTAGTCCAATTTTGTGTTTTAGTTTTCTCAAACTTGTTTCAATTTCATTATACTCAGTCATTTTCTATCCATTGTTTTAATTGCTTAAAGGAGCGACCGGTCGCCGCTGCGCAGCTCCCGTCCGCTCGAATTGTCATTTGTCTATCATATTGAAAAATATTCATTGATTCAACTTCGGAATTTTCCTATCATTTTATTTTCATAATCTCAATCATTCATTTTTACATTACATCAATCTCTCCCATTTTCTCATTTAATTGATTGAGTGAAATATTTTTCAAATTGTTATTCTAAAAATATTTAATTTCCTTTATTTCTTTATTATGTATGCCTAACAAACTATTTTTCTTTATTCCTAAACTATATATCATTTATTTTGGATATTTTCGAACAAATTAAAATAAACAAAACGCCAACAAATAAAAATTTAATAAATAATTTTTTTGTGACAGACGAACACTCCCAATTAATATATAATAAATAATTTTTTTGTGACAGACGAACACTCCCAATTAATATATAACGGGCGAACTCCTAAGCTAGGCACAATAATCAACAACAATCATGCTAAATTTAATATGCAAAAAGTCTATTTTTAATTCTGATTTTATTCTTATTCTGACTTTTAATTCTGATTTTATTCTTATTCTGATTTTTAATTCTGATTTCGTTCTGAATTCTGCTAATTTTTTCTTTATTTTTAAATTCTGATTTTGTTAATTTCCTGTTTTTTTTGGGGGGGGGGGGGGGGGAGGGGGAGAAGATTATCAGGGGCAAGACCTATAAAATATAATAGGAAGAATAAGAAATCCTTATCTTCATCATCTTCATCGTTATCCTCATCTTCATCATCATCCTTATCTTCATTATACTCTCATTCTCATTTTCATCCTCTCATTCTCATCATCATTCTCATCTTCATCATCATCCTTATCTTCATCATCGTTATCCTAATCTTCCTCATCCTCAACTTCATCATTATTCTCATCTTCTTCATCATATCATCCTCGTCTCCATTATCCTCTCATTCTCTACTTCATCCTCTAATTCTCATCCTCATCTTCATCATCATCCTATCATCAACTTCATCATCTTCATCATCGTTATCCTCATCTTCATCATTATTCTCATCTTCTTCATCATGTCATCCTCATCATCATTATCCTCTCATTCTCATCATCATTATCATCTTCATCATTTTCCTCATCTTCATCATTATTCTCATCTTCTTCATCATCCTCATTTTCATTATCCTCTCATTCTCATCTTCATCCTCTCATTCTCATCCTCATCATCATCTTCATCATCATCCTATTATCAATTTCACCATCTTCCTCATCTTCATAATCATTATCCTCATCTTCATCATCCTCATCAAAATCATTACCTCATCTTCATCATCATCTCCATCATTATCCTCATCTTCATCATTATTCTCATCTTCTTCATCATCATCCTCATCTTCATTATCCTCTCATTCTCATCTTCATCCTCATCATCATCCTCAGCATTCTCATCTTCATCATCTTCCTATCATCAATTTCACCATCTTCCTCATCTTCATCTTCATTATCCTCATCGTCATCATCCTCATCAACATCATTACCTCATCTTCATCACCATCTTCATCATAATCCTCATCTTCATTATTACCCTCATCTTCTTCATCATCCTCATCTTCATTATCCTCTCATTCTCATCTTCATCCTCTAATTCTCATCATCATCTTCATCATCATCCTATCATCAACTTCATCATCTTCATCATCGTTATCCTCATCTTCATCATCCTCATCCTCACCATTATACTCATTTTCATTAACATCTTCATCATCTTCATCAACATACTCATCTTCATCATCATCCTCATCTTCATTATCCTCTCATTCTCATCTTCATCATCATCATCTTCCTCATCATTCTCATCTTAATCATCATCTTCATCACCTTCATCCTAATCATTCCCTTCACCATCTTCCTCATCTTCATCATCATCTTCATCCTCATCATCTTCCTCATCATTCCCATCTTCATCATCCTCTTCATCCTCATCACCTTCATCATCATCCTAATCATCCCCTTCACCATCTTCACCAACTTACTCATCTTCATCATCATCTTCAACATCATCATTATCCTCATTCATCATCCTATCATTCTAATCTACATCATCATTATCCACATCTTCATCATCCTATCATTCAAATCTTCCTCATCATTATCCTCATCTTCATCATCCTATCATTCAAATCTTCATCATCATTATTATCCTCATCCTTACCATCTTCTTCCTCATCATCTTCTCCATCATCTTCATCATCATCTTCCTATTCATCCTATTATATATTATAAGTCTTGTCGCCTCGCCCCAAAAAAACAGGATGCATCAATATTCTTTCCTTTTTGCATAAATAAATAAATCATTTAAAAAATTAAGAAAAGTTTATTGATTTGATGCTGTTGTCATGCTTGAATGCTAATTTATTTGTAAAATGTTTTATTTAACTTTTATTCACAAATAATATTAGTGCTTTTTGCTTATTTTTTATATTGTTAATTTTTTTTGGAAAAATCATAGATTTTTAAAAATCATAGATTAGATGATATCTAATCAAAAATCTAATATCAGATTCGTGATCGGCGCCCCAAATTACCCTTAGAAAGTTTTATCCCAGAATATTAAAACGATTTTTAATTTAACTTTTATTCACAAATAATATTAGTGCTTTTTGCTTATTTTTTATAATGTTAATTTTTTGGAAAAATCATAGATTAGATGATATCTAATCAAAAATCTAATATCAGATTCGTGATCAGCGCCCCAAATTACCCTTAGAAAGTTTTATCCCGGAATATTAAAATTAAAACGATTTTTAATTTGGGACCCCTTTTCTTTAAGCTTGCCTTTAAAAATACATAACACCAAAATTAATTTAAACAATATTTTTTGGAACAAACCAACAGAAAATTATATATAGGATTTTTAATTTGGGACCCCTTTTCTTTAAGCTTGCCTTTAAAAATACACGAGCGTTGGGATGCCGCTTCGCGGCATCCCAACGCTCGTAAAACATTTTCAAAAAATTTAATGAAAAATTCACTCATTTCTATTTATGGAGCATTCTGACTGAAAATTTTTCTTAGCTAAATTTTGAGAAATTCATCTTTTCCCATACTATTTGTATTTTAGTTTTACTAAAAATTTGAATGTTTTTGTTCATCCAAACATTTGAATGTTTTTGTTTTCCCAAACATTTTAGGTTTTTGTTCATCCAAACATTTGAATGTTTTTGTTTTCCCAAACAATTTATGTTTTTGTTCATCAAACATTTGAATGTTTTTGTTTTCCCGAACAATTTGTGTTTTTTCATCCAAACATTTGAATGTTTTTGTTTTCCCGAACAATTTGTGTTTTTTCATCCAAACATTTGAATGTTTTTGTTTTCCCAAACATTTTAGGTTTTTGTTCATCCAAACATTTGAATGTTTTTGTTTTCCCAAACATTTTAGGTTTTTGTTCTCCCAAACATTTTAGGTTTTTGTTCATCCAAACATTTGAATGTTTTTGTTTTCCCAAACATTTTAGGTTTTTGTTCATCCAAACATTTGAATGTTTTTGTTTTCCCAAACATTTTAGGTTTTTGTTCATCCAAACATTTGAATGTTTTTGTTTTCCCAAACATTTTAGGTTTTTGTTCATCCAAACATTTGAATGTTTTTGTTTTCCCCAACAATTTTTATTTTTGTTCATCCAAACATTTGAATGTTTTTGTTTTCCCCAACAATTTGTCTTATCCAAAGAATTTATTTTTTGCTAGTCCAATTTTGTGTTTTAGTTTTCTCAAACTTGTTTCAATTTCATTATACTCAGTCATTTTCTATCCATTGTTTTAATTGCTTAAAGGAGCGACCGGTCGCCGCTGCGCAGCTCCCGTCCGCTCGAATTGTCATTTGTCTATCATATTGAAAAATATTCATTGATTCAACTTCGGAATTTTCCTATCATTTTATTTTCATAATCTCAATCATTCATTTTTACATTACATCAATCTCTCCCATTTTCTCATTTAATTGATTGAGTGAAATATTTTTCAAATTGTTATTCTAAAAATATTTAATTTCCTTTATTTCTTTATTATGTATGCCTAACAAACTATTTTTCTTTATTCCTAAACTATATATCATTTATTTTGGATATTTTCGAACAAATTAAAATAAACAAAACGCCAACAAATAAAAATTTAATAAATAATTTTTTTGTGACAGACGAACACTCCCAATTAATATATAGGATAACACCAAAATTAATTTAAACAATATTTTTTGGAACAAACCAACAGAAAATTATATATAGGATTACTTGTGAATGAGCACTTTTATCAATCCATCCTTTTCCCATTCTGCCCATTAATTCGGCTTTTTGTGCAATATAAATTAAATTTTCAATTTCCAAAATCGACTTTTTTTCAGTGATTAAAGTTTATTGGGACGTATTTGTTTCTTCTTTTACAATTGGCATATTCCAATGGAAAATCTCATAATTTTAGATAATTTTATTTTTTGTAACCTGTTACTTCCACTTTCTTTCCTTTTATGTATTCTCCATTAAACTTTATTGCTCATACAATAATCATGACAAATTTTTCGTGAGCAGAAAGGATGAAAAATTGGAAAAATGACAAATAAATACGATTAAATATTTTGATAAAAATAGCTTTAAAAAATATTCTTATCATTAATTTCTAGTAAATGTCTGGCATTTGAGTTGATTGAAAGTGGCATTTTCCATGGAATTTAGAAAAACAAAGCGATGCTTGACAAAATAGACGAATTGAGTACATAAAATTATTGCATTGGGAACTATTGAATATGATCCAAAAAGAGAATAAATTAATTGAGAAATTTGAAGAGATTATAAATATTTAATTCATTTTGAACCATATAAATATATAATATTATGGCCGATTTTGATTATAGCATTTTCTGATTATCTTACAATTTTGATTTATGGCCCAATCGATTTGTTAGAATGAGTCGGTTTATTTATAATAATCAATTTAAAATTAATTTGATCACTTTTAATCTGATAGAATTTGCACTTTATCCGGTTGCACTTTTCCGGAAAGAATTAATTTGCACTTTATCCGGTTGCCCTTTCCGGAAAGAGTTAATTTGCACTTTATCCGGTTGCCCCTTTCCGGAAAGAATTAATTTGCACTTTATCCGGTTTCCCCGGAAAGAATTAATTTGCACTTTTCCGGAAAGAATTAATTTGCACTTTTCCGGAAAGAATTAATTTGCACTTTTCCGGAAAGAATTAATTTGCACTTTTCCAGAAAGAATTAATTTGCACTTTATCCGGTTGCCCTTTCCGGAAAGAATTAATTTTCACTTTATCCGGTTTCCCCGGAAAGAATTAATTTGCACTTTTCCGGAAAGAATTAATTTGCAGTTTTCCGGAATGAATTAATTTGCACTTTATCCGGTCTCCCCGGAAAGAATTAATTTGCACTTTTCCGGAAAGAATTAATTTGCACTTTTCCGGAATGAATTAATTTGCACTTTATCCGGTTGCCCTTTTCCGGAAAGAATTAATTTGCACTTTATCCAGTTTCCCCGGAAAGAATTAATTTGCACTATTCCGGTTGCCCTTTCCGGAAAGAATTAATTTGCACTTTATCCAGTTTCCCCGGAAAGAATTAATTTGCACTATTCCGGTTGCCCTTTCCGGGAAGAATTAATTTGCACTTTATCCGGTTGCCCTTTCCGGAAAGAATTAATTTGCACTTTTCCGGAAAAAATTAATTTGCACTTTTCCGGAAAGAATTAATTTGCACTTTTCCGGAAAGAATTAATTTGCACTTTATCCGGTTGCCCTTTTCCGGAAAGAATTAATTTGCACTTTATCCGGTTGCCCTTTCCGGAAAGAATTAATTTGCACTTTTCCGGAAAAAATTAATTTGCACTTTTCCGGAAAGAATTAATTTGCACTTTTCCGGAAAGAATTAATTTGCACTTTATCCGGTTGCCCTTTTCCGGAAAGAATTAATTTGCACTATTCCGGTTGCCCTTTCCGGGAAGAATTAATTTGCACTTTATCCGGTTGCCCTTTCCGGAAAGAATTAATTTGCACTTTTCCGGAAAAAATTAATTTGCACTTTTCCGGAAAGAATTAATTTGCACTTTTCCGGAAAGAATTAATTTGCACTTTATCCGGTTGCCCTTTTCCGGAAAGAATTAATTTGCACTTTATCCGGTTGCCCTTTCCGGAAAGAATTAATTTGCACTTTTTCCAGCTCAAAGAGCAGTTGGAAGTTATTGCATCCCAGCAGCCACAATTTCAACAATCTTCATCCAACAATTCCGGCATTCCATCGAAAATGTTCGTTGAAGGGATAATAAATTAGTTCAAATTAAAATTTATTTGAAGGCGCCCAATTGGCACAGCTACAGCTAATGTGGAAGTCAAATGTTGGTCAACTTTTGAAGAATTATTAAACGACGAGAATGGAAGAAAGCAATTTCATGAATTTGTGAAAAAAGAACACAGTGAAGAAAATGTGCAATTTTGGCTGAAATGCAAAGAATTCAAGCATATTGACCAAAAAAATCAAAAGGCATTGCGTGAAAAGGGAGCCGAAATTATTGGGATGTTTGATTACATGAATTTGGTTAGTGCAACAAAGAAGGAAGCGAAGTTGGCATGCGGAAAAGAATTGTTGACATCGGATATTTTTGAAATCGCTCAAAATGAAATCAAGGAATTGATGGAAATTGGAAAACGACAGCTATGTATGAAAGGTGAGTTAAATTATTGCTCGATTAATGATCAATTCATTAATTTATTTATCTCAAGATTCCTCATGGACATGAAGAAGAATTTGTCAAAGAAATGAGAAGAGAATGACGAACAGATATTGTTTTGTTGATATTATAAATTGTTTTAGTTTAATAGACTGTTTACAAGAAGATAATTGTTTTATTATGTTTGGGGCAATTTTTTTGACAATTTTCAAATTAATTAAAAATAAATTTTTTGCCTATTATTTTTATCATTTTTTTTTTGGTTTAAAATGCTAAAATGCAGTTTTTATAAATCTCAGTATTTAATTCTCTTTCGTTATTAAACCTTATGGCCATAAAATGAAAGATGTTTATGCATTCAAAATAAATTAATGGAAATCAAAATATTCGGATTTTGAAGAAAAATTTAAAATAAGAGTAAAACGTTGAGAATATTTATATTTTATATTAACATTGGTATCTCCTTTAGTTTGTTGGACATTGGAGTTTGGAGGACATGTTCGAATTGCTTGAAGCACCATTCTTCCTTCCCAAAATTGGCTCGAATTGAACTGCCACCCCAATATAGACAAATGGCCGGGAAAAGTTGGAGAGTGGAAAATTTTGGTGGCAAATCGACCTTCCCTGAATAAACATTTTTTCCCAAAATTGCAATTATAATTTTTACCCATTAATTCGCCATTGCATGTGGCAAAACATTTCATTGGCAAATTTGCAGGCGAATGAATTAAACCAACACCAACCACATCCCCTCTTATGAACCATGGATTAGCATATGTGAACCTCTTGAAAGATTTACCAATGACCACTGAGTTTTTGCGCTTAATTACTATTGTATGCTCATCTCCTCTAAACATTTCTTCTAGGGAAGATTGTCGAGTGCAAAATCCAATGTTTATGCTATAATTGAACAATGCTTTAATAATGGAGTAATAAATTAATTTCATTAATGAATTCATTTGTTACGTTTTAGTCAATAAAATTTATTTTATCATTTTTATACAATAAATAAACAAATTATAAATTATTTTGATAAAATACCAAGGCCCTTCGATAATTTGGACTTCATAATAGAAAGAAATTGATGGCTTTTTAGCAGCCAAATTCAATGTTTTCATTGGAATTGGCAAAACAGCACGGACTGTATTGAATACTAAAATATTGATATTTTTTTTAATTGAAATTGGTTTTAATTCTATTTAAATTTTATACCATCATATGGGCGGTGAACTACAACTAATTCATCATTATTGGGAATTTCTAAAAATGGCCCACAATCTGCCAAATTCCATTTGTTATTTTTCATTGCCTGTGAACGTGAAAATTGTTTTTAAATTTTATTAAATTGCCTGATTTAAAAATAATTAAATTTTTTGTAATATTTTCTCATTCACCATTTTGAATTGATTTATTCGACGCTTCACTTTTGGTCCATTTAAGCGAGCAATTTGGACATTTGGCACATTCATCAAAATATCAATGGCATGGCCCAGAGGAAGGAATAAGAACATTTCATAAATTAATTCGGGAGGCAATGGACAGGAACGACGATGTTTGAAAATTGAAAAACAATTTCCCATGATTAATTTGATTTGTTGATGCTGCTGCCTGATAATGCTTGATTAATATTTGTTGAAATTTTCTCAAAATTATGTTATATTTAAATTGCCATTAATTAACATAAAATGTAGAGACCGGCAAACTGCCTTCTGCTGGATTGCGGACAGGATTTTTTCCCCCAATTTTTGCTGGACGGATCCACAATAGGATAATCTAGCAAAATCCAGTGGATCCGGTCCTGTGCCGGTCTCTAATAAAATGATATGATAATTATGGAATGCCCTTTTTTTATTATTTTTGTCATAATTTTTATTAATTATTTATTTTTAGAGGTTTTTTAGGACAGGGCTTTAGAAAATCTCATAGCTTTTGAACCAGATTCAGTTAATGTTTATTTTTGATTTTTATGAGCATCCAATGATAAATTTATGCTAAATTCGTGAAAATGTATCGGAATTTTTTTATAATCGCGCTTTTTAGATTAAAATAGGTGGTAAGAGAGGTCAGAGGTGATTAATTTTGCAAAAACTTTGGTGCCAAATGAAAATATAATGGAAATTGAAAATATTATAATTAAATGTGATATTGGCATTGGCACAATTGCTGAGAAAAAAATTATAAAATAAAATATGTCCTCTTCATTTTATTAAGTGAATTGTCTGACAATGAATTCGAAGAAATTACAAAATGCATGGCATTTGATTACATCCATTCCCCAAACATTACACTCTTTCTCCAATCAGAATTCATTCAAAAATCCTCGACCCAAATTTTGCCGTGAAACAAAATTTAAAAAACTTTTGCCGAATGGCACTTTCTCAGACAATCAAAATAAATCCTTTTTGATGGAAAAAAATAAAAAATGGGAAAATATTGAATGAATAAAAATTCAAAATCGGTCAGAATCGTAATTGCAAAAAATACGATTATAGAAAAAATTATAATTAATATAAAATTGATCCAATTTTATTCACGAATGATTTATAACGAATCTAGCTACTTATTTTACTTTGATTGTCCCAACCTTCCGCTTTTTCTGAAAAAAAAATTCATTTAAAATATCGTCTTCTTTAATTATTTTACAATCATTTAATAAATCAAAAAGCATTCAATTTAGGTAGTCAATTAATAAATATATTGATAAAATTGAAAATAACATTTAAATTCGCATATAAATGCTATCTTCGAAATTACATTTCGATGACAATTTTTTCCAGTCCAAATTTCCTTCAATCAGGGAATCCCGACTGATTTGTTGGCTCCAATTCCTCAATGCTACATTTTCTGACGCGAAATTGAAGTAAAAATTGTCGAGAGGGAAGTCAATATTCTTGCCAAATTTGGCCATTATTTGATTATTCATTTACCATTTGGATTAATATTTTGTGTTGAATGAATTGAAAAAGAATTTAAATGGACAATTTTAATACTTATAGCGAGGAATGATTATTTAAACCAAATCCGTATAAAGAATATTAAAATGAAAGACATATAATTTGTTAATTTATTCTCTATTCCCCTTTTTATCCTTTAATGGCCCTCTCCAAATTTTTACCTCATTCCATTCCAAACACAAATAACTAAATTTTTTTCCACATGTACCAAAACATACCAAAAATGGATTGCGGGGACAAAATTGAATAAATTGAAGGAAATTGTGAAGGAAGATTTGTTGACCAAAAATGTAATCTATCATTTTGGTTTGTTGCATTTGGAAGCTTTAAAATTGAGAAAATGACTGAAAAATGAATAATTTGATGCGAAAAAATAAATTTTTTTTATTCTATTGTAATTTAAACCAAAGATTCTAAAAATTCACCTATTAAATTCTATAGTTGGGAGGTTTAAAATTGAGAAAATGACTGAAAAATGAATAATTTGATGCGAAAAAATAAATTTTTTTTATTCTATTGTAATTCTAACCAAAGATTCAAAAAATTCACCTATTAAATTCTATAGTTTTCAGTCTAATTTCTCATCTCTTTACCAAATTGGAAATGCAAAAATGCAGAGCTAAAAATGTGATTTCCGACTTTTTTTTTGACAGCGAATTAGGCAGGGAATTTTGATGAATGAAATTGATTTAGAGGAAAAATGGAAGATTAATATAAAATATAATATCAATATTTTATGAAATAAAAGAGAATAAATTAAAATAAAAATAAAGTAAATCCAACGATTTGGCACGATCACGGTCCAAAGCCGTTTGGCCCATGAAGTGCACTTCGAACAGTTCATTTTTGTACGGAATTGAAGGGGCCATCTCGAATGATAACTGTTTCAAGCTTCTTTTCACCTAATAAGGAAATGTCAAATTAATATGATGGTAAAACAAATAGTAAAAAATTAATGAGCTTTTTTATTCAAGCATTTTGTGTTTTTTCCAAACATTTTTGTTTTCTTTTTATTTTAGTGAGTCAAATTTGGGTAAACCTCGAAATTACTTTTAGGCTAGTTAAAATAAACCTCATTCATTTTGTCCGGATCAATGGGTGCCAATCGTTCTGCCACATTTTCGGCCTCCACCAAACAGCCATTCATGCCAAAGAGCATTGCTTTCAATTCAATTGCCTTCTCATTTGTTGGTTCCAATTTCAGCGCTTCAGTCACGTCTGCCACCGCCAATTCCATGCTAAAAACAAAATTTGTGTGCAAAGTGTATATTTTTTTGGAAATTTGATTCTTTTTTTTGGTATCATTTCTTAGTAATTGGTATATATAGAATTTTTGATCATTATTTAAAATGACAAAACAGTAGTTTGAGGAGATTTATTTCTGGCCAGTCGATTTTTTAATCTGCTTTTGGCGTATTATGATATTTTTTTGGCTTCTTCGGTGTCTTTATTTTTCAATTTACATTCTTTTGGTAGTCTCTGTTTTGCGTAATGAAAATTATCCAAATCACTCCAATTTTTTAAAACAGTAAAAGGTTTTTTGCCGAGAGATTGGGTTCTTTTGCCGAAAGATCGGTTTTTTGATTATAACTTATTAGTGCTTGATCCCAGAACCCCAAACCATATACTCATTTTATAGAGCTCATCGAGACGCTCTATTGATTTATAGTTTGCAGGGGTTTGGTTCAAAAATAAATGAGTTATAAACCAAAAACCAAAATATGGTTCAAACGGTTTAACACTTTTAATTTTGGCCAAATCGCGACAAATTATACATCAATCGACGCATCTCGATGAGCTATATAAAATAGCTAAATGGTTTGGGGGTCTGGGATCAAGCACAAAAAAGTTATAATCAAAAAACCGATCTCTCGGCAAAAGAACCCAAATCTCTCGGCAGAAAAATGTCGCGATGCGCGAAAAAATGGGCCAAAATTTTACACGAAAAAACAGCTCATTGAGCAAACAAAGCAAACAACGGAAAACGAAATGATGACATGTCAGGACAAAACCAATAAATTGAGCGCCAGGCAGACCACACAAACAATTCCATTCTCGATTTAACAATAAATTTATCATCGTCATCAAATAAAAATGCCCAATTTCTTCACAAAACCAATTTCAATGAATTGCTTCAACAAATAAATGCCCAAAAAATCGTACACAACTTTTATTGCCTGGCCCACTTTTGGCAAACATTGGCCCACAAACCCGACAGAAACTGGCACTATATAAGCCGGCGGAAATTCCCAGTTCAACATGCACTTCTTGCACTTTCAATCATTCAAACGAACACAAATCCAATCCAATACAAAACATTCACATAAAATTGTCTTTTTTATTCCTTGAATAAATAATTTTTTGTGAATTCAAATTCTTTTCTGTTTGGTCTGTGCATCGCCAAAACAGAAAGTGGGGGCTCAGCCGTGGACACAAGTGAGTCCAATAATCAAAATCAATCAAACCCCTCGGGGAACAAATTCAAATCAAGCCTTCGGGCATCAATCAGACAAGCCACAGGGCAAAAACGAAATAATTCTAGACCAAAGAGAATAACTGAGTCAAGCCACAGGGCAAAAAACGAAATAATTCTAAACCAAAGAGAATAACTGAGTCAAGCCACAGGGCAAAAAACGAAATAATTCTAACAAAAGAAAAAATACTAATTGAGGATAATAAGCTAAGCCACAGGGCAAAACAACGAAAATAAATAAGCAATAAAATCATCCTAATTGTGGAATCAGCCAACAAGGCAAAAGTGAAATAAAACAAAAATACAGAACAAACTCAATCAAACGAATTAGCCACCAGGGCAAAAAAGAAATAAAAATAAATCCCAATTGAGGAACACTGAAACAAGCCATCAGCGCAATAGCGAAATAAATCAAAAATAAATCTAAACAAAAAGGGGTTATAAACCATCCTAATTTAGAAAAATAAATCTCCTCCAAAGGGCATACATTTAATCAAAAAGGATTCATTTACAAATAATAAATTTAAAGTGAAACGCCCAGGAGAGAAGAGTGATAATACACATCCAATCAAATCAAAACAAATCAAATTGGAGGAAGGAATAACTCCAAAAGAAGAAGCAAAACTTGTTGCTGAGGGCAAACTTACACCAATAATAATACCGCCTGAGATCGATTTGGTACTAGCAAGAGAATTATTAACCAAAGAATTAGAAGAAGCCAATAAAATCGATATCACATTAAGTCAATATATTAAAATTCTAAACAAAATCTGGAATACTTATTCATCCAAAGAAAAACAATACTCATCTCGAATCAGTAAAGCTGCACATCTGAGCGGTCTTATTGAGAAGGCCGTATCACAATTATAATTATATAAATTATTATCGAATAAATTTTAATAAACTAATCAAAAACATTCAAACTGTGTCCTATCAGGGAAAATCAACCTCCTGAGGAACAAGGTCAAAATCATCTACCAGAAGAACCTGCTGAAGGAAATCGCTTCCCACATTTTGAAATTATATTCCAACCCACATATAATTATTCAGACTTCATTTTAAAGAGAACTCCATTTGCATTTGGAGATAATAAATATACATACAAATTAGTTTTAAATATATTCACATACCCTTATTCAAGACTACAGAGCGAAGAGAAAAAAGAAATTCTTGAAGACCTCTTTGTTGACAATCTTCACGAAATTTGGAAATTTTCTATAGAAAATTTTACATTATCAAACAGAAAGGAAGACAAACTCTTCCGATTTATTCAGAAAACACTAACCCAAATCAAAAAGCTAACATACAGAAAGTGGAGCGAATCGGAAAGGCAACATAATCTTCCATTCAACTCATTATTATTAAAAGAATATATCATATAAAATAAATACACAAATATATAAATATAAACAAAAACTAATAAATACGAATATTAACATTACAATATAAATATAATATAAACATAAACTAATACAGATATAAACATATAATATAAACAAAAACTATTAACTACGAAAATAAACAATATATAAATACAAATATGTCTGGAAAAATACGAAGCAAAATCCCTCAAATATATAAATCAATAACGAAATATCTAGAACAATATGAAACAGATTTAACCAATAAATTGTATGAATATCAAAATGAAGATAAAGAAACCTGTGAAAAGGTTTATCAAAAAAGCAAGAAAGATATCCAAAAAATCCAAACAGTATTTGACAAATTATATCAGTATAATCATGAATGGAACAAATTGATAAAAAAGAAAAATGGAGAGGAAAAGGAAGCTGAGCGTAAAGCGCAAGCTGACTTTTACCAAAAATATAATGTAAAAATCATACTTGCCAACTCAGATGCAATTCTTGACTCCCTCAAAGAATTAAATCTGGAAGCAAAAAGAAATTTGAAAAGATTTGACAATAATTTAGAAGATCCTGATTCAGAAATCGAAACTGATCAGGAACAAGAAATTACTTCTGATGAGGAACCAGAACATATCCAATTAAAACAAAATCATTCAGTTTCATCCTCTCATACATTAACCCCCATCAGTCCAGCAGATTCTTCATTGAATGAAGATTCAAAATTTTCAAATATTAATGTGAAATTGCCTACACTTTCATTGATCCATTTCAATGGAAGAGAATGGCAAACATTCTGGGATGACTTTAATTCCACAATTCATAATAATAATCAATTGGAACCAATACAAAAATTTAAATACTTAAAAGGACTACTTCACAATGAACCATACAGACTCATCGCACCATATCCATTAACAAATGCAAATTATAATATTGTAATTGAACTTTTGAAAAAACGCTATGGAAATCCAGAAATACAAAGAGAAAATTTGCACACAGAATTAAGAAATTTAAGAAAAACATCAGACAATCCACAAGAACTCAGAAAATTCTTACTTTACGTAAATCGAATCGTATTACAATTACAAACATTTGAAGAAGATATAAACCATCCACAAATCCGCCAAGCAATCGAAACAAAATTACCCACACATTTACGTTTGAAAATTTATAAAATCCGGCAAGAAACCGGATATATCTCAACAGAAGATACTTGAGCTTGTAGACAATCACACCCAAGCAAGAGAGGAAATAGAAAAAATGGAATATAAATTTTCGCACGATAAAAACGAATTTCAAAATTATAAATTAAAAAACCAGAACTATACAAATCAAAAATTTAGCAAAAATAATTGGATTAAACAAAATTATAGTAATCAAACACAGTCTCAAAATCCATTTATTACAAGCGCAATGCTGACTAATGCTAATGTTGAAAAAACAAATAATCAAACTCAAACTAAAAAGTATCAAAATCCAAATTATCAAGAATACGATAATACAACGAAATTTTGTTTTTGCCACTTATGTCAAAAAGGGAACCATCAAACAAAAGATTGTGATATATATACAACACCAGAACAAAGAATGGAACGAATTTATGAACTTTCACTTTGTTTGAATTGTCTAAAGAAAGGACATCAAGTGAAAAATTGCACTTCTAAATTAACTTGTTTTCAATGCAACAAAAAACATCATACATTGATTTGCAAAAATAAATCAAAAATTCATGAAGATACTCAGACAAATTTAATTACTCAACTAAACGATGAAAAAACCGAATTGACACAGACAAATGCTTGTTTAATTAAGCCAGATAAAAATTCAGACGAGAATGAATTATTCATGACAACTGAAGCTTTTATTCATAATCCAGAAACGGAAGAGAATAAAAGAGCTTTAATACTCTTTGATAATGCTTCACAAAAGAGTTATATAACAGACGAACTCGCAAATTCACTCAATCTATCAACAGTAAATGAAAATTATCTTGGAATAATGACATTCAATAATGAAAACGTAAAAACAGTGAAAAGTAGAAAAGTGGAAACCGGAATCGAAACAAAAAATGGTGAAATAATGGTAGTTAATTTACAAACAATTCAAAAAATCACTGATTTACTCACAACACAACAAAATGCAAATATATTTAAACCAAATTTATCCGTACATAAAACTCAACCCGATATTCTTATCGGCATAGATTATTATTGGCAATTCATGAATCCTGACGCAAAAATGGAAATTCTTCCATCCGGCTTTTATATGATTGACACTAAATTTGGAAACATTGTTTCAGGAAAAGGGAAAACAAAAATAATCAATGCAAATCTAATTATAAAGAACGAAATAAACCCAATTAAAACTATTACAAATTCAAATTTAAACACTATTTCAATACCAAAAACAAAAAATTTCTTTCCTTTACAATATCCATTCATATTAACATTATTATTAATGCTATTAAATACCACATATTGCACACTTTATAATTGCTCAAAAACTATAAAAAATTATGAAACACTCTTTACCACATTTTGTGTCAAAGAAGGATTTCAAATTAAACAAAATCGTTTAAATAAATTACTTTGTTACGATGAACTTTCATGTAGCAATAATCACATTCGTTACAACATCTACCCTTTTTGTGGATCAGAATGCAAATGCCCAAATTGGGCTAACGATTGTACATTTTATGATCCAAAATCGGATCCAGAATTTCAACAAAGCACATCATTTTTAATGACATTTTATCTTTATATTTATAAAAATAATGTGAAAATTTGTTCATTCAACAAATCGGATAATTGCCCAATAGCTGTAAAAAGACATTTCAATACAATTTTATTATATGATAATAGTATACATTTAATCAAAAGAATGTCCATTCAACACGTACAAATCAGAAACAAATCAGATTTTTCTTGCATTGGGGAGGGCAATCTGACGATTGGAACTCCATCATTTTGTAGAGAAAATAATTGTGATAAAAATGGAACAAAATTTTGTTTCTATGCATTACATGAAATCATTTATCTTGTCCTCAACGATACAAAGAAAATACCTATAAAAGCATATGGACGAGTTGAAAGAACTGTATATACAAAACCATTCATTAATTCACTTAAAAATCCATCCATTGTCACAAACCACACCACAAGTATTACAAAACGGTCAAAACGGGATACCGAAAATAAAGAGAAACCTAACACAGAAATCGAAAATAAATTACTAGTCGATTGTGTAAAAGGTGGCATCACCATAAATTCAATCGATGAAGTCGAAATTATCGGTATTTGTTCAAAAACTTATTGCGTAACAATTCATACCCCACAAATACAAGAAACAATACTTTTCCCATCAAAAATAGTAATTAATCAATACGATGTCAACATAAAATTTTTTAAACCCTTCAGTAAATTCTGTGGGGGGTGCGGCACATCTCGAATTTTATCTCAATGCGCAACCATACGATTGGGCTGAAATTTTGCCCAAAGATTCTTGGACATGTGCGCAACAATTTAAACAGAAAGATTTTTCACGGCACCGTTACGACCTCTCCTTGAAATTTTCAAAAACGGTTTAAAACCCATATTTTTTGAGGTTTTTCGACCATAACTCGGTGCGCTTTCAGCGCGCTAACGTGCGCCCGACATATATTGTGCAGTTTTGAAAGGCGCGTCGAATGAGCTATCGATCTCGAAATTTGGACAACATGCCACAGAGTTGTGCCGGTCTCGAAAGTTCGGCACAAAGTGCCAAAATCGAGATTTTTCGAATGGAACATTTTTATATGTCATGTGATATACCATTCGAAAGCCCATGAAAAACTGAGTAAAATGATGATGATTGGGCTCGCTTAGCTCGCGCTGCAAGCGCGCGCGCAGCGCGCGAATACCAAAAAATGACTAAAATGAGGGGCGAAGCACCAAAAATGACTCAGAGGTGGGAAAAACTAATAAATATGAACAAAATTATAATGTTGGGTAAAGTGAGCGAGCGAAGCGAGCTATGGGGGCGCGCGAAGCGCGCCGGCTGTTCGTGGGTGGGGGTGTGGGGGGTTTCAGGGGGGAGGGGGAGGGGGTAGCGAAGCGAGGCCGAGGCTCCCGGAGCGAGGGAGGCCCGCGGAGCGGGCCGACCGAGCGGAGGGAGCCGAGGCCGAGCGTAGCGGACCCCTCCCCCTAACCCCCCTGACCAACGAGAAAGTACAAACCGAAAAAAAATAAATAATTATGAAGTATAAGTTTTATATTATTAAAAGTGTATTTTTATATCTAATCTATAAAGAATGAAAATATTTCTTAAAAATTTTTATTAAATTCCGCAAAGTTCTGTAGAAAAATTTTGATGTAATAGAATAATATAAGTAAAAATATCTTAAATCCAAATTTTTGGGATTTTTTTAAAGTTGCGCAAAAAAGTTGCTAAGCACAATTTTGTTGCCATGCAACTTTATAAAAAAAATAATATTAAATTCAGAATTTACATCCTTCATTGATATATATTATTAATTTATTTCATGAATAAGTCGCGCTCGCTTAGCTCGCGCCTAAAGGGGGCGGAGCCCCTAAACCCTCCAAAAGGGGGGCGAAGCCCCCCTAAACAACAAAAAATGTACAACTCTAGGAAAAGGTTTTTAAATACTGAACAAACATAATCACCACCACACTACATGATGGCTGTTAAAAATAACTAGACCCGGGGCTTGCCCCCGGGTCTAGTTTAAACCCTTCAGTAAATTCTGTGGGGGGTGCCGGCTTCAAATCCATTCAACTTTTTTGGCAACCGTTAGAATTTGCTGAAATTTTGCACAGACATTCTTTGATGTCTTGCGCACAAAGTAATAGAAAGCTTTTGAATTGGCACCACGACGACCTCTCCTTGAACTTTTCAAAAACCGAAAATTTTGGCACTTTTTTTCGGTTTTTTGGCCATAACTTTTTTGTATATGAACGGAATTGTGCGCTCTTTTTGTTTTTAGACGTAGAATTGCGAGACGCGTCGAATGAGCTATCGATCTCGAAATTTGGACAACTGGCGGAAAAGTTGTACCGGTCTCGACTTTTCGGCACTTTTGTGCCGAAATTGAAATTTTTGATTTTATGTGGCATGTGATATATCATTCGAAAGCCCATGAAAAACTGAGTAAAATGATGATGATTTGGCTCGCTCAGCTCGCGCCTAAAGGGGGCGGAGCCCCCTTAAACTCTCCAAAAGGGGGGCGAAGCCCCCCTACGCTTCTCAAGATGTATAACTCTAGGAAATGGTTTTTAAAATCAATCCCAAAATTTAACCCACAGTCTAACGCAACTGGCTGTTAAAAATAACTAGACCGGGGCTTGCCCCCGGTCTAGTTATTAAACCCTTCAGTAAATTCTGTGGGGGGTGCGGCACATCTCGAATTTTATCTCAATGCGCAACCATACGATTGGGCTGAAATTTTGCCCAAAGATTCTTGGACATGTGCGCAACAATTTAAACAGAAAGATTTTTCACGGCACCGTTACGACCTCTCCTTGAAATTTTCAAAAACGGTTTAAAACCCATATTTTTTGAGGTTTTTCGACCATAACTCGGTGCGCTTTCAGCGCGCTAACGTGCGCCCGACATATATTGTGCAGTTTTGAAAGGCGCGTCGAATGAGCTATCGATCTCGAAATTTGGACAACATGCCACAGAGTTGTGCCGGTCTCGAAAGTTCGGCACAAAGTGCCAAAATCGAGATTTTTCGAATGGAACATTTTTATATGTCATGTGATATACCATTCGAAAGCCCATGAAAAACTGAGTAAAATGATGATGATTGGGCTCGCTTAGCTCGCGCTGCAAGCGCGCGCGCAGCGCGCGAATACCAAAAAATGACTAAAATGAGGGGCGAAGCACCAAAAATGACTCAGAGGTGGGAAAAACTAATAAATATGAACAAAATTATAATGTTGGGTAAAGTGAGCGAGCGAAGCGAGCTATGGGGGCGCGCGAAGCGCGCCGGCTGTTCGTGGGTGGGGGTGTGGGGGGTTTCAGGGGGGAGGGGGAGGGGGTAGCGAAGCGAGGCCGAGGCTCCCGGAGCGAGGGAGGCCCGCGGAGCGGGCCGACCGAGCGGAGGGAGCCGAGGCCGAGCGTAGCGGACCCCTCCCCCTAACCCCCCTGACCAACGAGAAAGTACAAACCGAAAAAAAATAAATAATTATGAAGTATAAGTTTTATATTATTAAAAGTGTATTTTTATATCTAATCTATAAAGAATGAAAATATTTCTTAAAAATTTTTATTAAATTCCGCAAAGTTCTGTAGAAAAATTTTGATGTAATAGAATAATATAAGTAAAAATATCTTAAATCCAAATTTTTGGGATTTTTTTAAAGTTGCGCAAAAAAGTTGCTAAGCACAATTTTGTTGCCATGCAACTTTATAAAAAAAATAATATTAAATTCAGAATTTACATCCTTCATTGATATATATTATTAATTTATTTCATGAATAAGTCGCGCTCGCTTAGCTCGCGCCTAAAGGGGGCGGAGCCCCTAAACCCTCCAAAAGGGGGGCGAAGCCCCCCTAAACAACAAAAAATGTACAACTCTAGGAAAAGGTTTTTAAATACTGAACAAACATAATCACCACCACACTACATGATGGCTGTTAAAAATAACTAGACCCGGGGCTTGCCCCCGGGTCTAGTTTAAACCCTTCAGTAAATTCTGTGGGGGGTGCCGGCTTCAAATCCATTCAACTTTTTTGGCAACCGTTAGAATTTGCTGAAATTTTGCACAGACATTCTTTGATGTCTTGCGCACAAAGTAATAGAAAGCTTTTGAATTGGCACCACGACGACCTCTCCTTGAACTTTTCAAAAACCGAAAATTTTGGCACTTTTTTTCGGTTTTTTGGCCATAACTTTTTTGTATATGAACGGAATTGTGCGCTCTTTTTGTTTTTAGACGTAGAATTGCGAGACGCGTCGAATGAGCTATCGATCTCGAAATTTGGACAACTGGCGGAAAAGTTGTACCGGTCTCGACTTTTCGGCACTTTTGTGCCGAAATTGAAATTTTTGATTTTATGTGGCATGTGATATATCATTCGAAAGCCCATGAAAAACTGAGTAAAATGATGATGATTTGGCTCGCTCAGCTCGCGCCTAAAGGGGGCGGAGCCCCCTTAAACTCTCCAAAAGGGGGGCGAAGCCCCCCTACGCTTCTCAAGATGTATAACTCTAGGAAATGGTTTTTAAAATCAATCCCAAAATTTAACCCACAGTCTAACGCAACTGGCTGTTAAAAATAACTAGACCGGGGCTTGCCCCCGGTCTAGTTATTAAACCCTTCAGTAAATTCTGTGGGGGGTGCGGCACATCTCGAATTTTATCTCAATGCGCAACCATACGATTGGGCTGAAATTTTGCCCAAAGATTCTTGGACATGTGCGCAACAATTTAAACAGAAAGATTTTTCACGGCACCGTTACGACCTCTCCTTGAAATTTTCAAAAACGGTTTAAAACCCATATTTTTTGAGGTTTTTCGACCATAACTCGGTGCGCTTTCAGCGCGCTAACGTGCGCCCGACATATATTGTGCAGTTTTGAAAGGCGCGTCGAATGAGCTATCGATCTCGAAATTTGGACAACATGCCACAGAGTTGTGCCGGTCTCGAAAGTTCGGCACAAAGTGCCAAAATCGAGATTTTTCGAATGGAACATTTTTATATGTCATGTGATATACCATTCGAAAGCCCATGAAAAACTGAGTAAAATGATGATGATTGGGCTCGCTTAGCTCGCGCTGCAAGCGCGCGCGCAGCGCGCGAATACCAAAAAATGACTAAAATGAGGGGCGAAGCACCAAAAATGACTCAGAGGTGGGAAAAACTAATAAATATGAACAAAATTATAATGTTGGGTAAAGTGAGCGAGCGAAGCGAGCTATGGGGGCGCGCGAAGCGCGCCGGCTGTTCGTGGGTGGGGGTGTGGGGGGTTTCAGGGGGGAGGGGGAGGGGGTAGCGAAGCGAGGCCGAGGCTCCCGGAGCGAGGGAGGCCCGCGGAGCGGGCCGACCGAGCGGAGGGAGCCGAGGCCGAGCGTAGCGGACCCCTCCCCCTAACCCCCCTGACCAACGAGAAAGTACAAACCGAAAAAAAATAAATAATTATGAAGTATAAGTTTTATATTATTAAAAGTGTATTTTTATATCTAATCTATAAAGAATGAAAATATTTCTTAAAAATTTTTATTAAATTCCGCAAAGTTCTGTAGAAAAATTTTGATGTAATAGAATAATATAAGTAAAAATATCTTAAATCCAAATTTTTGGGATTTTTTTAAAGTTGCGCAAAAAAGTTGCTAAGCACAATTTTGTTGCCATGCAACTTTATAAAAAAAATAATATTAAATTCAGAATTTACATCCTTCATTGATATATATTATTAATTTATTTCATGAATAAGTCGCGCTCGCTTAGCTCGCGCCTAAAGGGGGCGGAGCCCCTAAACCCTCCAAAAGGGGGGCGAAGCCCCCCTAAACAACAAAAAATGTACAACTCTAGGAAAAGGTTTTTAAATACTGAACAAACATAATCACCACCACACTACATGATGGCTGTTAAAAATAACTAGACCCGGGGCTTGCCCCCGGGTCTAGTTATTTTAAACCCTTCAGTAAATTCTGTGGGGGGTGCCGCGGCGCAAACCATTCAACTCTTTTCGCAACCGTCAGAATTCCCTGAAATTTTGCCCATCGATGCTTGGACCGTATGCGCACAAAAATATGATGAGCTTTTTTGTTTCCACCATAACGACCTCTCCTTGGCATTTCAAAAAACGGCATTTTTTGGCCATTTTTTCGCTTTTTTTGGCCATAACTTTTTTGTATATGTAACGAAATTTGCGCTCTTTCCATTTTTAGATGCAGTTCTTCATGGGCTTTCGAATGAGCTATCACACATCGAAATCGGTGCATGCGCAACAAAGTTGTGCCGGCACCGACTTTTCGGCATTTTTGTGCCGAAATTTCAATTTTCGTTATATGATGATTTAACATGACAAATGATATACCATTCGAAAGCCCATGAAAAACTGAGTAAAAATAATGATAATTGAGCACGCTCGGGCTCGCTTGGCTCGCGCGCGCAGCGCGCGAAAATTGCAAAAATGGCTAAAATGGGGGGCGAAGCCCGAAAACGACTCAAAAGTGGGGCGAAGCCCCCGAATATGGTAATAGATAATGATTTGGCTCGCTTAGCTCGCGGTGTGAGCGAGCGAAGCGAGCTAAGGGGGCGCGCGAAGCGCGCCGGCTGTTCGTGGGAGGGGGTGTGGGGGGTTTCAGGGGGGGAGGGGGAGGGGGTAGCGAAGCGAGGCCGAGGCGACCGTAGCGAGGGAGGCCCGCGGAGCGGGCCGACCGAGCGGAGGTCGCCGAGGCCGAGCGAAGCGGACCCCTCCCCCTAACCCCCCTGACCAAGGCGGAAGTATAAACCGAAAAAATAAAAGAAAAAACATTTTCAAATTAAAAATTCCTAAAATTTTGTAAAATTTCCCATCGTATTATTGACAATTATGGGTCATGTGATATATCATTCGAAAGCAGATGAAAAACTTAATAAAAATATGATGATTACGCTCGCTTAGCTCGCGCCTAATCGTTGCGGAGCCCTCTAAACCCTCCAAAAATGAGGCGAAGCCCTATAAAAAACAAAAAATGTACAACTCTAGGAAAAGGTTTTTTAATAAATACCCAAAATATACGCAGGCTGTTAAAAATAACTAGACCGGGGCTTGCCCCCGGTCTAGTTTAAACCCTTCAGTAAATTCTGTGGGGGGTGCGGCACATCTCGAATTTTATCTCAATGCGCAACCATACGATTGGGCTGAAATTTTGCCCAAAGATTCTTGGACATGTGCGCAACAATTTAAACAGAAAGATTTTTCACGGCACCGTTACGACCTCTCCTTGAAATTTTCAAAAACGGTTTAAAACCCATATTTTTTGAGGTTTTTCGACCATAACTCGGTGCGCTTTCAGCGCGCTAACGTGCGCCCGACATATATTGTGCAGTTTTGAAAGGCGCGTCGAATGAGCTATCGATCTCGAAATTTGGACAACATGCCACAGAGTTGTGCCGGTCTCGAAAGTTCGGCACAAAGTGCCAAAATCGAGATTTTTCGAATGGAACATTTTTATATGTCATGTGATATACCATTCGAAAGCCCATGAAAAACTGAGTAAAATGATGATGATTGGGCTCGCTTAGCTCGCGCTGCAAGCGCGCGCGCAGCGCGCGAATACCAAAAAATGACTAAAATGAGGGGCGAAGCACCAAAAATGACTCAGAGGTGGGAAAAACTAATAAATATGAACAAAATTATAATGTTGGGTAAAGTGAGCGAGCGAAGCGAGCTATGGGGGCGCGCGAAGCGCGCCGGCTGTTCGTGGGTGGGGGTGTGGGGGGTTTCAGGGGGGAGGGGGAGGGGGTAGCGAAGCGAGGCCGAGGCTCCCGGAGCGAGGGAGGCCCGCGGAGCGGGCCGACCGAGCGGAGGGAGCCGAGGCCGAGCGTAGCGGACCCCTCCCCCTAACCCCCCTGACCAACGAGAAAGTACAAACCGAAAAAAAATAAATAATTATGAAGTATAAGTTTTATATTATTAAAAGTGTATTTTTATATCTAATCTATAAAGAATGAAAATATTTCTTAAAAATTTTTATTAAATTCCGCAAAGTTCTGTAGAAAAATTTTGATGTAATAGAATAATATAAGTAAAAATATCTTAAATCCAAATTTTTGGGATTTTTTTAAAGTTGCGCAAAAAAGTTGCTAAGCACAATTTTGTTGCCATGCAACTTTATAAAAAAAATAATATTAAATTCAGAATTTACATCCTTCATTGATATATATTATTAATTTATTTCATGAATAAGTCGCGCTCGCTTAGCTCGCGCCTAAAGGGGGCGGAGCCCCTAAACCCTCCAAAAGGGGGGCGAAGCCCCCCTAAACAACAAAAAATGTACAACTCTAGGAAAAGGTTTTTAAATACTGAACAAACATAATCACCACCACACTACATGATGGCTGTTAAAAATAACTAGACCCGGGGCTTGCCCCCGGGTCTAGTTTCTATATATAAGAAAAAAACGAGGGGGGTGCTGGCTTTGCCGAATTTTAACTCAATTCGCAACCGTCAGATTTGGCTGAAATTTTGCATGCTAAATCTTCGACCGAATACGCAACTTTTGTCGTTTGGGTTTCCTGGTTGACCATCAAAAACCTGGCACTTTTGCCAAAAATGTGTCAAAAAAATGGCACTTTTTCGATTTTTTGGCCATAACTTTTTTCCATATGTATAAAAAGATGCGCTTTTTGGATATTTGGTGCAGTCTTGAAAGGCGCGTCGAATGAGCTATCGCTCATCGAAATCGGTGAATGCGCAGCAAAGTTGTGCCGGCACCGACTTTTCGGCATTTTTGTGCCGAAATTTCGATTTTCGTTATATGATGATTTTACATGACAAATGATATACCATTCGAAAGCCCCTGAAAAACTGAGTATAATGATGATGATTTGGCTCGCTTAGCTCGCGCTGCAAGCGCGCGCGCAGCGCGCGAATACTAAAAATAGCCAAAATGAGGGGCAAAGCCCCGAAAATGATTCGGAAGTGGGGCGAAGCCCCCGAATATGATTATAGATGATTGTTGGGCTCGCTTAGCTCGCGTTGTGAGCGAGCGAAGCGAGCTAAGGGGGCGCGCGAAGCGCGCCGGCTGTTCGTGGGAGGGGGTGTGGGGGGTTTCAGGGGGGGAGGGGGAGGGGGTAGCGAAGCGAGGCCGAGGCGACCGTAGCGAGGGAGGCCCGCGGAGCGGGCCGACCGAGCGGAGGTCGCCGAGGCCGAGCGTAGCGGACCCCTCCCCCTAACCCCCCTGACCAAGGCGGAAGTATAAACCGAAAAAAAATAAAAAAAAAACATTTTCAAATAAAAATTCCTAAAATTTTGTAAAATTTCCCATCAATTATGGGGCATGTGATATATCATTCGAAAGCAGATGAAAAACTGATTAAAATGATGATGATTACGCTCGCTTAGCTCGCGCCTTAACGGGGTGGAGCCCCATAACCCTAAAAAAACGGGGCGAAGCCCCCTAAAAAACAAAAAATGTTCAACTCTAGGAAATGGTTTTTAAAATCCAATCTAACTATATAAACCCTCAAATGTACGCAGGCTGTTAAAAATAACTAGACCGGGGCTTGCCCCCGGTCTATTTCTACATATAAGAAAATTCTGTGGGGGGTGCTGGCTTCGGCGATGTTCAACTCTTTTTAAAACCGTTAGAATTTCCTGAAATTTTGCATGCGCAATCTTCTACGGAATACGCAACTTTTGTCGTTTGGGTTTCCTGGTTGACCATCAAAAACCTGGCACTTTTGCCAAAAATGTCCAAAAAGTCGGCATTTTTTCCACTTTTTGGGCCATAACTTTTTTGTGTATGAATGAAAGTTTGCGCTCTTTCCATATTTAGATGCAGTTTTTCATGGGCATTCCAATGAGCTATCAATCATCGAAATCGGTGCATGCGCAGCAAAGTTGTGCCGGCACCAACTTTTCGGCACTTTTGTGCCGAAATTTCGATTTTCGTTATTTATCGCTTTAACATGCCATGTGATATATCATTTGAAAGCCCATGAAAAACTGAGTAAAATGATGATGATTTGGCTCGCTTAGCTCGCGCTGCAAGCGCGCGCGCAGCGCGCGAAAACTAAAAAATTGCCTAAATGAGGTGCGAAGCCCCGAAAATGATTCAGAAGTGGGGCGAAGCCCCCGAATATGATTATAGATGATTGTTGGGCTCGCTTAGCTCGCGTTGTGAGCGAGCGAAGCGAGCTATGGGGCGCGCGAAGCGCGCGGGGGGGGGTGGGGGAGGGGGTGTGGGGGGTTTCAGGGGGGAGGGGGAGGGGGTAGCGAAGCGAGGCCGAGGCGACCGTAGCGAGGGAGGCCCGCGGAGCGGGCCGACCGAGCGGAGGTCGCCGAGGCCGAGCGAAGCGGACCCCTCCCCCTAACCCCCCTGACCAAGGCGGAAGTATAAACCGAAAAAAATAAAAAGAAATAAAAATTCCTAAAATTTTGTAAAATTTCCAATCATATTATTGACAATTATGGGGCATGTGATATATCATTCGAAAGCACACGAAAAACTTAATAAATTTATGATGATTACGCTCGCTTAGCTCGCGACTAAAAGGGTCGGAGCCCTCTAAACCCTCCAAAAATGAGGCGAAGCCCCCTAAACAACAAAAAATGCACAACTCTAGGAAAAGGTTTTCATCGATAACATCATTTTACGCAAAGGCTGTTAAAAATAACTAGACCGGGGCTTGCCCCCGGTCTAGTTTTTAAACCCTTCAGTAAATTCTGTGGGGGGTGCGGCACATCTCGAATTTTATCTCAATGCGCAACCATACGATTGGGCTGAAATTTTGCCCAAAGATTCTTGGACATGTGCGCAACAATTTAAACAGAAAGATTTTTCACGGCACCGTTACGACCTCTCCTTGAAATTTTCAAAAACGGTTTAAAACCCATATTTTTTGAGGTTTTTCGACCATAACTCGGTGCGCTTTCAGCGCGCTAACGTGCGCCCGACATATATTGTGCAGTTTTGAAAGGCGCGTCGAATGAGCTATCGATCTCGAAATTTGGACAACATGCCACAGAGTTGTGCCGGTCTCGAAAGTTCGGCACAAAGTGCCAAAATCGAGATTTTTCGAATGGAACATTTTTATATGTCATGTGATATACCATTCGAAAGCCCATGAAAAACTGAGTAAAATGATGATGATTGGGCTCGCTTAGCTCGCGCTGCAAGCGCGCGCGCAGCGCGCGAATACCAAAAAATGACTAAAATGAGGGGCGAAGCACCAAAAATGACTCAGAGGTGGGAAAAACTAATAAATATGAACAAAATTATAATGTTGGGTAAAGTGAGCGAGCGAAGCGAGCTATGGGGGCGCGCGAAGCGCGCCGGCTGTTCGTGGGTGGGGGTGTGGGGGGTTTCAGGGGGGAGGGGGAGGGGGTAGCGAAGCGAGGCCGAGGCTCCCGGAGCGAGGGAGGCCCGCGGAGCGGGCCGACCGAGCGGAGGGAGCCGAGGCCGAGCGTAGCGGACCCCTCCCCCTAACCCCCCTGACCAACGAGAAAGTACAAACCGAAAAAAAATAAATAATTATGAAGTATAAGTTTTATATTATTAAAAGTGTATTTTTATATCTAATCTATAAAGAATGAAAATATTTCTTAAAAATTTTTATTAAATTCCGCAAAGTTCTGTAGAAAAATTTTGATGTAATAGAATAATATAAGTAAAAATATCTTAAATCCAAATTTTTGGGATTTTTTTAAAGTTGCGCAAAAAAGTTGCTAAGCACAATTTTGTTGCCATGCAACTTTATAAAAAAAATAATATTAAATTCAGAATTTACATCCTTCATTGATATATATTATTAATTTATTTCATGAATAAGTCGCGCTCGCTTAGCTCGCGCCTAAAGGGGGCGGAGCCCCTAAACCCTCCAAAAGGGGGGCGAAGCCCCCCTAAACAACAAAAAATGTACAACTCTAGGAAAAGGTTTTTAAATACTGAACAAACATAATCACCACCACACTACATGATGGCTGTTAAAAATAACTAGACCCGGGGCTTGCCCCCGGGTCTAGTTATTAAACCCTTCAGTAAATTCTGTGGGGGGTGCGGCACATCTCGAATTTTATCTCAATGCGCAACCATACGATTGGGCTGAAATTTTGCCCAAAGATTCTTGGACATGTGCGCAACAATTTAAACAGAAAGATTTTTCACGGCACCGTTACGACCTCTCCTTGAAATTTTCAAAAACGGTTTAAAACCCATATTTTTTGAGGTTTTTCGACCATAACTCGGTGCGCTTTCAGCGCGCTAACGTGCGCCCGACATATATTGTGCAGTTTTGAAAGGCGCGTCGAATGAGCTATCGATCTCGAAATTTGGACAACATGCCACAGAGTTGTGCCGGTCTCGAAAGTTCGGCACAAAGTGCCAAAATCGAGATTTTTCGAATGGAACATTTTTATATGTCATGTGATATACCATTCGAAAGCCCATGAAAAACTGAGTAAAATGATGATGATTGGGCTCGCTTAGCTCGCGCTGCAAGCGCGCGCGCAGCGCGCGAATACCAAAAAATGACTAAAATGAGGGGCGAAGCACCAAAAATGACTCAGAGGTGGGAAAAACTAATAAATATGAACAAAATTATAATGTTGGGTAAAGTGAGCGAGCGAAGCGAGCTATGGGGGCGCGCGAAGCGCGCCGGCTGTTCGTGGGTGGGGGTGTGGGGGGTTTCAGGGGGGAGGGGGAGGGGGTAGCGAAGCGAGGCCGAGGCTCCCGGAGCGAGGGAGGCCCGCGGAGCGGGCCGACCGAGCGGAGGGAGCCGAGGCCGAGCGTAGCGGACCCCTCCCCCTAACCCCCCTGACCAACGAGAAAGTACAAACCGAAAAAAAATAAATAATTATGAAGTATAAGTTTTATATTATTAAAAGTGTATTTTTATATCTAATCTATAAAGAATGAAAATATTTCTTAAAAATTTTTATTAAATTCCGCAAAGTTCTGTAGAAAAATTTTGATGTAATAGAATAATATAAGTAAAAATATCTTAAATCCAAATTTTTGGGATTTTTTTAAAGTTGCGCAAAAAAGTTGCTAAGCACAATTTTGTTGCCATGCAACTTTATAAAAAAAATAATATTAAATTCAGAATTTACATCCTTCATTGATATATATTATTAATTTATTTCATGAATAAGTCGCGCTCGCTTAGCTCGCGCCTAAAGGGGGCGGAGCCCCTAAACCCTCCAAAAGGGGGGCGAAGCCCCCCTAAACAACAAAAAATGTACAACTCTAGGAAAAGGTTTTTAAATACTGAACAAACATAATCACCACCACACTACATGATGGCTGTTAAAAATAACTAGACCCGGGGCTTGCCCCCGGGTCTAGTTATTAAACCCTTCAGTAAATTCTGTGGGGGGTGCGGCACATCTCGAATTTTATCTCAATGCGCAACCATACGATTGGGCTGAAATTTTGCCCAAAGATTCTTGGACATGTGCGCAACAATTTAAACAGAAAGATTTTTCACGGCACCGTTACGACCTCTCCTTGAAATTTTCAAAAACGGTTTAAAACCCATATTTTTTGAGGTTTTTCGACCATAACTCGGTGCGCTTTCAGCGCGCTAACGTGCGCCCGACATATATTGTGCAGTTTTGAAAGGCGCGTCGAATGAGCTATCGATCTCGAAATTTGGACAACATGCCACAGAGTTGTGCCGGTCTCGAAAGTTCGGCACAAAGTGCCAAAATCGAGATTTTTCGAATGGAACATTTTTATATGTCATGTGATATACCATTCGAAAGCCCATGAAAAACTGAGTAAAATGATGATGATTGGGCTCGCTTAGCTCGCGCTGCAAGCGCGCGCGCAGCGCGCGAATACCAAAAAATGACTAAAATGAGGGGCGAAGCACCAAAAATGACTCAGAGGTGGGAAAAACTAATAAATATGAACAAAATTATAATGTTGGGTAAAGTGAGCGAGCGAAGCGAGCTATGGGGGCGCGCGAAGCGCGCCGGCTGTTCGTGGGTGGGGGTGTGGGGGGTTTCAGGGGGGAGGGGGAGGGGGTAGCGAAGCGAGGCCGAGGCTCCCGGAGCGAGGGAGGCCCGCGGAGCGGGCCGACCGAGCGGAGGGAGCCGAGGCCGAGCGTAGCGGACCCCTCCCCCTAACCCCCCTGACCAACGAGAAAGTACAAACCGAAAAAAAATAAATAATTATGAAGTATAAGTTTTATATTATTAAAAGTGTATTTTTATATCTAATCTATAAAGAATGAAAATATTTCTTAAAAATTTTTATTAAATTCCGCAAAGTTCTGTAGAAAAATTTTGATGTAATAGAATAATATAAGTAAAAATATCTTAAATCCAAATTTTTGGGATTTTTTTAAAGTTGCGCAAAAAAGTTGCTAAGCACAATTTTGTTGCCATGCAACTTTATAAAAAAAATAATATTAAATTCAGAATTTACATCCTTCATTGATATATATTATTAATTTATTTCATGAATAAGTCGCGCTCGCTTAGCTCGCGCCTAAAGGGGGCGGAGCCCCTAAACCCTCCAAAAGGGGGGCGAAGCCCCCCTAAACAACAAAAAATGTACAACTCTAGGAAAAGGTTTTTAAATACTGAACAAACATAATCACCACCACACTACATGATGGCTGTTAAAAATAACTAGACCCGGGGCTTGCCCCCGGGTCTAGTTTAAACCCTTCAGTAAATTCTGTGGGGGGTGCCGGCTTCAAATCCATTCAACTTTTTTGGCAACCGTTAGAATTTGCTGAAATTTTGCACAGACATTCTTTGATGTCTTGCGCACAAAGTAATAGAAAGCTTTTGAATTGGCACCACGACGACCTCTCCTTGAACTTTTCAAAAACCGAAAATTTTGGCACTTTTTTTCGGTTTTTTGGCCATAACTTTTTTGTATATGAACGGAATTGTGCGCTCTTTTTGTTTTTAGACGTAGAATTGCGAGACGCGTCGAATGAGCTATCGATCTCGAAATTTGGACAACTGGCGGAAAAGTTGTACCGGTCTCGACTTTTCGGCACTTTTGTGCCGAAATTGAAATTTTTGATTTTATGTGGCATGTGATATATCATTCGAAAGCCCATGAAAAACTGAGTAAAATGATGATGATTTGGCTCGCTCAGCTCGCGCCTAAAGGGGGCGGAGCCCCCTTAAACTCTCCAAAAGGGGGGCGAAGCCCCCCTAAACAACAAAAAATGTACAACTCTAGGAAAAGGTTTTTAAATACTGAACAAACATAATCACCACCACACTACATGATGGCTGTTAAAAATAACTAGACCGGGGCTTGCCCCCGGTCTAGTTATTAAACCCTTCAGTAAATTCTGTGGGGGGTGCGGCACATCTCGAATTTTATCTCAATGCGCAACCATACGATTGGGCTGAAATTTTGCCCAAAGATTCTTGGACATGTGCGCAACAATTTAAACAGAAAGATTTTTCACGGCACCGTTACGACCTCTCCTTGAAATTTTCAAAAACGGTTTAAAACCCATATTTTTTGAGGTTTTTCGACCATAACTCGGTGCGCTTTCAGCGCGCTAACGTGCGCCCGACATATATTGTGCAGTTTTGAAAGGCGCGTCGAATGAGCTATCGATCTCGAAATTTGGACAACATGCCACAGAGTTGTGCCGGTCTCGAAAGTTCGGCACAAAGTGCCAAAATCGAGATTTTTCGAATGGAACATTTTTATATGTCATGTGATATACCATTCGAAAGCCCATGAAAAACTGAGTAAAATGATGATGATTGGGCTCGCTTAGCTCGCGCTGCAAGCGCGCGCGCAGCGCGCGAATACCAAAAAATGACTAAAATGAGGGGCGAAGCACCAAAAATGACTCAGAGGTGGGAAAAACTAATAAATATGAACAAAATTATAATGTTGGGTAAAGTGAGCGAGCGAAGCGAGCTATGGGGGCGCGCGAAGCGCGCCGGCTGTTCGTGGGTGGGGGTGTGGGGGGTTTCAGGGGGGAGGGGGAGGGGGTAGCGAAGCGAGGCCGAGGCTCCCGGAGCGAGGGAGGCCCGCGGAGCGGGCCGACCGAGCGGAGGGAGCCGAGGCCGAGCGTAGCGGACCCCTCCCCCTAACCCCCCTGACCAACGAGAAAGTACAAACCGAAAAAAAATAAATAATTATGAAGTATAAGTTTTATATTATTAAAAGTGTATTTTTATATCTAATCTATAAAGAATGAAAATATTTCTTAAAAATTTTTATTAAATTCCGCAAAGTTCTGTAGAAAAATTTTGATGTAATAGAATAATATAAGTAAAAATATCTTAAATCCAAATTTTTGGGATTTTTTTAAAGTTGCGCAAAAAAGTTGCTAAGCACAATTTTGTTGCCATGCAACTTTATAAAAAAAATAATATTAAATTCAGAATTTACATCCTTCATTGATATATATTATTAATTTATTTCATGAATAAGTCGCGCTCGCTTAGCTCGCGCCTAAAGGGGGCGGAGCCCCTAAACCCTCCAAAAGGGGGGCGAAGCCCCCCTAAACAACAAAAAATGTACAACTCTAGGAAAAGGTTTTTAAATACTGAACAAACATAATCACCACCACACTACATGATGGCTGTTAAAAATAACTAGACCCGGGGCTTGCCCCCGGGTCTAGTTTCTATATATAAGAAAAAAACGAGGGGGGTGCTGGCTTTGCCGAATTTTAACTCAATTCGCAACCGTCAGATTTGGCTGAAATTTTGCATGCTAAATCTTCGACCGAATACGCAACTTTTGTCGTTTGGGTTTCCTGGTTGACCATCAAAAACCTGGCACTTTTGCCAAAAATGTGTCAAAAAAATGGCACTTTTTCGATTTTTTGGCCATAACTTTTTTCCATATGTATAAAAAGATGCGCTTTTTGGATATTTGGTGCAGTCTTGAAAGGCGCGTCGAATGAGCTATCGCTCATCGAAATCGGTGAATGCGCAGCAAAGTTGTGCCGGCACCGACTTTTCGGCATTTTTGTGCCGAAATTTCGATTTTCGTTATATGATGATTTTACATGACAAATGATATACCATTCGAAAGCCCCTGAAAAACTGAGTATAATGATGATGATTTGGCTCGCTTAGCTCGCGCTGCAAGCGCGCGCGCAGCGCGCGAATACTAAAAATAGCCAAAATGAGGGGCAAAGCCCCGAAAATGATTCGGAAGTGGGGCGAAGCCCCCGAATATGATTATAGATGATTGTTGGGCTCGCTTAGCTCGCGTTGTGAGCGAGCGAAGCGAGCTAAGGGGGCGCGCGAAGCGCGCCGGCTGTTCGTGGGAGGGGGTGTGGGGGGTTTCAGGGGGGAGGGGGAGGGGGTAGCGAAGCGAGGCCGAGGCGACCGTAGCGAGGGAGGCCCGCGGAGCGGGCCGACCGAGCGGAGGTCGCCGAGGCCGAGCGTAGCGGACCCCTCCCCCTAACCCCCCTGACCAAGGCGGAAGTATAAACCGAAAAAAAATAAATAATTATGAAGTATAAGTTTTATATTATTAAAAGTGTATTTTTATATCTAATCTATAAAGAATGAAAATATTTCTTAAAAATTTTTATTAAATTCCGCAAAGTTCTGTAGAAAAATTTTGATGTAATAGAATAATATAAGTAAAAATATCTTAAATCCAAATTTTTGGGATTTTTTTAAAGTTGCGCAAAAAAGTTGCTAAGCACAATTTTGTTGCCATGCAACTTTATAAAAAAAATAATATTAAATTCAGAATTTACATCCTTCATTGATATATATTATTAATTTATTTCATGAATAAGTCGCGCTCGCTTAGCTCGCGCCTAAAGGGGGCGGAGCCCCTAAACCCTCCAAAAGGGGGGCGAAGCCCCCCTAAACAACAAAAAATGTACAACTCTAGGAAAAGGTTTTTAAATACTGAACAAACATAATCACCACCACACTACATGATGGCTGTTAAAAATAACTAGACCCGGGGCTTGCCCCCGGGTCTATCTATTAAACCCTTCAGTAAATTCTGTGGGGGGTGCGGCACATCTCGAATTTTATCTCAATGCGCAACCATACGATTGGGCTGAAATTTTGCCCAAAGATTCTTGGACATGTGCGCAACAATTTAAACAGAAAGATTTTTCACGGCACCGTTACGACCTCTCCTTGAAATTTTCAAAAACGGTTTAAAACCCATATTTTTTGAGGTTTTTCGACCATAACTCGGTGCGCTTTCAGCGCGCTAACGTGCGCCCGACATATATTGTGCAGTTTTGAAAGGCGCGTCGAATGAGCTATCGATCTCGAAATTTGGACAACATGCCACAGAGTTGTGCCGGTCTCGAAAGTTCGGCACAAAGTGCCAAAATCGAGATTTTTCGAATGGAACATTTTTATATGTCATGTGATATACCATTCGAAAGCCCATGAAAAACTGAGTAAAATGATGATGATTGGGCTCGCTTAGCTCGCGCTGCAAGCGCGCGCGCAGCGCGCGAATACCAAAAAATGACTAAAATGAGGGGCGAAGCACCAAAAATGACTCAGAGGTGGGAAAAACTAATAAATATGAACAAAATTATAATGTTGGGTAAAGTGAGCGAGCGAAGCGAGCTATGGGGGCGCGCGAAGCGCGCCGGCTGTTCGTGGGTGGGGGTGTGGGGGGTTTCAGGGGGGAGGGGGAGGGGGTAGCGAAGCGAGGCCGAGGCTCCCGGAGCGAGGGAGGCCCGCGGAGCGGGCCGACCGAGCGGAGGGAGCCGAGGCCGAGCGTAGCGGACCCCTCCCCCTAACCCCCCTGACCAACGAGAAAGTACAAACCGAAAAAAAATAAATAATTATGAAGTATAAGTTTTATATTATTAAAAGTGTATTTTTATATCTAATCTATAAAGAATGAAAATATTTCTTAAAAATTTTTATTAAATTCCGCAAAGTTCTGTAGAAAAATTTTGATGTAATAGAATAATATAAGTAAAAATATCTTAAATCCAAATTTTTGGGATTTTTTTAAAGTTGCGCAAAAAAGTTGCTAAGCACAATTTTGTTGCCATGCAACTTTATAAAAAAAATAATATTAAATTCAGAATTTACATCCTTCATTGATATATATTATTAATTTATTTCATGAATAAGTCGCGCTCGCTTAGCTCGCGCCTAAAGGGGGCGGAGCCCCTAAACCCTCCAAAAGGGGGGCGAAGCCCCCCTAAACAACAAAAAATGTACAACTCTAGGAAAAGGTTTTTAAATACTGAACAAACATAATCACCACCACACTACATGATGGCTGTTAAAAATAACTAGACCCGGGGCTTGCCCCCGGGTCTATCTACATATAAGAAAATTCTGAGGGGGGTGCGGCACATCGCCAAGGTTAGAGCTTTTGCCAACCGTTAGAATTGGCTGAAATTTTGCACATCGATGCTTGGACCGATTGCGCACAAAGTTACGATGAGCTTTTTTGTTTCGACCATAACGACCTCTCCTTGGCATTTCAAAAAACGGCATTTTTTGGCCATTTTTTCCACTTTTTTGGCCATAACTTTTTTTCATATGTATAAAAAGATGCGCTTTTTTGATATTTTGTGCAGTTTTTCATGGGCTTTCGAATGAGCTATCAATCATTGAAATCGGTGCATGCGCAGCAAAGTTGTGCCGGCACCGACTTTTCGGCATTTTTGTGCCGAAATTTCGATTTTCGTTATATGATGATTTAACATGACAAATGATATACCATTCGAAAGCCCATGAAAAACTGAGTAAAAATAATGATAAATGAATTTGCTCGGGCTCGCTTGGCTCGCGCGCGCAGCGCGCGAAAACTAAAAAATTACCTAAATGGGGGGCGAAGCGCCGAAAATGATTCAAAAGTGGGGCGAAGCCCCCGAATATGATTATAAATGATTGTTGGGCTCGCTTAACTCGCGTTGTGAGCGAGCGAAGCGAGCTATGGGGGCGCGCGAAGCGCGCCGGCTGTTCGTGGGAGGGGGTGTGGGGGGTTTCAGTGGGGAGGGGGAGGGGGTAGCGAAGCGAGGCCGAGGCGACCGTAGCGAGGGAGGCCCGCGGAGCGGGCCGACCGAGCGGAGGTCGCCGAGGCCGAGCGAAGCGGACCCCTCCCCCTAACCCCCCTGACCAAGGCGGAAGTATAAACCGAAAAAAAATAAAAAAAAAACATTTGCAAAATAAAAAATTCCTTAAATTTTGTAAAATTTCACATCAATTATGGGGCATGTGATATATCATTCGAAAGCAGATGGAAAACTTAATAAAAATTATGATGATTACGCTCGCTTAGCTCGCGGCTAAAGGGATTGGAGCACTCTAAACCCTCCAAAAATGAGGCGAAGCCCCCTAAATAACAAAAAACTGTACAACTCTAGGAAAAGGTTTTCATCAATAACATCATTTTACGCAAAGGCTGTTAAAAATAACTAGACCGGGGCTTGCCCCCGGTCTAGTTTAATGAAAAATAATCAAATTCAAGGTGAGAAAAATGTCCAATGTGGAGCATCTCCTTATTGCGAAATGATAACATGCCGCGTCTGTCTTGAATATTTACGTAATCCACAATGTGTTGAACAATTACATTGGGCACTTATTGTGACCATTGGATTGACAATTCTTTATTGTATATCCGTCTCTATCACTTTATTGAAAATTTTATTCCGAATCCTCTTTTGGACTTGGTCAAAAATAAAATGTAAGAAATACAAAAAGAAAATCCAAATAACGAAACCAAATAAATCAACAAAATCAAACATTTCACTCAAATCATACAAAATTTCCACATTAATTATATTTTTTCTCACAATAAAATTCACGCAAACATGTGACCAAATTACATCCTTAACAGCTGGGACAACCAGTTGTTCTATCGAAAAAGATATGCTGCAGTGCAGTTTTGATCAAACCACATTAATTTCAATCAAACCAGAATTAGTCACCTGCCTAAAATTAGAAGATGTTCGAACAAACACTTCTTTAAATACAATTGAATTCCAAATCAGCGATTTTGGAATTAATTGTGAAGAAAATTCAAATTATTTTATGAGAAATTATGATATTGACAGCGACTCAAATAAAAGATGTCCATCCGCCGGTCATTGTACCGGAAATGAATGTGAAACATTACAATCTGATCAAAGAAATCCAGAATTGAGCGATAGTGTGAATGATCTTCCAGGATATTCATATTGCGCTCCATCTTGTGGAGGATGGCACTGTAGTTGTTTCCTTGCCACCGATGGCTGTTTATTTTATCGTACATATATAGAACCAACAGATGAAACAGACATATATGAATTAATCAAATGCAACTCATTTAACATTGAAGCACAAGTAAAAATAACAGATAATGCAAACAAAAAAGGTTGGGAAACGACCAAACTCTCTCCTGGAGCCATGGTTGAGAAAGAAAACATTCAAGTAACATTAACGTCATCAACAATCCCACCAACACCCCTATTCGGGTCAAAATTTATAATAAATCGAAGTCAAAACACAGCCATTATTGTTGACAATGAAGAATTATTGAGGAAAAGTATCTCTTGCAGTACGCGAGATGATGCGGAAAAATTCAATTGTAAAGTCCCTCAAGATGCATGTCAATGCACTGCAGGCGACACGATGGCAAATTGTGATTGTACACAAGACCCATTACCCGATATGTTCACATCAGATGAAAATAAAATTCCACTCACAACAAAAGGAGCAGAAATAAAATTTGAAGAAAATAAAATTAAAGCAAAACTCCAACAAACCACAGCAGTACAATTTCAAATCACTTTTAAAGGATACAAAATTGTAACAATTTATGATAAATCAAAATGTAATATGACTGCAAATTCTTTAACCGGATGTTTTGCCTGTACCACGGGCGCAAAATTACAATATAATTGCAAAACTGACTATGGGTCAGTACATGCACAAATAAAATGTCCAAGCCAAGAATTCACAGTACCATGTAATTCAGAAGGAATCGAAGATTCCGTAAAAATAAACTTTGGAATTGATACAATTGAAGAAAAATGTGAAGTGGTTTGTCCTGGAGGCAAATCAGAAATATTAATAAAAGGAAATCTCAATTACGTATCCGAACAAACCGAAAAAAGAGAACAAACAAAAGGAAATTCAGAACAACCACATAATGGTTATAATTTTGACAATATTCTCAATACAATAAAAGACACCGGGGGATTTTTCCTCGACATATTCAAAACCAATTTGAGAAACATTCTTGTAATCCTGCCAATTGTGATCATATTCGGACTATTGTTCATTTATTTGTTCCCAATCATCTACCCTGCCCTTTTGAAATGTTGTTGTACTTGTCTCACAACCAAAATGCCAAGAAAGACACCAAACGTCGGCGGGAATGTCGCGATGCGCGAAAAAATGGGCCAAAATTTTACACGAAAAAACAGCTCATTGAGCAAACAAAGCAAACAACGGAAAACGAAATGATGACATGTCAGGACAAAACCAATAAATTGAGCGCCAGGCAGACCACACAAACAATTCCATTCTCGATTTAACAATAAATTTATCATCGTCATCAAATAAAAATGCCCAATTTCTTCACAAAACCAATTTCAATGAATTGCTTCAACAAATAAATGCCCAAAAAATCGTACACAACTTTTATTGCCTGGCCCACTTTTGGCAAACATTGGCCCACAAACCCGACAGAAACTGGCACTATATAAGCCGGCGGAAATTCCCAGTTCAACATGCACTTCTTGCACTTTCAATCATTCAAAAGAACACAAATCCAATCCAATACAAAACATTCACATAAAATTGTCTTTTTTATTCCTTGAATAAATAATTTTTTGTGAATTCAAATTCTTTTCTGTTTGGTCTGTGCATCGCCAAAACAAAAAATCCCCACCCATTTTTAAAAGGATTAAACATTAAACCAAAAAAAAACTAATGCATTTTCGAATTCAGCTTGTTTGAAAACAAGTTTTTTTGAAATATTTTACCAAAAACAATGATATTTTTTTGAAACTAGTTTTAAGGGTTTTCCGAGACTTTAAATCGAAAATATTATTTTTTTTTGGAGTAATCTAATAAATTTAAATATTGCGATAATTTTCACATTTTTCACTGAACGTGTAAGGTAAAAGATTTTAGAAACCACAGGCCAGTCGCCAGTTTTTATTTTAAAAAAGCCTAATAAAAACCATTCATTCCTTTGGATTTGCAAGTAGGCGGCGGCGCGGAGCAAAAATGTTTCCGCGGTTGCATGCCGGCCCAATGCCTTTGTCAAACAGTCCCGTGCCATCTCATAATCGCCCGTCTCATAATGATGTTTGGCCAATTCCAGGTGGTTCCTGGCTTCACGCTCTTTTCGCTCACGATTTTTTGCACTGCTCATTTTTAATAATTTATCCACTGAAAAGCATTGGATTTTTTTAATTGATGTATTAATTTATAATTAATTAATAGATCCATAGCTCGGTTGATTGTTGTTTTGAAAATCGGACATTTAATTATAATTTAAATTTACTCGTATAAATCAGAGAATTAAATTTTGAAAATATTTTAAAAAAAAGAGAATCTGTGCTGTTTTGGCATCTTCAAACCCTTATACTTATACCATTTTGTATATAGATCCCCATAAAATTGATTAACGAAAATTTGTGGTGGATTGTAGAGACCGGCGGCACAGGACCGGATCCAGCGCAGGATTATCTTGTTGCGGATCCGTCCAGCAAAAATTGGGGGGGGGGGGGGGGGGGGGGGAAATCCTCTCCGCAATCCAGCAGAAGGCATTTTGCCGGTCTCTAGTGGATTGTTGTGTCGCGTGCAGTTTGCAGTATTATCACAAAAAATATCTTCTTGTTGCAAAAATATCTGGCGTTGAAATGTCTTCAAAGGAGAAAAATAGTGCGTAAAATAAAAAGATGAGAAAATAAAAGAAAAAGCGATTTTAATTTTAGGAGACAAAAACACGAGCTAAAAAAGGATTGGGACCGAGCTTTTAAGTAAAATGGCATTTTCATTGGAATTATTTTATTGATTTTCAGAATAGAGAAAAAGCCCATTAATTTAAAGGATAGAGTCATAGAGAAATGGTTGATTTATTGGGCGTATTTTTTTCAATAAAATCAAAGCTTAATAAAATCATTAATTAACAAGTATTATTATTAAATAATGTCCCCCCTTAAAATTGCGCAGTTTACATTGTTGAAATTTAAATGTTGAATGAAGAAAATATTGTCACCGAGGAAGAATGGATTAATTTTTTTCCAAATTTTATTTTACAGTGAAACAATAAATATCGGTTTTCGATTTAGATTCCATTTTAAACTTTTAATTTAAAAAAAAAATGTTAAAAGGCTATGATTTTTGAAATGTCATATGGGTGCTGAAACAAATATTCCCATTAATAAATAGAGCACGAATTTTTATTAATTTCAATATTTTATTTGCGAACTTAAAATAGCTTGAAATGAACGTAAAAACATGTTTCTATCAATTTTTTGTTGATTTTCTTGATATTTTTTGTCAATATTTATCAAAATTTGTGCGTTTTTTGGCCTTTTTCGTCAATATTTTGAAGATTTTCACTAAATTTTATAGTATTTTGATAAATTGAATTGCTAGCCACCACAAAAAGACAGCTGAATTTTTCAATATACTAAAAAAGAAATATTCCATTTTTTAAAAGAGTTTATTTTTAAAATTTTTATTCTTCCATTAAATATTTCAAATTTTCATATCAATTTTGAATTTTCTCAAATATGTCCGATGGTATTCTTGATAGCGGATCCATTTCGACTATAATTGATGTTCGCCACCTCCACAGCCATAGCTTTTCCCTTGAACATGTCATTTGTGTTGTTGGGCAAATTCTTGAAAAAATTTAATTATTTGATAATTTTATTTGACAAAAAATTAAATTTGAGCCCGAAATGGATGAAACGAATTTTGCATATATAAATTTTGGGCAATAATTGAATTGAATATTTGCTTTAAATTTTGTAAATTCTGTAAATTTTATTATGTTTAAATTGAGTTGATTATAAAAATTAATGGAATTGATTGGAAATTGGGAAAAAAGATATAATAAAAAATTGTCAAGATTGGCCAAAAAAAATTGGACAGTTTTCGTTTTTTGGTCAATTTTATAACCAAATTTGAACAATTATTTTGATAATATTCATTTTCATAAAAGATATAATATAAATAAATTGGAAAATTTTCTGGGATATTGGCAAATTTGCAAAATTATAATAGACACCTAGAAAGTAATCCAAGAATTAGGCCCACCTCATCAGAATGGGCAGAATGAAATGTTGGCAAAAGTAGGATGGCACATAATAAATATAGGCCAATGATCAATTTGATCACATTCAATTTAGATTTAATTCGTCTAAAATTTGCGTCCACAAGACGATCAAATAATTCACTGACACCAATGCTGGCAACCAAAATGGCGCAACCATCTTAATAAAGGGAGAATTTCAGATGGGATTATTTTTGTTGAAATTTTATTACTCCAAATGCCCATTTCTTGAATGCAAAAATAATTTTTGACTAACTTGAATAGTGGATAATGTACTAAATAGCAAATATAAGATAAATTTCCTAAATGAACCTGAATTTGAAAAATTGATTAAAAATTATTTAAATTGATATAACAACCGAAACTGGATTATCAATCAAGAATGAAGACACAGAGATTTACCATTTTTGTTATTTCTCAACAAATAAATGATTAAAATGGCAACCAAAATCACAATCGTGCGGAGCACCATTTCATAAGGTGCGCCAAATTCAATTTCTTAAAATTTTTAATGAACGAATTTTTTTTTAAAAAAAATATTTAAGAATTAAATATTTTTTTTCTAATTTCCAAAAAAATATTTTTAGTTTTAAATGGAAGAAATTCTTTTAAATTAAATTAATTTTATTTTTATTATTTTGTAGAAGCGGGGAATACCGGCCGGTGAATTCCCGCCAACGAACAATGCATTTATGATGATGCGATACAGGGATGCGGGCATTGCGAAAATGGCAATTAATAAAATGGTTAGCAACGACGGTGTCGCGGTTGTCCAATTAAAATGTTTTTGAAACCCATTTTTCCTCCGCTGGACAATTCCATCAATTGAATTTGCTGCCGGCAATGATTGCGAAGGAATTGTTGAGTAAATAATTATTGGGGGAAAATTCTTCTGTTTCTTCGGTTGAATGGTCCCATTCTGTGGGAATATATTTTGTTGCATTTGCTGAACAATTTCGCCATTGGAATTTGATGTTGGAAGTGAATTTGCAGGAAAAATGGAGGAAATTGTCGGGGAAGAATTCTCCTGAATTTGTGGCAAAGAAATGGGTTTTTCGTGTGCTTGATGGTTGCCTTTGTTCAGGAAAAAAACAATTATGCCAGCGGCCAATTGCCAAAGTCGGCAGAAAAGCTGAAATAAATAATAAAAAAAATTAGAATTATATATTTAGAAAAAAATATTTAAATTTTTTTATTTTTAAAATGTGAAAAAATGTCAACATTTTAAAAATATTTTTTAATATAATTTCGTGGGCATCGCCTTATTTCAGACAATTTTTGATCCCTTACAATTAATACAGAATATGGATAAGCCGATTGGCATTTTTCAATATCTGAATACCTATAATACTTTTGATATTGGTAAAATTTTCTAAATTGAACAAAAAAAAGTCCTCCCAATTATCTGCTCCTTATTTGTATAATTGTCTGTTTAAAAAAAAATTATTTATGAAAAAAATAAATAATTAAACTTCCTAATCTGCTTTTTTAAATTAATTTTTAATTTTAATTTTGTTTTTATTTACAGCAACAATTAAATTATATTTAATATTTTATTCCCCGGACCATTGTAACTGCAATTGACACGCCCCCATCCACAAATTGCCAAAATCCAATTTGCGATGCCCATGAAGGCAACATTATGGTGAATAGGAAAATTGCACAAATTTTTGTCCTTTCCGTGCAACATCCTTCACGGCCATTTTGTCCCCATTTTTTGGCCAACCAAAAAATTGCAGCAAACAAAAATGGTACCAACAAATAGAATTGAATTTCCACAGCCAATGACCACATGGGTGTAAGCAATCTGGTACCAATATTTTGTGTTGCCGATTTGTTTTTATGCACACGACCTAGCACTTTGAAAAGCTGCGAAAATGGGGAATTTTTTTAACCAATCAATAGTGCAAAATGGCAACAAAATTGGGGGTGAAATGGTCAAATTTTTAAGGTTGAAAAGTTAATAAAAAATTTTATTAGGCATAAAATTGGCTAAATAATTGGCTAAATAACATAAAATATATTCTCCTATATGGAATATTTTTCGTTTTTAATCAAATTTGTATTAAAACCGAATAATAATCAATGAATTTTGATATCATTTTTTGGGTAATTTTATGCCCCATAAAATATAAAAGCATTGTAAAAATTAATAAAGGGGTGCCGTCTATCCACCATCCCTTGGACTTTTTCCGCAATTGTCGTAAAACATAAAAACACTTAAAATAATTTTTTTATTTAATTTTTTACCGTGCCAAAAAAATCGTAGTCCAGAAAAAAAATAGTGAATGTTAGAGGCGAACAGCATGGACCAAATGAAATCTTCACGAAACTGTTGGAATAGAAAAATAAATTTTAAAGATGAAATTGCAGAGCTATTTCTAAATATTATTTTATTATTTAGTTGATTTGAATTTGAATAAAAGAATTTAGTCGTGTTAGTGTTACCATATTTACAGACCCGACATTTGCAGACGAAACCGTCTTTTGCAGATAGTGATATAGCTGTTGTGGTATTGTTTATGGCATATTATTAAGCATAAATTAGCTACAAAATGACATCAAATTCATTGGCCAATGTTGAAAATTCAACAAATTATGGCAAAAAACCGTTTGTTTAATTAAAATTTTGTTTTTATCCGTTTTTTGAAAATAACTGGTGGAATATTCAACATTGGTTAAAGCTTTTGATATCATTTTGTAGCTAATTTTATGCATAATAAAATACTATAAGCAATACTACAGCAGCTTTACCATTATCGGCACTAAGCCATTTTGTCCACAAATGTCGGCTCTGCAAATGTCGGTAAGAAAAATTTATTGTAAACATTTGTAATCAAATTTATTTAATTTTTAATATATCGATTTCCGATGAATTGATTAGAGAAAAAATTAATGGATTTTTGATGGAAATTGGCTAAAAAAAGTTGAGACAAAAAAAATAGGCCGAAATCGGGGAGATTTCATATTATGGCCAAAAATTTCTGTTCAATTATATTTTTGATCAGCATTTTGATTTTTGATATAAAATTACTCTATAAAACTTAATAATATAAAAGATTTGCTTGAATACTTTTTATACCAACCAGTTTGAAATCAGTTTGAGTGAGTAAAATCTTCCCGGAGGTGAATATGCAAATGAGGATGACCAAATAAATTGGCACAATTCGATGAATTCGACGTGAATAAAATTGCAAAATATTTTGTAAATTGATTGGGGCAGCCGAAAGGATTTTGGCCATCAAAAAGCCGGATATAACAAAGAAACTATAAAATGATACAGGCGAATTATGGTTAATTGTTATCATTTTTATTTATTGAATTAATCAATAAATAAATTTATTTTGGCAAAATTTGTAATTTAAAAATTTTTAATCGTTATTTTATTTTTTATTATCGCTTATTTAACTGATTCGTAATTGTATGTTTACCACATATTTTTTATATTAGTTCTATATTTTATTTTAGTTACAAATCTGGAAAATTTAAAAAGAGAACATTTTTCGAATTTTGTATTTCAAATTTTTCGGCCATTTTAATTTTTTTACCGAAAAAATAAAATGAATGAAATTTTCCTAAGGGAAAATTATGGCATACAGGTATTTCCACTATTCGAAAAGCCCACGATTTTACTAGAAGCCCATAGCCCACGAGCTCACACTTAAAAATTTTTTCCATCTTTGATTTTTAATTCTCTATAAAAAATATTTTGTAGACTAAATTGAAGAAACATGTTGTAAAAATAAGTTTTGATTACTAAAAATATGTTCATTTTTGTTAAAAATTTAATTGAAAAAATTTATTTTTCATCGATTTTTCCTCTCCGAAATTTATTAGCCTACCTACCCCTCTATTAGAAACTCATCCTAGAGAGCCTTTGAAATTTAAGTCTCATGAGATTATAATAGAAGATTTGCAAATCAATAAAATTTTTATCGAAAATTAAAAATTTAATTTTGGAAAATAAAAATTCTTACATGTCAACACCCAAACTGCCCCCATAAAAAATGGTTGGCCAAATGTGGGAGCACATAACGCCGACAATTGCCAAAGTGCGCAGACCTTGGATGTGCAAAATAAATTGGTGCTGCTTTTGCTTTTGTGGATTCTCTTTTTGTTCTTTTGATGACATTGTGTTCATTTCTAAAATTAAAAAATTATCCAATATCAATTGAATAAATATCGGAACGGAACAGAATTTTAAATGCTTAATTAATTTTTCAAATGTATAATATATTTGCTATAAATTCAAAATAATTATATTTAAATTTATAGCAGTGGATTTTATTTTAAAATTGACAAAATAAAGTTATGAAAAAATGTGTTATGATATATGAAAGTATTTGCCATAATAAAAAATTCTGCTAAAATTAATGGGGAAGAATTTGTTAAATTTTATCACCAGCAGGCAGTGAGTTTTAATTAGTCATAAAAATGTGTAACAAATAAAGTGTTAAGAAAAAAAATAGATAAAATGGGGAACATTCTCGAGTAACGTCGAATTCAAAACATGATAATATGGAGGAGTGTTTGCTGTTAAATGAAATAAATTTTGCTTTCACTATTAACTATTATTTGCATATTTTATTTAGCCCTTCAAACTTTGTTATTATTTTTTTCTATTAATTCCATTTTTTAATTTTGTCAGCCTTCCATCATATAATTTTTTGCATATTCTATTCTGCAGAATTCCATCATTTTCTGACTAAATTGATAAATTTTTGATTGAAATAATATATAATTTTTGTCATGGTTTAATTGGTTTTGAAACAAAACCAATATGGCGGTTTGAGTGGTTTAATATCTTTAATTTGGACCAAACCTTGACAAATTATATACCAATCGACGCGTCTTGACGAAATCTATCGATTGGGTATAAGGTTTGGGATTTCAGGACAAACCAGTAAACCGTTATAAACTTTTGGAATTTTCATTGTTTTTTTTTAAACTTTTGACATTTTCATTGTTTTTTTTACAAATCGATTAAGCCGTAGATAAAAGCAATATGACAATCAGAACATTTGGAAAACAAAATAAAAGCAAATTTATATGTTACGCTGAATTTTGGAAATTAACAAATTGCGGAAATTGTTAAATAATTTGGAAATTCAATTATGATTTTATTAAATTCCGCCTGTTTTAATTTAGTTTAAACTTTAAATTAATTCCATTTGCTTAATTTATTTTATCAATTTATTCATTATTCAGGAGGAGTGACATTGTCATTGGATTTTGTGACCAACAATTTCGATTGCAAGGCTGGTGGCTTGGAGGGAAGAAAAATTCAATTGGAATTAGAGACAAAAAAGGAATTTGGATTATGAAACCGAGCCAAATTTGGAAATGATGAGGGATATTTCAAAGAAGGGGATTTTGTTTGAATTGGCATAATCAATCAGCCAAATTCAAAAATGGAATGTTTTGGCACATGGAATGGCAATTTGCTGGGTAAAATAATTCGAAATTATTGCAATTCTTATTAATTAATTTGTTTAATTCAAATTAAATAAAAAATAAAAATAATTAAAATTCAGGGACGGCTGAACTGCCGGCAAAATTCGCCACAATCCAACTTTTCCCGGCAGTCACTTCGTACCATGCTGGCGATTTAATCCGCGCTAATTTTGAAAATGTCGAATTCCCAGTGAATCGATAAATTACCAATTAATTCCAAAGAAGAAAATATTCAATTTTATTCCAATAATAAAATATAAATTTATGATCGCAAAAATGATTGGGTTGAAGGGGGCGAAAACCAATTCCAAGATGCATAATAAAAGTAAAGCATGGAATGTCAAAAGGAATTCAGCATTAGTCAAGATTGAAGAGAATAGAATGAGGAGGAAGCCTCCATTTTGCAGGAAACCTTTCCAAAAATGATTATACATGAATAAATGTGAATGAAGAATTGGAATTTAGGAGAAGGCACACATTTATTTTAAATTGAAAAAGATCGACCATTGCCGACAGAAAAGGACAAGTGGCAATTAAATGAATTTGAACGCCTCATTTAATAAGAATTTGAGAAATTATGACAAGAAATGCACAGATCAATTCATATTCATCAAATTTATCCTAACATACTAATAAATGTTCTATATGATTTCGTTTGCAACAAAAGCCAAAGATAAAAATATTTAAAAATTAGACCAAATGTTTTTGTATGCCATTAAAATAGACCAATTCCTCGGTCCTCAGTCCTTACCACGCCGAATCCAATAACAAAAATCGCCAGCACCTTCTCCATTTTATGGCCCTCACTTCTCTCGCTCATTAGTCATTAGAGAGGATCCATTTTTCTCGGCATTTGCCTTGGCCAAATCACCCATAGCCGATCTCTTCATCAAACAAACTGCCTTTTGCCGTCCTACCATCTTAATCCACACACATTTTGGCGCTCGCGTGCCATCTCCATCTTTTCACTTCTCTCTTTCCACTTTCATTTGGGCCATTCTTCTCGGCATTTGCCTTGGCCAAATCACCCAAAACCAATCTGTCCCCTTCCCTTCATCAAATCAGGTGCCTTTCATGCACATCCCTTCTCTCTCAGTCCACAGTCATTTTGGCGTTCGCGTGCCATCTCCACCTTTTCTCTTCTCTCTTTCCCCATTCTTTTGGCCCATTTTTTTCTCGGCATTTCTTCTGGCCAAATAATCCAAAGCCAATCATTCAATAAAATCAGCTGCCTTTCATGCCTTTCCCTGCTCTCTAAATCCACACCTATTTTTGCGCTCGCCTCACCGCCTGCCGTTCTTTCCCTTACACTTGGCATTTGGGCCACTTTTTCGGCATTTCCACTGGCCAAATCATCCAAAGCCAATCTCTCCATCAAATCAGCTATCTTTTATGCCGTCCTAACATCACAAGCCACCCATTTTGGCGCTCGCATGCCTTCTCCATCTTTTCTCTTCCCTCATCTAATTTCATTTGAGCCATTTTATCGGCATTTGCCTTATTAGCCAAATCACCCAAAGCCAGCCTCCTAATCAAATCAGCTGCCTTTCATGCCCTTCCCTGCCCTCTCAATCGGCCCATTATGGCGCTCGCCTCACCGTCAGCCCAAAAACGGCAACAAATCTAGTGAAGCCATGAAAGCCCAGCGTAAAAGTCGTTGATTAGATATCCCAATTGGATGGGCATATCCAAAGTCCATTGACATTTATTTCAGAAATATCCATTCAAATTGCACCAATAAAAACAAATCCACTCATTAAATAACCCTTCCCTCATAAACATAAAAAGTAAAAGCGATGGCCAACTTTTCCTTATTTTGCGCTCCGTTTTTGCCTTTCACAATATTTGGCCTATTGTTCTTCATGGACCGATGCCATTCAACTCATCTGAGCGGTTTGTCAATGAGTGAGTTTAACCTTGGCTTAATTTATTTTCCATCCCGAATGGTTTTTATGGCAATTTTCTCGGAATTAAAATTCGAAATAAAAGATTAGGGACGATTCAGAGTACCATTAAATATATTGGCAATTATTTGCTTTCTAACTAACTAAGCCAGGAAGTAATTTTTGTCCTGTAAAACTTTATATACCCGTTTCAAAGCTTAATACGATTTACAAAAATTTTTAAAATTCATTAAAAAAGTTAAATGCCTTTGAGTTAACCGTGTTTTCAAAGACAGCTTATTTTGCATATTGTTTCAACATTCGAAAATTAAAAAAGCCATTTTAAAGCACATTTAGAATTTTCAATACCCCCTTCCCAAATCGGTTACCTCTTTGTTGTGTTAAAAGCCAAAAGATTGGCCCAGTTATTAAAAACGTAGAATTGTTACCAAAAAAGTCATAGGAGGCTGTAAAATTCGTAGCCATGCGATTAAAAATATGAATAGTGAATAGAAAATCATCGAAAACAAATTTATTAATTTTATCGACAAAATTTGCCGCCAGCATCAATGAATAATGTCGCCAACTCCGGTATTAGAAGCCAATTAGCCAATTCTTCCCCAAATGGTGCTGCTCCTCTCCATGTGGTTGGCCACATGAATTCATTGGGAAGGAGCAGAAATGTTTTGCCAGTGGCCAAAGGACTGAAAACGATTGAGCCACTGAATGGCGTCTACCGTGCTCCGATTCAACCGATCAACGCTTTTTCAAAGAATTCTCTGCAAATGGAAAATGATACTGATGTCATGGAAAAGGAGGATTTAGCGTCATTAGATTTGCTGAGAAAAAAATTGGAATTAGAATTTTCCAAAGAACTTTATGGAGAAAATGGTGCGAAAGATCAGCAAAAAGAGGAATGGCTAAATTTAAGAGCCACATTCAAACAATTCCCAGTAAATTCGCAGAAAGAAATTATCAAATTGTAAGTTTGAAAAGTTGCGCAACTTCCAAATATCTATTTAGTTTTAGTATAGATTGGGTGGTGGTATCTTTGTTTACTTACTAAATTATTTTTAATCCGTTCAAATTTATTTAGTAAGTAATTCAAGACTTTGATTTGATTAGAAATCGGCAAAAAATTATCAACAAAAAAGTGGAAAAAGACCAAAATTTGGCTTTCTTTTTGGCGATAAAATTCCAGCCAATTATGTTTTTGATTAATCATTTTTATAATCAAAATGCTTTACTGAAAGGAATTATGTACAATGATATGAATAAGGAAAATTAATAAATGCCAAATATTCTTTCAATTTTAGAGCAAACCCGACCCATATTGCTTTGAAAATGCTTTCCAAACTGTCTGCCCTAAAAACCAAATTTCATAGGGAATTGCCAAAAACGAAGCAACTTAATAAACAACTGGGCATTGCTCATATGCAAATTTTGGATGGACCTGACAATGAATACATTGCCGAAATGATGGACATTTTTGATGTCGCCTACAAGCAATATTATACTCATTCGGACAAAAGTCGAAAAAATTTGATAATGAAAATGTCAACCGTTGCCAAGATTTTTGATGAAGCTGCCAAATTTTATGAACTATTTATTAAAAAGGAATCGCTGAATTATTCCCATCATCATATTGGAAATGGTATACAAAATAAAGCTGCTATTGCAGTGTTGATGGCTAGAAAAGAACAAATGGAAAATATCCACAAATGTGAGAATTATTTAATTGCAATAAAATTTGTGGGGATCTCTCTGAACTGATAAATTGAACCAATTTGTCGCCGTTTATAATAATTTATCAAATACTGAATTAATTTAGATGATTTTCAAATTAAAGAGTATATATAATATATGCCACTATAGTCGTCTATTAGTAGTAGAAGACCCCATTCAAATAGTATATTAGAAGGTTTGAAAAATAACAGTCATCTCCTTCCAATAATATCCACCCCTTCTCCAATAATGGCCCCATTTGACGATTTTTGAGATGGAAAAATTAAAAATATGAATTTTTGCCCTTTTGAAGGTCTCTGAAAAATAAACGCCATCTCTATAAGAGAAGCCCTCCTCCTATTCTAAAAAGCCTTATCTGGAGGATCTCAGTTTTTAGTTGAGCATAACTCCAGAAATTTTGAATTAATATAAATAAATGAAATAATTATTAGATAAACAATAGTTTGTCTTATTAATTTTCACATTAAAATCCTCAAAATTGTCAGTCTTTGAGTCGTTATTATAAACGGCATGAAATTAAGTTATCTGAATCTTGCTGATGTTAGAATGTTGCCAAATTAGAAATTACCATATAAAATACAAAATTTTGTCGCAATCATTTTTATACATAAATTTTTTCTTTATTTAATTTAGGGCTAGAAGATAAAGTGATTAAATATACGAAGAATGTGGAGGATAATCATAAAGCGGAAACGATTTTTGTAATGGTTATCAAAGGGGAAAATACACCAATTCCTTTTCATAAATGATGAATGATGAGACCTTTGAACTTGGTCAAAATTTTGATAAACAAGAAATTCGTTGAATACAAGACAAGATTTTTAAATTAAAATTCAAAAAAAAATTGTGCAAAAAAACATTTAGCAACGCCCATTTTTATCTTCAGCTGTTGTAATTCCCCTAATTCCTATATATTCATTTTTAATTGGATTTTTAAAAACATTTTTTTGGTTAAATATTCCATTTTCGTATTTTGTTTATTTTTTTAAAGGGAACAAAATCATAAATAAAAATAATATACTTAATTTTAATAAATTTCTCACTCCTCCTAGTACATGGCAATAATTTTGGTCAAAGGATATGCTGTTTATTATTTTTTAGTTTTCAGAAAAACAATTTTTAGAGTACCGTATTTCTTCTATTAGAAGGCCACCCTCAAAAATTTTTACTTATCTTTCGATTTTTAATTCTCTATAAAGATGTTTTGAATGGTAAAGATGTTATAATTTATAAAACTTTGTCAAGAATATGTAAAAAAGGTTTGAATCCTAAAAACATCTTTCGATTATCGGAAATTTTATTGAATAATTTTATATTACATGCATTTTCCCTCTCTGAAATTTATTAGCTCATCTTTTAATTTAAGTCCGCCCCTAGAGTGGCTCTGAAAATCATAAGCCAATGGGTTCTAATAGAAGAAAAACGATTCAAAATGCATATTGTCTTAATAATTGCTTGCTTAATTGTTGAGCGATGGCCAAAATAATAGCCAAAGTGAAATTGTGTTAACCGAAACATATGGACCAATTATTGTCATTGACCTTTTATCACAATATCTACCATTTTTAAAAAATTATCAATCTTTTCTTTATTTATTTTTAAAGTGATTTTGAATGTGGAAAGTTAAAAAACCATATATGGCAAGGCAATAAATGAATATATTTGATTGATTATGATATGAATTTATCTTTGATCATCGATCATCATTTGAAAACCGTTTAGCCTCTTTTTAGTTCATCCGTGGTTTCTCCTCATAAGGTGGCGGTGAATTTGGCAAATATCCTCCACTTGAAATTCCATTCCCAGCACTTCGGCTCGCCCTCGGCCCAGCACCCAACTTGATTGCCACATCCCATTCATTGAACACAAACAATCGGCGGCCATCACCAGTCTCAATTGGGTATCCTTTGCGAGCACGGACCCAAACCTGCCATTATTATATTTGATTTTTTTATTTTCAAAATTGGTCAAAATTAAAGAATTGATGTCCGACGAAAAATGATTTTTAAATGAAATTCTCTTTTTAATAGTTAATCAATGCGCAGAAAACGAATCAGACTTTAGTTTTCGGCAACTATTTTTGGCAAGATAATGCCAACTTTTACCATGAAAAAAAACAAAAGGGGGGACCAAGGGCATTTCTGGCTGGTGAAAAAATTTTTATGGCCAATTATAACCCAATCGATCAGTTTTATCATTTTTATTTAAAATTGGACTACAGATAATATATTTTTAGGGTGAACAACATTAATAAATCAAAAAGTTTTCAATTATAATAGCTTAGAAATTTTCGAATTATTTCCAACTGAAAATGCTTCTTCTAATGGGGATTCTACTCGTCGAATCAGGTCAAATTAGATAATAATTAAATTAAAAAATGGCCTTTGTCCATCCCCCTTGCTTTTTCATGGTAAAAGTTCGGAATTATCTGATCAAGATGCCAAAAGTCAAAATTATCATAAATCGCATTTCATATTCGCATTCAGTGCATCAAATTACCTCCATAGCAGGGGTGTTGCTCGTCTTGAAAAACACGAGACGAGAATTTTGGACGATACGAAATTTTCAAAAATCGCGAGACGAGAATTTTGGCGAGACGAAATTGCCTAAAAAACACGAGAATTACGAGGCCGAGACGAAACGAGACGAGAATTTAAAAAAAAATTAATTTTTAGTAAAAAATTTTTATTCAGAAATAAATTAAAATGGTAAATTGTTGTGCAAAATAATAAGTGAATAATCAAAATAGTAAAAGTCCAAATTGTTTTTGCAAAAATAGAATTAATAATCATCGTCTAATTCATAATCTTCCATTGCTGTTTTAATAAAATGTTTGAATGTTTCTGCATTATGTCTTCCTAGTTAATTTATTTATTATTTATTCATAAATTTATAAAAACCTTTTATTGGCAATGCTCCCAATAAAACAAATTTTGGTTTTTCTTTTTCCAAGAAATGGGCAGTCACACTTAAAAGTGAATGAATGGCTTCCATCTCTTGAGGACCAAGCATCCGTCGTAATGCTCACAAATTCGGTTTTTTGTAAATCTCTTTTTATCCTATCCTAAAAGTTTTCCTTTGAATTTCATTTTAAAAATTAGCAACAAACCTTTATTTTCCCATATATTTCTGGTAACATTTTTTGAGTAAAATAAAAACGGCTAGGAATTTTGTATTTTGGTTGAAGATTTTGAATAAGCCTTTGGAAACCGACATTTTCAACCACGGTGAAAGGCTATAGATCAACAGCAATAAATTCCATAATATTTTTGTTTATCTCCATCATTTTTTCGCCATTTGTTCCCATGGGCCTTATATTTTAAAAATTAATTGTAAAAAACCAAATTGAAAATACTCTTCGCTCCCAACAATTGCGCAACATCCCACGTTTGGCTTTCTTTTGCCATCCTCGTTAATATTTCCTCGACTTCTTCATCTGCTCTTTCTGTTGTTTCTATTTCATTATTATTGGATGTGCCTTGAACCGATTGGGAAAATAGTCTTTTTAAAGTTCCAGTTTGTGGTTTCTCATTCTTCGCTTTTTCTGCTGCTTCCATTTTGTCCAAATATTCTTTGTATTCATTTGCATGTTTTTTTAGATGTTTAATAAGTGTTATTGTTGGAGCAGATGGACGATGGTCGATTTTATATTCCCAATTTTTGCAATAAGCAATACCAGCTTCCTTCTTAAAATAATCCCAGACTTTTGACATTTTCATTATTCTAAAGATTTAATTTTAATTAAAAATAGATGAAATAAAAATTAAAAGATATAAAAATAAAATAAAAAAGATATTTTGCTTTTATTTGCACTGGAAAATCAATATTTTTATAAAAAATGGGATAGAGAAGGGTCCCCCCTTCACTTTTCATGTCTCGCCAAAATTCTCGTTTCGAGGGTCAAAAAACGAGAACGAGACCACGAGACGAAATGACCCCAAAAACACGAGAATTCCGAGGCCGAGACGAGACGAAACGAGACGAATCAACACCCCTGCTCCATAGTAGGAAAGTTTCCTGATTTTTATTTTAAAATTTTCGGCTGGATACCAATTTTTGCATTTGACCCAAAATGCTCATTTTAAAACCTCATCTCCCGGTTTCAAGCTTGGCACAGTCCTTTCTGGATAACCGGTCGGTCCGCTTGGATAAGCAGTTGGCCCGACATGGACAACTCGACCCTGTGGAAATTTTGGACTTTATTTTCTAATCCAAAACCATTAATTACTAACCCGAATTAGATTATGATAATAGGTGCCCCCATCTCCCCTAGAAAGACTTTGAGCCTCGTTTGTTTTCTTCTCATCCACATAAATGAGCACATTGCCTGGGATCAGCTGGATTTGATCAACTGGGACCGGAATACGCGGCACTGAATTTCCCATAACTATTAATGCCGAATTTTGTAGTGAATATTATCAATGGAAAAATGCTTAATAATTATAAGTATAAGTTTAATTAAAGTCAACTCGATTAGAAAATTTTTGTATCACAAAAAATAAACAATAAAAATTCACTGGAACAACTGAAAAATAATTACTTTTTATTAATTAATTATTATATTAGTCATTTTTGCTTCCCGCCGGCGTTTCGTAAATAAATCGATAGAAAGGAAAGCAGAAAGTACAATGGGTGGAATGAATAGAAAAAAATGGAATCCTATGAAATTTTGCCTCATTTAACCAACCAACAATATGCGCTACACCCCGAAACATCGAATGGACGAAACATCGAAAGGACGAAATATCGAATGGACGAAACATCGACTAGTGGAAAATGGGACGAAACATCGAATGGACGAAACATCGACTAGTGGAAAAAAAGACGAAACATCGATAGGGGGAAAATCGCCGAAACATCGAATGGACGAAACATCGAAAAGTGGAAAAAAGGACGAAACATCGAATTTTAATTTTAGGCAATCCCGGGGTGCGCGGAAGTCAAAAAGGAGGTGTGCGGGATATAAACGGATATAGGGGGATTATGAGGATATAGGGATTAAGGCGGATTAAGCCCTGAAATTGGTGGGAAATGTCCCGGAATGCCAAGGGAAGGTCGGAGAAGTGCCTGAGAGTGCGCGGGATATAGCCGAATATAGGAGGATATACGTGGATTAAGCCGGATTAAGCTTAGTTAGGGGCTAGGGATTAGGGTTATGGTTAGGGGCGGCATGGGATCTAGGGGCTAGGGGTTCGGAGTATGCGGGATATAGCCAGATATAAAAGGATTAAGATGGATATAGGGGGATTAAGCCGGATTAAGCTTAGTTAGGGGCTAGGGATTAGGGTTAAGGGTTCGGAACATAGGATTCTCGAGAAGCCGGAAGCAAAACAATCAAACCAAAACTCACGCCCATCCATTTCGTGGCTTAATCCGGCTTAATCCCCCTTAATCCACGTATATCCCTTATAACCGGCTTAATCTCGCGCAGTCTCCAGGCCTCTGTTACACTTCCCCGACATTCCCATGGCCTTCCGGGGCATTCATTTTCCATTTCGGGGCTTAATCCCCTTTAATCCTCCTTAATCCCCCTATATCCTTCTTAATCCCAGGCACTCCTAGGGCCTTCGGCACATATCCCCAACCTTCCACTGGCCCTCCAGACCATTTCCCATTCATTTTGGGGCTTAATCCCTCTTAATCCACCTATATCCGGCTTAATCCCGAGGGCCTCTATTATTCGATGTTTCGTCCCATTTTCCACTAGTCGATGTTTCGTCCATTCGATGTTTCATCCATTCGATGTTTCATCCCATTTTCCCCTTGTCGATGTTTCGTCCATTCGATGTTTCGTCTTTTCGATGTTTCGGGGTAGAGCCCAAAAATTTGCCCGTTGAGCGTTGACCCATATTTTTAAGTCTTTTCTGCTGAAAAAAGGACGCCAATATATAAGAAAAATTAATTTTTATTCCCTTCTCATTTCCCATAAAATACGCCAAAAAATGCATTCGAAATGGAATTTGTTAAATTTTTATTTTTTGAAATACTTTCTTTAAAGTTTTCCAATAAATTAATACATATTTTTTTTATCAATATTCAGAAAAAAAGCAAAAATATTCTAAACGTGAATTTAATTAAAAGATGATTCGTTTTTTCAAAAAATTTATGAAGCCAAATAACTCATCAATTCATCGTTGTGGACTGCCCAATGAATTGTTGAATGAATTATTCGGCTCCTTGCCATTGGAAAGTGCTTTTGGTCTTCTTGCCAAAATGCCAAATGGCATTTTGGCAAGAAATGTTCAAAAAATTATAAATGACAATAAAGAGGTGATGTGAAAGAAAATTAAAATAATTTTATTAATTAAATTTTGAGGCAATGAAGAATAATAAATTGAATGAGATGGATTGTGGGCCAAGATTGGAAATTTCGGCGAATGGACTCATCGCAAAGTTTTTTGGCAGTTATAGTAAATAATGAAATGTAAAAAATAAAAATTATAATAAATTATATTATTTTAGGATCAAATCTAGTTCGATCAATTTTGCCAATTCCATTATTCAATTTGAAGGTTATAAATAAACCAAAAATTGCCTCCTATTTTGAAGTACAAATTCTCAAGAAACCATATAGGTAAAATTGTTTTATAATTTTAAAATTAGATACTATCTTACAGCTTACAGGTCAATAGCGGGGGGGGGGGGGGGCAAACAATTGAATAATGTAATTTTTTTCAACTGAATTTAATTAAATTTAATATTAATTATTCTAAAAAAACGATTCTAAAAAAACGAAGCCAAAATTATGCTAAATGAGCTTAAAATAAGGCAAAAAAGAGCAAAATGAAGGCAAAAATGAGATCGAAAAAATTTTAATGCTTTATTCATTTATTTTCCAGAAAAATGGCTGTTTACCTATTTTCGTAATTTTTTTTTAAACGACTTTTCCTCTGCCCCCCCCCCCCGCGGCTAATGGGATATACATAGTTCCTGAAATTAAAAATTTTACGACAATTTTTGAGAATTGACAATTTTTGAGATTTGTACAATTTTAGAGAATTCGCGAAGAGGATGTTAATTTTAAATATTTTGTATCAAAAATTGTACAAATCTCAAAAATTGTCGTTCATAATTAAAAAATTAGTACCTTTAATTTTTATAAGCGAAATTATAGATTATAATAATTAAATTGATCAATTTATGAAGAGAAAAGTATTTTTTGGCGAAAACCCAGTTTTTCGGGCATAGCTTTTTTGTGCTTGATCCTAGAACCCCAAACCTTTTACCCACTTTATAGAGCTCATCGAGTCGCGTCAATTGATGTATAGTTTGTCGGGTTTTGTTCAAAATTTAATGAGTTATGAACCAAAATCAAATTATGGTTTAGACAGTTTAATACCTTTAATTTTGAACCAAACCCGATATACATCAATCGAAGCGTCTCGATGAGCTCTATAAATTGGGTAAAACGTTTGGGGTTCTAGGATCAAGCACCCAAAAATTATGCCCGAAAAACTGGTTTGTCGACAAAAAATAACGCACCCATTTATGGAATTACTTAGGAATAATTGTGAAATTGGATTTTGTTGCCATGAATTTCTATTGGAAAACAAATGGCTTGGATGGCAAATTAAATCAATTGGGATTCGGGGAAGTGTGGGCTTCATTTTGATATATAGGTCGGGGGGTCTACCATGGCCAGGTTTGGCCATAAAATTCGACATTTGGGCCAAGGTCGGGTGCGCGAGTCAAAAATTTCGTTATAACTTTTTTGAGAATAGAGATAGAAATGCGCGGTAAAAAGCAAAGTTGTAGAGCTCGACGAGACGCATCGAATGGTATACTGCGCAGGTTGACAAACCAAACCAGTTTCGAGATATAAGCTTAAACCGGTTTAAAAAATGAAAAATACGAGGCGAGCGGAGCGAGCCGTCTAAAACTTGAATAAAATACCTTCTGGGGTACCTTAAAGCGCCCCGCGCTTTTTCCGCAACGGAAGCATGCCTTAAACCAGTGGGGCTCTGCCCCACTGGTTTCCAACCAACAATAAAAATTTCCCAAAAAAAAATTCAAATGTTTTATCAATTGAATCAGCCGATTCCGATTTTGTTTTCAGCAATTAGGATGTTCTAATTTTAAAAGGGCCTAGAATCAATGGCATAAAATTTTTTATTTTGATATAATTAATGAAGAAAGAATTTTGAGTTAAATGGGATAAAATTATTTTTTTTTTAAATTTATTGATCAAATAATTTAATATTCAATTGATGATATGTTCATGCGTTTATTTCAAAAATAGAAGAACGGAAACAGAGGAATTTAAAAAATAATAATTTTGAATAAAGTGTAAAAATTAGGAATGTTTTTGTGTTCTAAGCAAATTATAAATTTCTGCGGGATATGTTTGGATAAATTTTAAAATATTCTTTTGGCAAAAATAATTAATTAGCAGGCACAATTCAGCGTATTTTTTTTCTTCATTTCAACAGTCAAATTCACAATGGGGATTCCATTCATTTCATTGTTGGCCAAATTTTTGGCGCATTGCTTTGATGTTGACCGCACCGCCGCCATTCTCTGCAAAAAAAGTGGGAAAAATTAATTAAAATTTTTAAATAAAAATATTGAATATCAAAAAAAGGATTAAACTTTTTAGGGCATTTTTTGAATTTTTATAAATTTAAAATGTTTAATTTCCATTTATACAGAAAATTATTTTAAAAAATAATTAAAATTTGTTTCAAAAAATTAATTTAATTTTTGTCGAAAATTAATTTTATAAAATTAACAAAAAATAACAAAATTTACCTGCAGCAGTTGATTTCTGTTTGTCCCCGCCAATATTGCTCCCATTCTCCTTGGTCTCATCGCCCACTGTGGCCGTATTGAATTTGGCAATCAAATTTTTGACATTGTCTACAAAATAAATTTAATATATTTTTAAAATTATATTTCCCACTTCTTGCACGAATCTGAGCCAAAACTTTCTCCTCAACATTTGGACTTTCCGTGGCCACCGCTTTTTGTTGTTGCGGTTGTTCCATTGATTCAGGGTGGCGATATTGTTGGCCATTGGTGGAGAGCAATGAGGCAGGACGAGAAGCCGCTTTTGGTTGATGAACAATTTTGTTTTCCTCATTTCCCAAATCGGGATAAGGAGTCGGTGGTCGGCTGCCAACACTTTCATTGTCCGAATCATTCGAAATAGGACGACGAGTCTAAAATTGATTTTAAAATTTTTAATTTAAAAATTTTTTCAAATAATTTTTTAATTTTTTATGTTAATTTATTTTTTAAATTTTTTTTTAAATTTATAAATTGATCGAATTGAACCAATTTTTCACCTGAATTGAAGATCAAAAAATATTTGTTATAATTGTTTTTTAGATAAAATATTTTATGAGTTTAAAATTTTTTTAATTGTACTTATTATTTTCAATGTTTTTTAAGAGAATAATTATTAAATTTAATTTATTCGATAAATATTTAAAATTTTGCTGAATATAACCTTTTGAGGTTCCGAATTTTGCACAACTTGATGAATTTCCTCCTCCTCTGCTTTTCCTCCCATTGTTGGTTCCACTATCTGTTGCGGTTCATTTTGGCCAATTTCTTCAACATTTTCTTCCTGTGTTTCCTCCACTACAATTGGCTCATGTTGCTGTTCGCTGGATTGGCGGCTCAAATTCAAGGTAACTGGCAAATTTAAAAATTATTTAAAATTTTTTTAATATAAATTTTATTGATTTTTTGGTACTCATGGATTATCTGATTGAATAAAAAAATTTTAATCATATTTTATTGTAAAATGATGAAAAAACATGATTTAGTTGATTTAGGTTTGACCAATTTTTGGGGGAAATTTAAGGTAATTTTGGGGTAAAAAAATCTGCACCCAGATATCCGATAAGTTTTTTAAGAATATATTTATTATTTACCGCGTGTAATTGAGCCTGAGCCCATTGAATTTCGCTTCAAATGGCATTCTCCGCCCGCCGAACAATCCACCTTGATAATTGGGAAGAAAAATTAATTTGGATTAATTTAAAATTTATTAAAAAAAGCTTCTCGAAATTATTCCACTAAAATTTATAAAAATATTTATAATTTCCACCGTACCTCACTCTGCAAATCCTCCTCCCGAACAATTTCATCCGGTTGCCCAGCCTCTTCCTCCGTTGCCGGCGGCATTGCACTTTGTGTGGGTGCCGAAAGCAATTCATTGTTAACTTCGATGGATTGTTGGGATTTAAAGGAAATTGTGGAGAAACGATTTTGTTGTTGTTCTGCCATTTTTCCACCAAAAATATATATTTGAATTCACAAATTATCTGTTTATTTTATCAGTGATTGAAATGGAATAAATTTATGAAATTTTTATCGTTTTTATTTGCTCAATAAATATTCTCTAAATGAAATTGTTTGAGGAGGGTGAAGGCAAAAATAAATTCCACTCCCAAATTCCGTGTCGATTCTTGAATGATTAGAAAGATTTTAGGGGCCTCTTACATATATTTTTGGAGTATTAGAGGATTAAAAAATGAAGAGGAAAAGAAGTGGGAAAATTAATCTATGTGATAGATTAATAAAAGGAGCTTAGTTAGTCTGCTTTTTTGGGAAATGTCAATTTGGATAGAAAATAACCCATCAATTCCTTAATTAAAGAGTAAAAGGTTTTTTGCCGAGAGATTTGGGTTATTTTGCCGAGAGATTGGGTTCTTTTGCCGAGAGATCGGTTTTTTGATTATAACTTTTTTGTGCTTGATCCTAAACCCCCAAACCATTTAGCTATTTATAGAGCTCATCGAGATCGCGTCGATTGATGTATAATTTGCCGAGATTTGGCCAAAATTCAAAGTATTAAACTGTTTAAACCACATTTTGGTTTTTGGTTTATAACTCATTTATTTTTGAACCAAATCCCGGCAAATCATCAATCGACGCGTCTCGATGAGCTCTATAAAATAGCTAAATGGTTTGGGGGTCTAGGATCAAGCACAAAAAAGTTATAATCAAAAAACCGATCTCTCGGCAAAAGAACCCAATCTCTCGGCAGAAAAATCCCCACCCCTTAATTAAAATAATCATAAAATTTTCAATTGGACATCATCATCATAATGAAAAAAAAAAAATGTGGAAAATTATCTAATGAGACAAATACAGCGATTATAAAAACCATCTCTCATTTAATAATTCGCAGGAATTCGCGAATTAGCCTTTAGGCAAAAATTCTATGCTATTTAATTAGCGCCGTTGTATAGGAAAAAAGCCCATTAATTTGAGAATTAACAAATGGTAAAATCCTTTTTTAGAGAAGGAGCCAAAGATGAGAATGTGTGCGAATATTAAAAGGCTAACTCTGCCTTTAGGCCATATTTAAAATTCACATAAAAAGCGAATTCTAAAAATTAGCCTAAAGGCAAAATCTGCCGGTGCTATAAATGAAAAATTCGGGAATATAATATATAACAATGTTCCAATGGACAAATTAAAGGAATTCATCATCAGAAACGGCTAAGGCTGATGGCTTTTTTAGGAATGGCAGTGGATACAATCTGCCTTTAGGCAAATTAATATAATTGGAAAGCAATTCGCAGAATTAGCCTAAAGATAAAAATTTAATACCATAAAATCTTTCATTTTGGTACAGCCAGCAGGTGAATGCGCGAATAGCGCTTTCTATCTTTAGGAAAAATTTTATATTAATAATTCAAAGGCAATTCAGAGAATTAGCCTCAGGCAAAAAATTCTATGCCATATATAAAATCGAATTCATCATTTAAAAAACGGCTCTAAAAAGCAGCAAAAATGCGCCCTTGAGAGGGATTTTTGCTGACGGCGGGCTGAGAATGGGAAATGATTAAAAAAAATGGCGAATAGAGTGGAGCACAAATGGGACAAAAATAAAAGAGAGAGGAAGGGAGAAGGCAAATGTGGAAAAAAGGGGGAAGTCGATTAGTCAGCGCCAAAGGCAAAACAGCACCACCAAAATGCGCTCCCTCATCGCCTCATTCATTCCCTCCCAATTTCCTTCCAATTCCATTTTGGTGATGATGAGGGCGCGCCAACGGAATTGAGAAATAAGGAGGAAATGTCATCGAGGAATGAAGGGGAGGGAAATGGTTGGAAAAATAGAGGAATTTACGACATTTGCGGACGAAACGGTATCGTGCCGAAGATGGTAAAACTGCTGTGGCATTGTTTATACAATTTTATTAGGCAATAAAATTAGCTATAAAATGATATCAAAAGCATTGGCCAATGTTGAATATTCACCGTGTTATGGCCAAAAACCGTTTGTTTAATTAAAAATGTATTTCTGGCCATTTTTTGGCCATAACTCGGTGTATATTGAACATTGGCCAATGCTTTTGATGTCATTTTGTAGCTAATTTTATGCCTTAATAAAATGCTATAAACAATGCCATAACAGCTTTACCACCATCGGCGCCAGCCAGACCATTTCGTCCGAAAATGTCGGTGTCGGCTAACCAGTGGGGGAATGGGGCGCACGAGACGGCTACTAGACAAAAGGATCCGAAAGTCCCCTCTCTTTAGACGAAACGACCGGGGGCGGTGATAACCTTTTTTCTCCCCAAAAAAAACTTTTTTTTTCCCAAAAAAGTCTTTTTTTTCCCCAAAACTTTTTTTTCCCCCAAAAAACACTTTTTTATCCCCAATACCTCTTTTTTCCCCAAAAAACACTTTTTTATCCCCAATAAACCCAAAAGTGAAAATTTTTTGATTTTTTATTAAAAATCATAAAAGTAAATGAAATGCAACTCATTTCACATGTTCCAATGTGCAAAAAAATAAATTTTCTAATAAGTTTTATGTTTATGACTCGGATGTGGTTTTCCGAATTAGGGGCTAGGCTATCAGACCATGGGTTTTAGGGGCTATGGGCTAGGGTTAGGCTAGGGTCGGAGGATGGGTTTTAGGGGCTATGGGCTAGGGTTATGGTAGGTTAGGGTCAGAGCATGGGTTCTAGGGGCTAAGGGCTAAGATTAGGGTATGTTTTTGAGCTAGATAAATCTAAATTTGTAATGTCGAAAGAAATTTATATGAAAATCATATTGAAAATATTGGGATAATTTCATCTTCTGAAGCTTAAATTCCATTTACTTTCATGATTTTTAAGAAAAAATAAAAAAATTTTCACTTTTAGGTTTATTGGGGTTAAAAAAGTGTTTTTTGGGGAAAAAAGAGGTATTGGGGATAAAAAAGTGTTTTTTGGGGGAAAAAAAGTTTTTGGGGAAAAAAAAGATTTTTTTGGGGAAAAAAGTTTTTTTTGGGGAGAAAAAAATAGCATGTCCGGGGGCGCACATTTGGGCGAATGAAGAGGGAAATGGTTGGAAAAAGGAAGTGAGAATGCGGGCCAGCCGCCTCCCTATTGCCCTTTATTTTTATTGATGACAGTCGATTGATTTTGTTATATTGATGAGGAGGGCTAAGTAAGAATGAAAATGACTTAAAAAAAAATATCCAACATTCCATTTAGGGCAGCTGATGAGGAATTTGATAAAAAATTTATTTTGGAAAAAAAATTTTAGGCACTGACATTTTTGGCCAATCCTTTTTTGCCCTTTTCCTGATTTTTATTGACGTAGAATATTTAATTTTGAAGTGACTGACAATGAATTGACGGCTTTTAGTGTCAAAATCAGCCAACAAATTCCTTCAAAATTCATTGAAATGAATAATTCATAAATTGGATGGGGAGCTCTGAATCATATGGGCACAGAGTAGAAAATTCTTTACGTGTAAATTTGGCCAAATTTATAATTTTAATAACAATGGAATTTGTTGAATCACCAATTTATGGCCCAATTTTATGGAAAATGGCAAAGAATTAATTGTATGGATTCTATTTAATTTAGTACAATAATTCTGCCTTGATTCATGTAGTAAATTTAAATTCCTACTATTTTGAAGGGTTACAATTTTTTGCAGACAATATATTTTTTTTCACTTAATCGGTTTTATACCATTTTGCAGATCTCATCGAGTTGCGTCGAATGTATATATAAAATGTTAGGTTTTGACCAATTAAATGTGTTAAACCTTTTAAACCAGTTTTCCAGTTTTTGGTTTTAAACGCTTTATTTTGCGCCCAAACTATGACAATTTATATACCAATCGATGGGCCTTGATGAGATCTACAAATTGGTATTGTAGGGTCTAAAACTTTTTTCTGATTTATTAGATGTCAAAAACTGTTTTTGTCGGTAAAAAATTTATCGGTAAAAAATATTTTCTTATTTAATTCCTTTGATTGTTAGTCATCAATGTATTTATTGAATTATTTATAATTCTATAATCTATAATGAAAATTGAATTGCATCAAAATTTCATTTGAAAAATGCAAAAATACAAAAAGTTATATGGATAAGGGACACAAGATGATGTATAAAAATTATGAAAATGCGGATTAAAAGCATAAAAATGTCTTGTCAAAAATTTCTTCTTTATAGTTCGATTATTTATATCATTTTCAAATGGCATCAAAATAAAAAAATTTCTAAGGCAAATCGAGAAGGCCATGTTGTCCATAAAATTTTTCAACTCGATCATATGCCATCCGAGTCATCTGCACACAAAAAAATAGCAATAAATATTTTGTTAAAAATTCAAAAAAAAAAAAAAATTAACCTCCAAAAATCGTTCAGCAATTTGGTTAATTTTTTGTTGCTTTTCGTCGAAATCGGCCATTTCATTGGATTTATCAATTTCATTTATGCCAAACATTATTTTGATGAGTTGCGCCCGATTTGGGACCATTGCCGATGCACATTGAACTGAAGCACGGATATACCTAACAGAGGAAATTAAAATAAAATATTTTATAATAAACATTTTTCGGATTTAATTTAAATTTAATTAGAAAATGATAAAATTTTAACAAGAATTTGGCGTCTTTTTGAACCATTTAACCTATTTTGGAACAATTTCAATGATGAAAAATATCATCAAAAATGTAAAAATTAATTCTGAACATTATTTTATGGCAAATAAAATTAAATTCATATAGAAAATGTTGAAAAGATTGCAACATTTCAGATCAGAAGTAAATCCTTTGAGCGATTATTAAACTTATATGATCTCAGAATCAATATGTAGACGAACCATTGATTATTTTTATTTTACTTAGAGTTAGATTTAATTAATTATTATTTAATTTTAAACTTAAAATCAAAATCGATTTAAGCGGTTTAATAAACTTTATTTTGGACAAAACCATTAAAAATTATATATTCTGTCTTGTTTTCTAAGAAAGGTAATTGATGGTATGAGAATTTACGAGTAAACTGTCATTTTTATAATAATTGACATTTATAAAATTTCCAAACCAAGTATGATGTTTGCTGAGTGTTTCGGCATATGCCATTCGAAATAAATTCGAAGTGGATTCGGTGGGTGAAGGTGGTTTTTGGACCAACTCAAAAACGGACGAGGAATGCCAATGACCTTATATGGAAAAATTATGGTTTTAAAATTCATTTTATTTTAAATATTTTGTGTGCGGTTTTTTGCCGAGAAATCGGATTATTTTACTGAAAGTGTAATAACTTGTTAGTACTTAATTTTAGACAACCAAACCATATACCAATTTTATAGAGCTCATCGAGACGCGTCGATTGATGTATAGTTTGTCGGAGTTTGGTTCAAAACTAAAAAAGTTATTATAAGCCTAAAACCAAAATAGGGTTTAAACGGTTTAACACTTTGAATTTTGGCCAAACCACGACAATCTATACATCAATCGACGCGCCTCGATGAGCTCTATAAAATGATCAAGCACTAAAAATTATAAACAAAAAACTGATCTTTCGGCAAAAGAATCCGATTTCTCAGCAAAAGAACCCAAATCTCTCGGCAAAAAACTTGGTAATCCTTGGGAATTGCGGTCCCAAGAAAAAATTTTTTTGAATTTTCAAAAATTGGTTTCTGGGGTTTTCGGGGGCGTAGAACACGAATCTAAGATCCATTTTGTCATATTTAACCATCTTGGTTAAGATATTGCCAACTTTTACCAAGAAAATGTCAAGGAGGACCAAGGCCAATTTTCAAAATATTTTCAATATAGGCATATTATAGCTCAATCGACGCGGCTCGTCGAGCTGAATCTAATGGTATCAATTATATTATGCAATAACGACACATAGGTAAGTTATGACCAAAATAAAAATTTATCTTGGTAAGTTATTTAGGCCTCTAACTTGAGCCAATCGCAATATTATGAAATAAAAGTAGTACCATTAGATTCAGCTCGACGAGTCGCGTCGATTGAGCTATAATATGCCTATATTAAAAATATTTTGAAAATTGGCCTTGGACCCCGTTGACATTTTCTTGACAAGAGTCGGCATTATCTTACCAAGATAGTAAATTATGACAAAGTGGATGTCACATTCGTTTTCTACACCCCCGAAAACCACCAGAACCAATTTTTGAAAATTCAAAAAAAAATTTTTTTTGGGACCGCAATTCTCAAGGATTACCAAAAACTTTTTCTCAAATATAAACCTATGTAATCGAAGCAGTGTTCTTGAACCGGCAGCTTTTGGTTGTTTTGGTTCAGCGGAAATAGTACATCCATTTTTGGATGGCACATTCCCATCAAAACATTCCGCATAGATCATTCCCTCAATTGTGGCATATGTTTGTGGGTCTTGGCCATGCAATTGGGCCAAAATTGTGTGTTTACTGCGCAAATCGGTCTCCACAAACGAAAAGACAACACCAAGCTTTGAAAAGAGCCTTAGAAATGGGGAAAAATTTAAAAATATTAGAAAATTTTATTAATTTTCTTTGGATTTTCACATGCTTGGAATTTGGGTATTCTTAATTATCCACGACATTGGATTGATTAAGGATCCGTATTCCCAGGGTCGCAAAAAAAATACAGAGAAAATTATTTTGAGAATTTCATCAAATTGTGGAAATATTATAATAATAATGTAATTTGTAAAAGATATTGAGAATAAAAGAATTCTGAAAAGGATTACAAAATGTTCATCATTTTTAAATCAATTTTTAGACCAATTTTGAAAATGATTCTAAAAATAAAATGAAAAAAGATCGTCGAAATGTTATAAATTTCAGAATATTTATGTAATATCTTTATTTTAAAATTATGCTAAAAATAGTTCAATTTTTATAATAATCTCAAAATGGATTTATTCTCAAATTTTATTTTTACATTCATTTTCAGAATCATTATGAAAATTTAACTAAAATGCTTCTTAAAATAAAAGAATTCTCAAAATTTATTTTTACACTCATTTTCAGAATCATTTTGAAATTTTGAGTCAAAATATTGTTAAAATAATACCATCCTTTTGGAAATGCATCCAAATTTTGAGAATATTCTGACCCAAACAATTAAAGGAATAAATAAATGTTTTAATGGAGGATATGTATAGCCTCTTTAGCACAATGTTATGTTGCTGACTTTGGCACTTGACTACTCGGGTTCGAATCCCAGCTTCGGCAGATGATTAAATTAGTGAAATCAGAATCAGAACAAGGGATAAAAGTCAGAACAGTGCGCTAGAAAAATCAGAACAAGGGAAAAAATCAGAACAGAAAATCAGAACAAGGGAAAAAATCAGAACAGAAAATCAGAACAAGGGAAAAATCAGAACAAAGGAAAAAGTCAGAACAGAAAATCAGAACAAAGGAAAAGTCAGAACAGAAAATCAGAACAAGGGAAATCAAATTTTTGCCCCATTTTCAGAATATTCTGAGAATTATGGCATTTTGAAAATGATTGTTTGACCAATTTTGAGAATGAAGCTTAAAATAAGGCGAAAATGGATTTTGAAACGAATTTTATTTTTAAAATATTTCCAAAATTCCAAATATTTTTAGAATTGATTTTTTCGTTCATTTTTAAGGTATATTCTGAGAATGGAAATGAATTATATTTTTAGAATCATTCTCAAAATTGTATCATTTTAATGATATTCCCGGAATTGTCGTATTTCCATTTTGTTCCTATCTCTGAGAATCCCACGCATGTCGACATCATTCTCAGAATATCGACCAAAAAATGCGACTCTGGGTTATAGGTGATTCGGGTTACGGATGCGGCAGATAATAAGATAACCTATCCTTATCCACTAAATGTGACATGGTCAATTGGGCGACGTCCTAACTGGGCGACGGCACTTGTAGTTAATTAATGGCTAAACCGATATTGTGTATTTTGACTTTTGATATCAAATCAAAGAGCGCACTTCTGACTATCGATAGATATAAAATTTATTTGTTTGGTTTGATTAAGCTTTGGTGGAATTGTATCCAAAAACCATGAAAAATTCGCAAATTTTTAATAGTAGTCTTATTTAATGATTTTTAAGTACAACTCTGCTAATTCTGAACTAAACCAAACAAATTTTATATCTTTCGATAGCCAAAATGCGCGCTTTAATTTGATACCAAAATCATCAATATCGGTTTAGCCCTTAAAGAGCTACAAGCGCCGTCGCCCAGTTGACTATTCTCCTTTTATTTTGTAATCATCAGTCTTTATTTGAATAAATAATTTTGCAAAATTTATACCGCAAAAATTCTATTAGAAGCCCATGGTTTTATAAATTTCAGAGGCCCACCGAAGGGAGACTTTTCGTTTTTAAGACAAAAAATATTTATTTCGACTTAATTTCACCTCTAGTACATTGGTTATTTTTGACATATATTTTTCGAGGGTTGGGCTTCTAATAGAAGATTTACGGTAATTAATATTCCAGAAAAATATATTTTATAATATGTAAAAAAATTGGAATGCAGTAAAATTTTTCATATCGAATCTCTTGAATTATCCCTAAAATTCATTCAACAGAAACTTTTTTAATTCAGCAAAGGCGTCAATATAATGTGGAAGATTCGTTGAATTTGGGTCCTCAAGGGCCTTGGCCAAACTATGAATGACCACGTCAATGTCAAATTCATCAAGGTGTTGTTCTCTTTCTGTGCAATTTTTTGCAATTTCAATGGAAGTAGAAGACGATGATGTTTGTTGTGCCATTGAACCATTAATAATGGTGCCATTTTGGTATTTTAATGCTTCTTCTTTTTCCATCAGCAGAAAATTTTTTTATTATAATTTCTCAACAAGTTAGAAATAAAAATTTAATGTGTAAAAATAAATTAGCAAATTAATGAACAATGAAAATATTTCGATTAAAATACGATAAAAATTTGCGTAAAATAATTTCAACAACATTTATCCATTATCGAATCAATTCAACAAAAATATTTTTTATATGTCTATGATTATCGCAGAATCCGATAATTTAGCTTTTTCAATTTTGCTCTGTCCATCTTCCTTCCAATGTTCTTCTTCTCTTGGGTATCGTGCCAAATAATACAAATTCCAATTCCCATCCTGCTGGTCCTCACTGCGATAGAAAGTCAAAATTTCATTGGTTTTTGGATTTTCCAGTGTAAAAAATTCTTCCTCACTAATTTGATATACTATGTAAAAATAAATAAAAAAGATGGATGGCGAATTTGAATTAGAAAATTCCTTAAAATAATTTTAAAAAAAATGTATTATTATTTGCAAGAAACCTCTTTGATGTGATTGATAAATGTACCCATTTGTGATCCGATAGTAGGATTGAATTGGATAATCTTTTGTTTTCCTTTAATTGATTGATTTGTCAGCCAATTATGAATAGCATCAATGTCATCAATGGCTAGTAATGAATCAAAATGAAGAAATTCGATTTGGTCAAGAATTCCAGGAAAAAGTCGATTGAAGCCTTTCAAAAACGGTTCTTCAAAGTTGTCCAATAAAGAAGTTATTGTGAATTTGAATATTTTATTGGCCAAATATTCCAGCAAAGCATGAATCGGAGCAGAATATTTTTTGTCCATTTCAAGATAATTAACAAAGAAAAGTACACATAAGTCGCAATTTTGTAGCAAACGATCAATGCTTTTGATAAAATCCACAACTTGTTCATCCAAAAAACTATTGTAATAATCAATATCCAAAAAATGAATATTATAAACCTACTCTAAGCGAATGCTTCCAAATCCGTTAATATAATGCGGTGCTGGAATCGAAGCAATTGGAATATGTCTTTCATATAAAAATTGAAATTCAGCTCGAAAATTGTCCATATTATGACAAATGGCTTTACATTTACACCAAAGATCTGGAATCTTATGCGGCTTCACTTTTTGATGGAGTTTTGGCCAACAGAGTAGTTGGAATATTTTATTTGAGAAGCTCAATGAAGAATTGGCCATTTCTTTGCGACAAATAAATGCCAAGACTTCGATCAACCAATTTGGAACATATCTAAAAGAAATATTATTTTTGGGAACTTTATATATGGACATTTGGAGATATTTACATTTTAGTTTCTTCCAATTCCAGTTCACTAGACAAATCAGCAGATTGCGAAGTTGAAATAGCAATGGTAGTTGAATCGGCCAATTCTTCCTTTAAAAAATTCATTTTATAAAAAGATTTAAGTAAAAATTAACCTGTGAATTCCCCGTTTTTGATGCTTCATTTCCTTCTTCTAATTGTTTATTTTCTATTTCTACTTTCAACTCGACTTTTTTCTTCCCATTTTCATCATTGGTTTCGCTGCGCAATTCCATAATTTGAATTTTATTATTTAAAAATTTACAATTTATAATTTCGAGAAATATTTCTAAAAAAAATATTTTAATTTTATTTTGAAGAATTCTAAATTGAATAAAAAATTTATTATTTTTCCAGTTGGGGGTGTCTACTATGGTCGTTGGTCGACGAAAATTATATTTAATTTCAAAAATTGGCATCTTTTAATTTTTTAATAAGAATTTTTATTCTTCTTGTCCTTCGCAAGCAATATTTAAAATAAAAATAAACCTCTAAAAATTATTGAATAAAATATTTAAGAAAACGAAAAATTTTATGGGTTCTGAATTTTTTTTTGTTAAAATATTGGAAAATTTTATAGACGTTCCCTATGGTTCCAAAAGATCTTTCTCCTTATTAATCAACAACTGTTGAGAATGTTTTTGGCCCCAAAATTACATCATTTGATGAAAAATGACCCAACAGCCAACAGCCAACACTCATTCCGTGTCGAGGGTCGAGACATAATAGGCGATGATGAGAAGGAGTATAGTGCAATTTTGGGGATCGATTTTTATTTTGTTTGCCTATCAATTTCTCGACTCTTTTCCACATCGCTTTAATAATTTGCAATTTTCTTTGTGCTGTGTGCTCTCTGCATTCTCGCGACTTTGTGTCCGATAGGGGGTTGGCCCGACCGAAGGGGGAAATAAGAGTTAAATTTTATATTTTTTTATCAGTTCATTCCAAAAAAATGCAATCGAACCGTGGAAGGGGAGAGAGTCTGATTGGCAATTTTGAAAGTTGAGGATGGCAATCATTTTTATTATTAATGTTAATGAATGCCTTTATCATCCATTATTAATGATAAATGATAAATGCGAAAGAATTTTTAGGGAATTTTTTATTTTTTGATTCATCTTTTTGGGGTCAGCGGTTAACCAAAATCAGCCTAACAAGACGAATATCTCTAATTTTTAATTATTAAAAAAATAATTTATCTTCATTTTTTCTTCAAAAGAAGCTAATAATCAAATTGGCATCATTCAAAATTCAAAACCCAATTTTTGCCATCTTCTAATTTTTTAAACCAAGCTTTAGCTTTGGTGACTAAATATCCTCTTCTCATCCACTTTCCTACTCAAATGGCTGTATTCTTTCCCTTGTCTTTTTCCCTGTCTCTCCTTTTAGCCCACAATTTTCTCTCATCCATCATTCGTAAAAAGCCAAGCCTTGGGCCAAGCCATTTGGCCACGGCCACTAAAGTATAAGTGTAGGCAAAATCCAACTTTTTTGAGCTCATCAGCGGAGAATTAATCGTTTGTTTATCAATTTTTTTTATCCAACAGCGTCATTGACAAATTCGACTAAAAAGAAAGCTTAAAAATAGCTTCTTCCTCCATGACATTTTTTCGCTATTTTATTTATAAATACAGAGAGGAGATTTGTTTCATTTGGTCATTTTCCTTTTGACATATTTCGCGTTTTTGCATTTTACGGAATTATAATTTAAATAAATCTAATAAAAAATTAAAAATTTAAAAATTTATGATAAATTTATTTTTTATCATTTTTTCAGGTTCAATCAATGGAGTAAAAAGGTCTCTGGGCTTACTATTTTCCCAAGGACATTTTTGTTTGTTTCTCCTTTCATTATGTTCCGGTTCCCTTTTTAAAAATTTCACTAAAAATTATCTTCGTATGTCCATCGTATAAAATTATTAATTTTTTAAAATTTATTTTCCATTTTACAATTATTAATTTATTAATTATTACCAAGAGACCCTTCTATTAAAGGGAAATATTCCCCGCCCTCCCTTTTATGAAAAAACATTAATTCAAATCAAAATCTATTTTTACTATTATTTAGACGAAAAATTAATTTTGAATACCGCGAATTTCTATTGGATAACTTTTTGAATTTTTAAAAATTTTCCAAAAATCTTATTAATTTATAATTTTTAGATCATTTAAAAATTTTTAAGTCAAATCCATAATTAAATATTAAATTAAATTATGGATTCCAATGAAAATGACAACGAAAAATCACAACAAAATAGCACAGAAAAAATTGTAGAACAACAGGAAAAATCGAATAATTCAGCAGGGGTGGAAAAGGCAACATTGGAAATAACCAAAAAACCAATAAAATTCCATCATCAAAAAGTTATATTCAAATCTTTGAATGGCGCAAAGGATGGTGCCGAAGAGGAGGAAGCATTCATCATAAAAAATGATGATGGACAAATTGCAGAAGATAAAGCCAAGTTTGAGTTTGAATTGAATTTATTGTAAACTGGAAAATTCTGGTTGATAATTTTGAGATCCAAAATTAGAAAAATTATTCGAGAAGATTAATTAAATTAAATATGAATTTATTATTGCATTTAAAAAAATAGTAATTTTTTGGCATTTGCATAGCTTTTTAGGAAAACAGTGAATTCTTAAATTCATGCTTCTAAAATTATGTTCACACAAGTGGATCAGCCTCTTCTGACTGAGTCAAAAGGAGTAGGAATTTTGTTTACATTCAAAAAATTTTTTCTACTTGACCAAAAATAATAATTTTTATAGCAAAGATAGTGGACACTTTTCTGCATCGGAAAAGATAAATTTGAAAATTTTCTGACGGTCAGAAAAAATTTTATTAGGCTGACTCCATCAAAAATTTTGAATGGTCGAAGTCGGCTTCAGATTCAGTTTTATAAAATATTCTAATCGTCAGAAATTTTCAAATTTATTTTCCAGTGCAGAAAAGTGTCCTCCATTTTTTGGCATAAAAATTATTATTTTTTGTCAAGTAAAAATTTTTTGTAGGTACTTAAAATTCCTACTCATATCGACTCAGACCCGTCGGATCCATATGTGTGTAGCTTAAAGAATTGTAAAATGTTGACAAGCTTTTTGGCCCTAAAAATTCATCATTATGTAATCAAATTTTTTGCTGCCTAAATGACTTAATTGATAATTATAATAATTAACATTAAAAATTTGACCATAAAATATGGACATATCCTCAATATTCAAAGGCAATTTCTTAGGTTTAATTTTATTCGGAATAAAAATTCAAAAAGAAAGAAATTTTTGAATTTAATACATTTAAAAAAAATTAAAATTACATAAAAATTATTATATTTATTTATTCCTCTAACCAGCAGCCATCGCACCCAAACTCAACAAAAATCGCCTTCTCCATTGGCGGATGGTGTCAAAGCCACAACAAAATCAGTTAGCGCTGTGGTGGATGATGTGAATTGGCTATCATTCATTTCCTTCACCTGGATATTCCCATGGATGTGGCGAGCCTATAAATGTAGCCGTCAAAAAGATGGAGGTGGTCAATTCTTCGTTGCGGATCCGGCAAACACCGCCCAATGGACTTGCAGCATTTTTGACTCGGCCAATGTAAACTTGAAAAGGTTTCTGAGTTTTTTATTGAGTATTTCCTATTTAATTAGCATATTTTTGCTATTTTTGGTTAATAAAGTCCACTGCCTCCCCCTGTAATGGTAATAATAATATGTCTATGTGTCGAAAATTTTTAAAAATTTTATTTTAAATTGTAATTAAATTTTATGTTTTTTCATTATTTCAATTAGGTTGGCGACATTAATTAAGTCATTTTAACAAACACTTTTATTAAAAAAATTCAATATAAACTTTATGGGATTCGAATTATTTAAGAAATTTTTGTTAATTAAATTTTATAAATTTAATTATTTTTAACTTTTTATACAGATATTTTTTTAACATATTTTCTTTTTAGTATTTGAAAAATAATTTTATTTAATATAGGAATTAAATTTTATTTTTTTTTTTTTATTAAATTTTACGGTTTTCTTTGATGTTCATGGCATATTACATTAATTAATTCATTTAAAAAACATATATTTTTATAAAAAAATTCAATAAAAATTTATGGGATCAAATTATTAATGAAATTTTATTTCCAAATTTTACAAAGGAAGCAAATTATAATTTACAAAATTTTAATTTTATAATTATTATTTTTACTTTTTACACGGATATTTTTTAAAATTTTCTTTGGTATTCGGAAAATAATAATTTTACGGCGACAGTTTATTTGTTAATGGCCTTAATTAAATCATTTAAAGAAACAATTTTTATTCATCAATAAAAACTTTATGGGATTTAAATTATTTATGAAATTTTATTTTAAAAATTTATAAATTATTATTTAATTTTTTAAAATTTTTTATTTATTTTTTTGGTTTTGATTCGCATCATTTTCATTATTTAATAAATAATAATGGAATAAAATTAATGATTTTATTCCAAATATTCAATTAAAATTTTATGAGAAATAAAATAAATTTTAATTTTCATCAAAATAATTCCATCTCTTTTAATTTCACAGATTGGAGCATCTTTGGACGGAGGAATTGAACTCTTCTCGCGCCATTGGTCGACAACCCTCCCTCTTTCGTGCCCTTCTTCGTTTCCTTCGTTTTCGTCTCGCTTTGGCCTGTTTTGTTTTCCTCTTTTGCATTGTTTTTGGCTTCATTGGCCCAACTTGCCTTGTCCGAGGACTGATTAGCTTTGTGGAAAAGCCGCCGCCATCAAATGACGCAGATGGCCTAAAAATTGATTATTGGATTGGATTTTATTTGGCAGCGGCAATTCTTTTGGTATATTTTTTAAAATTTTAATGGTTAACAAAAATATGTCATTTTTTATTATTTTACTATAATTTTATTTTCAGATTAAAAGAAATAATTATTGAACTATTTTATGAGTTTAATTTTAAAATATTTAAAATTAATATTTTTCAATAAAAAAATTTATTGTCAAATAATTTCGACAGTGGAAGATGTTCAAAATTCAAATTCAAATTTTATTAATTAGTTTTAATTCGTTAACATTTTAAAAAATTTAATAATTTTAATTAACATTTTTTAAAAATTTATCGATTCAAATTCAAATATTTGATGTAAAAATGCACTCTTCTTTATTTATTTTTAAGTCAAAAAATTCAAATTCTCTCCCAGGTAGAAATTTCCCGTGTTTTGGCCTATGGGGCCACCTGGGCAATAAGTTATCGGACGGCAATTCGAACAAGAGGTGCCGTCCTGGCTTTGCTCTACAAAACGTTGTTGAATGCAAAATCAATGCGTGATAAATCGTCGGCCGAGGTTTAATTTTTATAATTTTTTTTTAATTTTTAATTTCCCTATGACTTTCTTTAGGGGTGGGAATTTTTCTGCCGAGAGATTTGGGTTCTTTTGCCGAGAGATTGGGTTCTTTTGCCGAGATCGGTTTTTTGAGTATAACTTTTTAATGCTTTATCCTAGACCACCAAACCTTTTACCCATTTTATAGATCTCGTCATGGCGCATCGAATGTTATATAATTTGTCGAGATTTGGCCAAAAATCAAAGTATAACCGTTTAAACCATATTTTGGTTTTTGGTTTATAACTCATTTATTTTTGAATCTTACCCCGGCAAACTATACATCAATAGAAGCGTCTCGATGAGCTCTATAAAATGAGTATAAGGTTTAGTGTTCTAGGATCAAGCACTAACAAATTATAATCAAAAAACAGATCTCTCGGCAAAAAACCTTTTACACCTTTCTTTAGTCTTTTTATAAATTCATTTGATTAAAGTTAAAATATATGTAAAAATTATTATCAAAAAAATTTATGGTTTCTTTTTTTTTAAATTTTATTTTCAAATTTTTCCCATCAGATATTTGAAAACTTTAAAGTGTAATAAATTTAAATATTTTATTTACATAATTATGGTAATCACTAGAAAATTAATTCATTAAATTAATGAAAAAATTTTGTTGAGAAATAAATAAATAATATAAAAGTTATTATTATTATTTATCATTTTTTCTGCATCTCATAAATTATTTAAACAATAAAGACAAAATAAAATCAAATATTCATAGGAGAAATAATTTAGTTTGTTGCAAGAAGCTATGTCAAAAAATGTTTAAAAAAATAAAAATATTAACAAAAAAAATATTTACATTTCACAAAAGATTGTGAACATGTTTGCCAATGATGGGCAACGTCTGTTTGATGCGGTCACATTTGCCCCGTTGGTTTTGATTGGTCCATTCGTGCTGATTGGTGGCCTCATTTATTTGCTCCGTGTAATCGGTCCAATTTCGCTGTTGGCCGTTTTTATTTTTCTTCTATTTGATTTTATTCAGGTTACTTATTTGAAATTTGTTATCAAAAATTACATTCCGGGGAAGATAAAATGGGCTGATGTGAATAATTTTATTTTTTAATGAATTAGAAGTAATTTTATTGTAATTATTTTAAATTTATCTTTTACTATTTTTAGCATTTATATTTAATAAAAATTCAAAAAAAATATTATTATTTAAAAATATTTATAAATTAAAATATCCCAATTTTTAGGCATTTCTTGGCATCACTTTGGTCAAATGCCGAAATCTAACAATTGCACAAACGGAGAAGAGAATGGCACTAATTGGGGAAATCATTCGATGCATCAAATGCATTAAATTGAATGCATGGGAAAAACTTTTCTACAAAAAAGTTTGCGGTAAATTTTACATTCCATACAAAATTTTCTAAATTATTATTATTTTTTTTTTTTGCAATTTTTAAAAATATTTATCACATCTTTTTTTACCAATTCATTATTTCTCAAATCTATTTAACAAAAAATATTATAAAAAATAAAAAATATTCAATTTGAAATTAATCAAATTAAAAGTGCGGATATTTATTGCACCGGTTAAAAGTTAAAAGATCAAAAAAAATGAAAAAAAGAAAATTAAAAAAATAAAAATTGTTCCAATAATTCTATTTTTTCCAGAAGTTCGCAACAGTGAGAAACGTTATTTGCGCATTGCGGGCTACACCCAAAGTTTGATGATCGCATTCGGCGCAATTGTCCCTTCGGTTGCGACAATTTGCATGGTTTTGGCCATTGTCCTTTCCGGAAACGATTTGAAAGCCAGCGATGTAAGCAATTAGCTGAAGGAAAATTTTATTAAATATTTAATAAAATAAATTTATGAATTGAAAAAGAAAATAGTTGAATTATAAATGTAAATTATTTGATAAATTTAAAAAAAAATAAAATTTTAAATTTTATTTTGTTAATTTGCAGGCATTCAGCGCAATTACCGTATTTTTTGTGATGCTTTTCGGCGTCCGCATGATCCCCTATGGAATGCGATATCTTTCTGAAGCTGTTCAATCCCTTCGAAAGGTGAGTAGAAAATTTTTTTATTTTTAGTTTTTAAAATTATTAATACATGCGAAAATAAAATAAATCACAATCTTAAAATTTTGAGAAAAATATAAAAATATTTTTAGGCTCCTTTTTATCCTTTAAAAATTATTTTTTTTTATTCAATAATTTTAAAAAATCTTTCCGATGGGAAAATAAATTTATCAACATTTTCCCTCTTTTAGATTAGTACACTCCTTCAATTTGAGCAATATGAGGCGGAATATTGTGTGCCAAAAACCAGCAATTTGGCCATTCAAATGCAGAATTGCACATTCACATGGGATTCGGCGACAACAGATTCAATGGAAAAACAAACCAAAAATGTTGAGAAAAAGAAGGCAGAGAATGGGGCTACAAGTAATAAAAAATATAAAAATTTTTTGCAACCCATAAAATTTAATTATTACTGATTTAATATAATATTTGAATTTAATAGTTTATTTAAATTGCATTTTTTTCGATATACTGATTTTAAAAAATTTAATAAATAAAATGAAAATGTTATTAAAAATTATTGAAATAAAATTTTTCAAGGAAATGGCAAATTTTTGGCATCCAAAACAGTAACAGAAGAGCAAATTGCTTTAAATAATCACATCGTTGAGAGTGAAAATGAAAATGATGGGCCAAATGATAAAACAGCCGCAGAGGAATTCACCCTTCGTGACGTGAATTTGAGCGTTGAAAAGGTTGGCGGACAAAACTTGGAACAATTTTTTGAAATAAATTTTAAATAAAAATATTATGAGTTAATATTGAATTCAATCTCTATATGAAAGCTGGAATATTCCTTTTATATTATTGCAGGGCGAATTGGTCGGCATTTGCGGTGTAATTGGTTGCGGAAAAAGTGCAATGTTAAATGCCATAACTGGGCATGTAAGTTGAGGGAAATAATGAAGAATTGTTGAATTTTTAATTTTTATTAATAAAATCTTTAAAACCCATAAAATGTTTTATGATGAAAACAAATAAAATGAAATAAATTATTTAGATTTAATTTAAAGGATGGTGCCGCAGCGGACGAATAACAAACTAAAAATGATTTAAAAATAAAAATGAAAGTTAATTTAAAAAATTCAAATGGATAAAAATTTTTTGAGAGGCAAAAATCAATGAAAAATTTTTGAATTTTTTAATAAAATTTTAAACCCATAAATAATTTGAAGCTAAAAAATAACTTCTAAATGAATAAATAAAGTCAGAAAGCGGAATAATCGAAAATGATCTTAAAAAATTAAAAATGGAAATTTATTAATGGAATAAAATTAATTTATGTGAGCAAAAGTGGGAAATTTATTTAAAAAATTCAAATTTAATCATAAATAAATTTGATTATTAATTTTTTTTGTTCAGTTGATTGGTCAAGAGGGCAGTTTATGCATTTCGGGCAACATTGCCTTTTGCCCCCAGCAACCGACCATTCTCAATTCCACCGTACGGGACAATATCCTCTTCGGCCAATCAATGAATGCCCAACGCTATTATAAGGCAATTCAATGTGCACAATTGACCAAAGATTTGGAACAATTCCCCGAAAATGAACGTTCAAAAGTGAGGACAAATAATTTAAATTTGACTCAAATGGCCAAATTAAAGAATGAAAGGGAAAATTTAATTTTAATGAATTTTGGTAATAATCTCAAAAATTATTCTAAATTTAAAATTTCATGGCAAATTCTAAACATTATTCAAATTTTTAGGTCTTTATTTTTTGTATATTAGAATTAATAATTGATTAAATTATTATTTTTTGTGCATTAAAATTTATTCAAATTGCAAAAAATTTCAAAAAATTGCACAAATTCATCAAAAATTTTTCCATTCATCAAAAAGGTTTCTGCCTGCAAATTGTCCGGTGGCCAACGATCTCGCATTTCGGTGGCCCGTGCCCTGTATTCAAATAGGGAGATTTATTTATTCGATGACATTTTCTCATCCATTGACAAACCGGTGGCTGAGAGAATTTTTGCCCAAGGCATCAAGGAGATGTTGGCTACAAAAACACGATTGGTCGTGACCTGCGATCCGGATGTGAGGAAGGGAGAAATTAATATATTTTTTAACAAATCGAATAATTAAATTTTAAATATATGTATTTATGGATTTGTATATTTTTTCATTTTTTTAAATTAAAATTTTTTTATTAAAATTTGCATATGATGAAAATGATCATAGAAAGAAATAATTAAAAATGAATTTTTATTGAGAATTAAAAAAAAATATGTAACTAAAATTCTATGAGTTGCAAAATTTTTAAAATTATTTTTTTAATAATTATTTCTATTTTTTGAATTTTCTTTCAGTCACTAAAAATTAATTGTTCCAAATCATTCAAAAAGAAATAAAATTTTTAAAGAATTATTTTTATGAGTTGAAAATTTAATTTTAAAAAATTACATTTTTTTGCTCAGTTCCTTGCTCAATGTTCAAAGGTGATTTTCATGGATCGTGGGCAAATATTGGCCGTGGAAACGCACACATATTTGCTCCAAAATTTTGAGCCGTATCGAACATTTTTTGCATCATTTGTGCCACCCAATGATGATGGCCAACAAATTGGCAATGCTGTTGGGCAAACAACAAATGGACGGGCAAGAAGTCCTTCGAATTTAGCTGGTAAATTGGATGAATTATTTTTAAAAAAATAATTTTTATTTTGTGTAAGTATAATATATTATTTAAATTTTTTGACCAAAAAATATATTTTTAAAGTAGCTAAAAAAATTTAAAATTTTAAACAATTAATTTCACTTAAAAATTTGCCGAATAAATATATTATTAAATTTCTTTGAAAATTTCTCTCTCTATGGCAAATTTAATCTAAGAATTATTTTTACTCTAAAAATTACATTTTTAATTTAAATATTTTCTATTTTTTACTAAAATATAATTAAAAATTTCTCAACCATTTAGTACGGGCCTCATCTGAAACCCCAGTCGAAAACAATGAAGATGAAGAAAAGGAGGAGGATTTGGGCCTTAAACCAGTCGGGAAAGAAATTTATATGTATGGAAAATCGTGGGAAAATTATTTTTGTACCCAATCAAATTACCTTCTCAGGGAATACATTCGGGCGGGAGGTGGCAAGCTGATTTGCCTCATTGTCATCGGTGCCTTTGTCCTTAATGTTGGGTCGAACATTTTTGCCACATTTTGGTTGAGCAAATGGATGCGCGATGTGCACGGCGAAAACCACGAAACTGAAGTAGAAAAATTAATATTTTACAATTTATTTAAAATTTTTAAGCATGATTTAAATGGTACCCAGCAGTCCAATTTTAGTGCTAACTCTAATAGTATGGCCGATCCTAGTACAGGACTCTCCTATTATGCAGGAATTTATGCCTTCAATATGTTTGTCCTCTTTTTGAGTGGACTTTTCAAGGCAATGGTTTTTGTAAAGGTGGGAATGGAAGTCAACCTACTATAATTAATAAATTTACCGAGATATTTTAGCTCACTTTGACCGCCTCAACCCAATTGCATAATCGAATGCTTAAACGAGTCCTATATGGAGTGTCCTCATTCTTTCATCAAACCCCAGCCGGACGAATTTTAAACCGATTTAGCAAGGATATAGATGAAAGTGAGTTTATTCTACCCAATTTATTTAAAAAGTAGACTAGTTCAAAAAGGGAATCAAATAAAATTTAAATTTTTATTAATTACTAATTATTAATCAGGTTAACCTAGAACTAGAAGGAATAAATATAATTAAATTTGGTAAATTTTATTAAAGTAATATCTAATATAATTTCTTTTTACCATTTAATTTTTTTTTCATTTATTTTTTCCTTTTCTCCATTTTTTCTATAAATTATTTTAATATTTAATTATACATCATGATTTCATTATTTAATAAAACCCTTTTATAATTTATTCCCTTAATATAATGTATGATTTCCATTAATCTATTTATTTACCTCATTTATCCAATTTTATAAAATTTACCTTTTTAACCTCACTTCACTTCGAACCAAAAAATTTTCTAATTTCTCTGCTGCTGTTGTTTTTTTTTTCTGCTGCTATTTTTTCAAATTTTTAGTTGTTTTTTTAAATTTTTGTTGTAGATTTTTTCCAAAAAAATTTTCCTCCTGCTTGTTGTTGTTGAAATTTTTAAAAATTTTAAAATTTCATATCATAAAGAAGTTGTAGTCGTTGGTGGGGGGGGGGGGGGGGGTAATTTCGTTGTTATTAATGTAGTTCGTAGGGAATAACTCCAAAAAAGGAGTTAATCATGTAGTTCGGAGGGAATAGGCTTTCTCAATATTGTCGGCAGAGACAATATGGATTTTTTGCCCACTTATTCCCGTAGTTCGCAGGGAATAAGTGGGCTTCGGCCAATTTGCAGAAATTGCCCGAAGGCATAAATTTTTTTTAAAATTTTTGTAGTTCGCAGGGAATAAGTGGGCTTCGGCCCATTCCCAATTGCAGAAATTGCCCTCGGGCAAATTTTTCTTAATTAATTTTGTAGTTCGTGGAGAATAAGTGGGCTGATTTCAGCCCACTTATGTAGTTCGTAGTGAATAAGCAAGTTTAATCCACCTAAAATGATGAAAATTATTATTAATGTAATATTAATTTTTTAAATAATTAGAAAAAGTGAAGAAATTAATATTCTATATCGCGTAAGAATGGGGAATTAGCCAAGAATGACTTTACTAATATATTTTACTCTTTCGCTTTTCTCATTACCTTATACTAACACATATACTTCCTCCCATTCTCTTCAACAGAATACTCCCATACATTATAATATTCCCTATGATCTTCCTCATAAAGAATAAAGACTCCGATACTTAATTATTTTCACGAAATTTCTACTCTCTGATACTCCCAAATCCTCACAATGTATCCGTTGCACTCATAATCTTCATTAAGTCCTTTTCTTCATCAACTACTCTACTCAAAAATTTCTTTTCCCAGATTCCTCTGACATTCCTCATGATTATATTTTCTCCCCTCGGTTCATTTATTTATTCCCTCTTTAATTGTCTCTTTTTCCTCGTCATCCTCATTTTTGTCTCTAATCATCTCATTTTAAAATTAAAGATGAGAGGACGGACAAATAAAAAATTGAAAAAAGGCAAACGGGAAGACAGACGAGAGAAAAAACCAAAGACGAGATGAAAAAATAAGTGGAAAAAAAGGCAAAGAGCACATAATAAACCATTCTTTTTTTTCCTTTCTGTTCATTCGTTTTACTTGTGTACCCATTCTATTAATTCACAAAACAGGCCGCAATTTCTCCCTTTACTTTTATTCAACACACCATAAACCAGTGTTGCACAAATTATTTTTCTTGTCTCTTCCTCGTCTTCGTCCTCTCTCTTCCTCGTCTCATCCTTAAAATAAGGATGAGGAGACGGATGAAATAAAAATTTAAAAAATGATAAGATGAGAGGACGGAAGAATGAAAAATTTTAAAAAATTGCCAAGACGAGGGGTGGACGATTTGTGATTTGTTCAACATTGCTCGTCACTTGCATCCTACAAATTTCGAATCTGTTTCCATCATCTCTTTATTTTCCATTTTTTCTTCATTCACGAACATCTGAAACGACACTATAAATCTTCTACTAGAAAAATCAGAGCTACCATCCTCACAATCCAATGAAATAACTCATAAGAGAATACGAACAATCAATGCAGAATTAGGTAAAAGATGAAATGCATTCATTCATCTTGGAATTTTTCAAATTTCAGACGATAAGTAAAAACAAAAAATACGCTGCTTATTCATACATTCAATAATATAAAATAATCATTTGTCCGTTTCATTCAATTTAAAAGGGGTAGTATTTAATTTGTCAAAAATGAAAAAAATCAAAATAATTAAAATAATTTAAGGATTTATCCTACCTTCAAAAGCCATAAACCCAATTGGATAGAGCTCGGCAAAAAGCATTGAATGATATTTTGATCAAAATTTAAGGATATTAAATGCTTTAAACCCATTGTGGTTTATTGGTTCAATAAGTTAAAATTAGTTAAACTCTAGCTAAAATATAATCAAATGATGCCCATTGACGATATCTATCCATTGAATTTATGGTTTATGAATCTAGCATAAAAACTAGCGTTATATTAATTTTGTCAAAATAAGTTATCCCATAAGCCATAATAATACTATAAAAAATCATCCTTTAATTTAAAAATTAAAATAGAAAAATTTTTGCCAAATTCTTAAAAAAATTTTCAAACTTAGTCACAGACTTAATTTAGATTATTACTCTGCGGTATGGGCTAATAAAACCTGTTATAGTGAAAAGAGGAAAATAGGTTAAAATATTACAAAAAGTGGGGTGGGTACAAAAAACGCGAAAAATTTAAAAAATAGGAAAAATTAAATATAATTGCTATTATATGTACAAAATAATTTTGGTATGGTTGGAAAAAAGGAAAAATTTTTTAATTTAACGCTATAAAATAAATTTTTTCCAAGCTAGGAAATTAAAAAGTGGAAAATTTATTGAGATTTTTCGGCCCCAATTTTTTGACTAATCAATGAATTCGAAAACGCAACGCCGCCACAAGTCTCTTTATTATATTTTCTCTTTTCTCTAATAAAACACTATGCAATGCTCGCGTAGAAAAGCCACATGTTGCATATGTGGAATGGAAATAGATGGTTGTAATTGGAATTTAGAATTTACCAATTGATTTGTTAAAAAAGATAAAAATAAATTAATAAAAAAGGCCCAAATTATATGATTTTTTCTTTTTTTTTTTTGAGCACTGAAATGAAATTTTTATTATTTTTTAAATTTTAAAACCCATAAAAAATTTTTTTCTTTTCACTAACTCTGCAATATTCGCATATGTGCGTGTGAAATGTAGATGGAATTTGGCGAAACTTTTTAAAAAGAAAATTAATATGATTTTTTTGGGGACAAAAATTGGGGATATTTTTACATTTTAGTTTATTTTTTAAATATTTAAAACCCATAAATAATTTTAAGTAAAAATTAAATAAAAATAAAAAATTATATGTGTTATATCAAAAAATCGTGAAAGAAAGTACAAAATTATTAAAATTCGGATGAGATAAAACAAAATTTTTCTGCACTAAATTATTAAAAAGCAATAAATTTCTTTGCGGCCTAAATTTTTGGAAATCGATGTGAAATTGAAAATGTAGAGCAGCCACGACCCACGAGTCCCCTTCACATTTAGTCTATTTTCTCTCTCATCACTTCACAACGCTCGCGTAGCGTAGAAAAGCCCAAAAAGCCACATGTGCTTTTGTGGATGGATGTGGAATTTGGCCACATCCCGCCACCGCCGATGGGTAGATGAGAGAACAAATTTATGGCCAGCGGGGAAAATTACTCAATCCATCCACTCAAAGAACACTCCTTTTCTTTTCATTCTAAACCGTCCTCAAATTGCGAAAATAAACGCCATTTTTTGATTGAATGGATGGCGAAAAATAGCGGACCAAAATATAATGGAATAATATTCGAAACAAAAATTTGATGAATGGAATGCGTAAATCGAAGGGAAATTTGGACTTTGGAGGATCCTTATTTGGCAAATAAGCGGAGAAGAAATGGGAAAAAGGGGAGAGAACAGTAGAAGTTTCTTTGGTTCACTTGACAACAAAAATGACCCACATTTTTGAGCATATAAAATAAAAGAGAATAGCTTATAGCTTTGGACTTTGGAAGAATGGGATAGAGGAACCCCAACCAACAATTCCAATTTATGTACCCTCTCATTATTGACTGACACTCATGTCGAAATGAGGAATTTACCAAGCAAATATTCTTCTACCTAATATATTGAAATTGGAGAAGATGGGAAAAAGATGATGATTTGTGTTGGGATTGGTGGAAAAAATAATAAAATAAAATCATCAATACCGTTTTTATTATCTCAAAATTTTTCCTCAATTTCCCTCATTTTTATTATTAATAGTCGATGTGAAATTGCCCTTTTCCGCCGAGGCTTTGCTCCAGGGAATGATAACATGCCTTGGCTTCTTGCTTGTCATCATTTGGGTGTTCCCACTGTTTTTGCTCCCATGCATTCCCCTATTTTTGCTTTTCCTTTTCTTCTTCGTTTGCTTCAGGGCAGGAATACGGAGGTTGGTTATGGTGTTGGGGATTTGGGAAGGTTAATGAAGTGGGAATTGGGAAATGCGGAGTGGTAGCGCGGTTGGACAGCAGGTTTTTGTGCCTAAAACAAGTCAAAAAAATACTTAAAAACAGAAATTAGGGAAATGACGGGAAATGCCTTAAATAGCTAAAATTACGCAAGGAAAATGTGTTTTTTTGCGGATATAAATTCAGCCAATTTTTATAAGAGATCGAAAACTAGCAAAAAAGGCGAAAAAATGGTCGCCTCTCATTTTAGAGGCGATGGATTTTTGTGTTGGATGAATGAAATTGTTTCATTGAATAGACAGTTTAGCGTGTTTTTCCCCAAAGCAAGAAGGATTTAGCTGTCCAATCGACCGAATTATAATTGGAGGCCATCGCGTTCGTAGATGTACTCACATATTTATATACTATTTGTCCAGTAGTAAATTTTTGCGAGCAAATTTACTCAAATAATTCATCAAAAATTGTGCATAATTTATATATTCATTTGATGATTCATAATATCATTATATAATTAATAAATTTTAAGTAATCTATCAATAGAATAAAAAAGCATTGAATTTTAGATATTTTGAGGCTATTTGAAAAAAAATTTTTTGAGTTATAAGCTTAAAAGATTTTGTCTTTTAAGTAAAAAAATATTTCGTCTGGATGACTAATAAGAAACAAATTCCGCCTGTTTGTTTCAGGCACATTTTTACTTATTTTCATAAAAATAATTTCTCATAGTTAAGGACTTTATTATTAAAAAAATAATCTCAAATTAAAATGAATTAAAAAAAATAAATATTTCACTATACATTTAATTCGGGAGACAAAATTTATTGAAAATTATTCAGTTCCAAATTTTTTTGTAGCCTCAAAAGAGTGGAAAATGTCACTCGATCGCCGCTATTCGAGCATTTGACCACCTCGCTGGATGCTCTTCCCACAATCCATGCCTTTGGCCAAACACAACGCTTCGTTGAACAACTCAAAAATCGGCTGGATGAGAATAGGTTTAGCCAAAAAAAATTGTAAAAATATAATCTATTGAATAATATTTTTCAAATTATTATAATTAATTATTTTTATTTCATTAATAATTAATTTAAATAATTATTAATTAAATTATTCACAGTGGTGCCCTTTTCCTCTATCATTCCGCAATGCGTTGGCAAGCGGTTTGGCTCGATTTGCTAGTGGTGAGTGAAAAATTTTAAAAAAATTTACATGTTTTAATTTCTTAATAATAAATAAACAGAATTACACATAGAATTTTTTTAATTAAAAAAATGTATATTTTACATTTTTTAAATTTATTTTATTAAAATAAAAAAAAAATTAGAACTTTCTATTAAATTTCTACAACTCATAAATTTTTGCCACTTTAAATTTAATAATTTAAATTTTTTTGCTTGAAATAATAATAGTTCTTTTGCTGACCAAACACCAAATGCAATATTTAAAAATTAAAAAAAATTAAATTAATTTAAAATTTGAAGGTCGGTGTCACTTTTGCCGTTTCATTGTTCATTGTCATTTTGACGGGTCGAATTTCGCCTTCCGAAGCTGGAATGGCCATTGCCTTTGCATTGCAGGTGTTAATCGGAAAATAAGAAAATTTTTTAAAAATTATTTCGGCACACAAATTTTAGGGCTTGGGTTGGGAATTGGGATTGAATTAAAATAATTAAAAAATAAAAAACTTATCCCAAAAAGATGAGTGGCATTTTCCAATTTGCCGTCCGATCTCAAACTGAGCTTGAGGCAAAATTAACTGCAGTGGAACGGATCAGCCATTATTACAAGGTGAACTCTTCCTCTAGCAAATATTTAATATTTTAGAATGAATTTATCTTTAGGTTATTATTTTTTACCACCAAAAATCCCTTTTTTTGCCAATAAAACTTTTTTTGACTTATAATAAATCAACAACTAGTTTTAGACCCTACAAACCTTATACCAATTTGTAGAAGTCATCAAATCGCATCGAATGGTATTTTGGTCAAATTTATATAAGTTTTGAACCAAAAACCTTGAGATGGTTAATGGTTTAAAACCCTTTAATTTTGACCAAACTATGAAAAATTATACCATCAATGCTTCTTGATGAAATCTACAAAACCGGTTTCTGAATTTTTGTAAACTTATTTTGGTAAAAAATAACTACCGTTTAAAGACCATCGAAATTGAGCCGGATAGCGACGACAATGAAAATGAGCAAAAGGAAGAAAATTTTCCAAATACTGGGAATTTGGAATTTGAGAATGTTATGTGAGTGAATTTATAGTTCAAATATAATTATTTTTTAATTTTTTGCTTAAGTCTTCGCTATCATCCGAATGCATCACCGGCCCTGAACAATGTCACATTTTCCGTCCAAAATGCCGAAAAAATTGGCATTGTTGGCCGCACTGGCTCAGGTAATATTAATTATTCGTATTTTGGCTATTTATTGAAGACTTATCGTCATAAAGCTTTAGGTATATTAAAGTTTTTATCTGCTTCAGAGAATGGACAAAGTTAAGGGTCTCCCATTTTGTGATGGATTCTATTTTTTTTGCCTAAAAAACTTTTTATCTAAAAATTAGTTTTTGCCTTCTAATAAATCAGAAACTACTTTTGCACCTTACAAAAAGTTAAGGGTCTCCCTTTTTGTGATGGATCTATTTTTTACCTAGAAAACACTTTTTTAATTAAAAGTAATTTTTGACTTCTAATAAATCAGAAACTACTTTTGCACCTTACAAATTTTATATCAATTTGTAGATTCATCGGAACGCATCGATCCTATATATAATTTTCTGTTGGTTTGTTACCAAAAAATATTTTGAACTTGGCGTTTTGTTTTTTTTTTAGAAGAAACAGAGAACAACATTTTTTTAGAGTTTAGACATAAAGAATAAAAAAAGGAAAAAGAAAAATTAGGATAAAGAAAAGAGCCCGGCGCTCTTTATACGGATTATATGGGTCTCTTCAGAGCTCTAATGATAAAGGTCTATCTCTCGCCGGGTAGATCGAGAGATAGTCCTTTATCATTAGGGCTCTGAAGAGACCCATATAATCCGTATAAAGAAAGGAGCGCCGGGCTCTAAAAAAATGTGCCTCTTCTTTTTAAGTACTTTATTAATTTTTATTTCTAATCCAGACTGCAACTAATGTTTGATTATGAAATTTGTTTTTAGTTATTTATTTATTTCTACTGCCTGCAACTATTCTGAAATTTCCTAAGGAATGAAAGCACCTTGGAAAGTTTATTTAAAATTAATTAAATATAAGGATTTATTTTCTTTTAAGTTTTCTGAAACACCAGTCAATTCGGAAGACAAAAAAAGCAAAAAATGGAATAAAATGCATCATTTTTATCTTAACTAAATTTTAATGACAGAAAACAATACAATTTTTTATTCCTTATTCTTCACACATTCACTCAATCTTAATAATTAGGATAAGGAATAAAGAAATAAAGGAAATTAGAATGAAATAAGTTCCAATTTGAATTTGAGAAAAGTTTCAATAAAGTAAATGAGAAAATATATTTTTTAACTATTTGGTGCCTGCAATTATTCTTAAATTTCCCAAGGAATAAAAACAGCTTGGAAAGTTTCTTTAAAATTAATTAAATAAAGATTTATTTTCTTTTAATTTTTCTGAAACACCGATCAATTCGGAACACAAAAAAGCAAAAAATGGAATAATTTAAAAGAATAAAATGCATTATTTTTATCTTAACTAAATTTTAATGACAGAAAACAATACAATTTTTTATTCTTTATTCTTCACATATTCACTCAATCTTAATAATTAGGATAAGGAATAAAGAAATAAAGGAAATTAGAATGAAATAAGTTGCAATTTGAATTTGAGAAAAGTTTCAATAAATTAAATGAGAAATATATTTTTTAACTATTTGGAATAGCCGATAATTATTTTTTTTAAATTAATAGCAATTAAATGATAGCAACAATTAAGTTTATTGTTAATTTTATTTATAAAATTGCATTATTCAATTTTAATATCAACATTTTCATTTAACTTAAAAATGGTTGGAAGAATTCATCTTCATTCATCATTCCCCAATTCTTTTATTAAAGAATATGTCGAAATTCTTTGAATTACAATTTATTCTTATAAAAATGAATATTAGTGATGAATGGGAAAGATGAGAAGAGAAGATGAGAAGGGATGAATGGGAAGATGAGAAGAGAATATGAGAAGGGATGGATGGGAATATGAGAAGAGAAGGGACGAATGGGAAGATGAGAAGAGAAGATGAGAAGGGATGAATGGGAAGATGAGAAGAGAAGATGAGAAGGGACGAATGGGAAGATGAGAAGAGAAGATGAGAAGGGATGAATGGGAAGATGACAAGAGAAGATGAGAAGGGATGAATGGGAATGTCACGGACAGAATTTTGCCTATTTTATTTGGCCATTTTTTATAATTTAAAATAATTTAATTATTCAATGATCAATGATCAAAAACGTAAAAAATGGAAAATTGCTCGGGGAAATTTGTATTATCCTTTATTGGGCATATTTGGCTACCCAAGCCACAATTGGGGATTGGAATTTTTCTGCCCTAATAAAATGCCGTGGATTGCGCCTGCTGCTGCTCTACGATTGTGCCGATTGGATGGAAAATGGATACGGAATGGTCAAAGGAATTGGAGATGGAATTGGAGATCAAGAATCAGATGGATTAATATTGAGGGATTAAAATGGAGTATATAATAGAAATTATTTTGTTTGTTCAGTTATTGTTATTGTTATTGTTATTGTTCATACTATACATTATTATTCATTCAAATTTCAATATTCGCTAAATAAAAAAATCCAACAAACGACCTCTGCGTACTGTACTCCAATTTGGTGTAACAACATATAGAGTCTAGGCCTTTCTTCAATTTGCAAAGAGTCTAGGCTATTTCTTCAATTTGCACTCAAAAAATTTCAATTTCCTAAAACCCCCCTTTTTTTCGTCTTCAATTTGCTGTTTGCGTTGCCGTGTTTTCATTCTTCATTTCCAACAACCTCTCCCCCACATATCCCAATTACCCCTTTTCCCTCAACAAATTTTGATTTAATTGTCGGACTTTTGAACAGTCTCGACAACAGGGAAGATGAGAAGGGATGAATGAGAGGGATGAATGGGAGAATGAGAAGAGATGAATGGGAGGATGAGAAGCGATGAATGGGAGGATGAGAAGAGATGAAGAGATGAAAGTAAACATGAATAGTGATGAACGTGAAAATGAAAAGGGATGAATGGAAATATGAGAAGAATGAACGAGAAGATAAAAAAGTTGAATGGGAAGATGAGAAGAGATGAATGTGAAGAAAAAAAGGGATGAATAGGAAGAAGAATGGGGATGAATTTGAAAGAAGATATTAATGGGAAAATGAGAATGAATGAATACTAAAAAAGGATGAATGGGAAGATGAAAAGAGATTAATAGGAAGATGAATAAGGATGAAAGAGGATAGGATGAGAAGAGATGAATGAGCGGGATGAATAGGAGAATGAGAGGAGGGATGAATGGGAGAATGAGAAGAGATGAATGAGAGGGCTGAATGGGAGAATGAGAAGAGATGAGTGGGAGGGATGAATGGGAGAATGAGAAGGGAAAATGAGAGGGATGAATGGGAGAATGAGAAGAGATGAATGAGAGGGATGAATGGGAGAATGAGAAGAGATGAATGAGAGGGATCAATAGGAGAATGAGAAGAGATGAATGAGAGGGATGAATAGGAGAATGAGAAGAGATGAATGAGAGGGATGAATGGGAGAATGAGAAGAGATGAGTGGGAGGGATGAATAGGAGAATGAGAAGAATGAATGATAGGAAGAGGGAGATTAATGGAAGGATGAGAAGAGATGAATGGGAGGAAGAGAGAGATGAGAGGAAGTGAGTGATGAATAGGATAAAAAGAAGTGAATGAAATGATTAAAAAAGATGAACATAAGAATGAAAGGGAATGAATCGGAAGATAGGAAGAGATAAATGAGAAGAAAGATAAGAAAAGATAAATTAGAATATAAAAGTTGGAGGAGAGATTGAAGCATGAAAAAAATGGAAGAGAAAATGAAGAATTAAAAAGAATAAAGGGAGGGAAATTATAGTCATAAAAAAATGTTAAGGGATGAATGAAGATGATGATGAGTTATGAGTATAGGGAATAAGGAATTAATGAAGTTGATGAGAGATGAATAATATATTTAAATAGAATTTTTTCCTATCTATTTTTTAGCATAAAATTATTCATTTATTATTAATTTTCTTATTATATTTAATTATTTCACATATTGGTTCAATTCAAAAAGTAACTAGCTAAGGGACGCGCGCGATAGCGCGCGTTCCTGAGCTAGTTATATATAATTTGTCATAGTCCAAATCCAAAATTAAAGGGTATTAAACCTTTTAAACAAATTTTCAGTTTTTGGTTTTAAACTCTTTAATTTTGGACCAAAACTTGACATTTTATACTCGATGAAATCTACAAAATGATATACGGTTTGAAGGGCCTAAAACCGGTTATTGATTTAATAGAAGTCAAAAACTATTATTTTTGGGTAAAAAAGGTCCTTTCAATTTCTATCCATTCAATTCTCACTTTTTCTCCACCTTCTCTTTAGGCAAAACCTCCATATGCAATGCCCTTTTCCGTCTGTATCCGTTGGAGGCTGGTCGAATCTGTGTGGATGGACGCGACATTTCCACAATGAATTTGCGTCAACTTCGCCGTTCAATGGCCATCATTTCACAGGAGGCCACTTTATTTGCGTAAGTTTAATTTTATTATTATTTTCAAAAAATTAGTAAATAATTTTAATTTTTTTAAATATCTATGATAGAATTTTTCAATTTTTTATATCATATGAATTTTTATCCAAAATCTATGAGAAAAAAAATGGAAATGGACAGTTAGAAATCAAATTAAATAAATATATTTAAAAATAAATTTTAGAAAATTAGAAAAATTTCTTCGCTTTCAAAAATGCCACCAATTCGATGTTCGATCATATTTCCACATATTTGTATTTCACTTCTTTCTCTGTGCCATTTCCACTTTATTCTCAGCCAAATTTTCCTGATTTTCGCCCGGCAAATTGAATTGCACTCTTTTTCCATCTTTCTTGGCTTTTTGTTTTCCGCCCTCACCAACAGCAGCAACTGCTGGAACCAAATTTTCGCAACGGCTCGACCATTTTTTCCACTTCGTTTTTGGCCATTTTGTCCCGCCAACATTTTATTTGTTTCCTTCTTTTTTGTTAGTTTGTGGTGTTCATCAAAATCAGGAGCTTGATATAGCACCCTTGTTTCATTGTACTCATCAAATTCATCAATTCCTCCAAGCAATTCAATTGCTTTTGATCGACATGTTCCACAAATGTTGGTTGCTTCCTGGTTTTTATCTTTAGGAAAATTTGTATCAATATTTTTGCATAATTTTGCACATAAACCAATGAAGCCAGACCATCTTCGTAAAGTTTTATCACAAAATCATATTTCTAAAAGAATAGTATAATTTTTTCTTACATTTCCTTAAATTTTAATTAAAAATATTCCTAAAATATAAAAAAAAGTTATTTATTAATTTTTTAGCGGCACTCTTCGCTTCAATATTGACCCAGAAGGCATTGGTGGTGGCGATCACAAAATTTGGGAATGCCTCCAGCAAATTGGACTTGGCGAATCCGTAAGCCCCGATTTATTAAAAATATTTTAATAATTCCTTTAAAAATAATTAAAAATTTTAATCATTTTGAAATACCATAATTAATTTTAAATTAATTATTTTCTTCTTAAAGGTGAATTTATTTACGGACAAATTGGATTTTATGGTGGAACAGGGTGGCAGAAATTTGTCCGCTGGTCAGCGCCAATTGGTCTGCTTGGTTCGCGCGCTGCTCAGGTAAATTAAAACATTTTTAAAAAATTAATTTTTAATTTTGTTTTTTTTTTTAATATAAATTTTTCATTTTGATTTTGATGCACTTTTTAGTCCATTTTTTAATTTAAATTTTTAAATGTTAATGTTCTAATTTTGTTTTAACACAATTTAAAATTATGTCTATTATATAAAAAACAAATAAAAGTGAAAAGGCAAATAATTTATGTGTTTTAAAAAATTTTAAAAAATTAATAATTTAATAGGTTACAATAATTTTATTCTTCATTTTTTTTTATCAATTTAATAATTATTTTATAATTTTTTAATTATTAATTAAATAAAATAAAATAAAACATTTTAGGGACACCAAAATTGTTCTTCTCGACGAGGCTACCGCCAACATTGATGTGTATGTTTTTTTTACATTAAATATTTACATATTATTATTTTTCCCATAGCCAAACCGATTCCATCCTTCAACGCGCAGTGCGCCAATTGTTTGCCTCTCGCACTGTCCTCTTAATTACTCATCGCCTTGGGAATGTTGCGAATGTGGATAGGGTTATGGAAATGCAGGATGGAAAGGTAAAGGTAGTAGTGGGGTGTAGTATTAAATAGGACAATTATTATTATAAATTTATAATTTAAAATTTTCTCTTAATTGATTAATAATTAATAAAAATAATTAAATACATTTTTCGGATTTTAAATTTTATGCCAATAAAAATTTTTTATTTGAATTTATCTGATAATTACGTATTTTCATATTTACCATTTTCTATTATATAAAATTATTTTATTAATAATATTTTTTATATTAAATTTGAAAATAATTACATTCCTGTTAATTTAAGCGAGACAAGTTTTCCAAAAGAATTAATATTTCCAAATTTTAAGAAATTTTTTATGTTTTCCAAAAATTAATTATTAAAATTGTTAAAATATTTTCAATTAATAAAAAAAATAATTTAATTGTTTATAAATTTATTTTTAATATTCCAGATTAAATCATTTGAATCGATTGTACAGAATAATTCAATGGCCGAGAAAATGCCAATAAAAACAGAGGAGGAGGAGGTCAAAAAAGAAGAAAAAGAAGATCAAAGAAGTTGAACAAAATGGGCAAGAAGAATAAATTGTAGAACAATAAATTAATTATTTTAAAATTAATTTTTTCAAACCTTTTTATTTTTTTTCACCCAAAAATAACGGCTCATTTTTTGAAAAATTTTCTTCATCAATTAAATTCAGGTTCCCTAAAAAAACCTTAATTTTTCATTCACTCCATTTTAAAACCATTTATTAAATTAATAATTTATTGTGAATTTTTATCCCATCAAAAAATGGCCATTCAATCCCCAAAAACTGCACTCACAATAATTTTGTTGAATTTTATTTAATGCCATTTAAAAATGTTCTGAAAAGTGCAAATTTTTGACTGATTCGCTTTGGATTCAAAAATCATTTGTATATTTTCACATTTATTTGAATAAATTTTCTCTTTGATTAATTAACCAAATATATGCTAATTTTGGCAATCCTAAAGAATCCTGTACGCTAAATTAAAAAAATAAAAAAACACATTTTCTATGGTAAAAATTGATGCAGAGTTCTAATCCAACATTTATTTCTTCACTTGTCATCTTGGTAAAATAATGTCGACTTTTACCAAGAAAAAACAAAGGGGAACCAAGGTTATTTTTGTTAGAAATTTTTACATAATAAAACCTTTAATAATTGTTCCCATTTCCAATTTCAATTCTATTTTTTCCGATTACAGTTTTTTACTTCAACATAATTTTCCTCACGGCTCTAATTACCCACAGCCCCAAAGCAATTCTCCGTTCAAATTTCCCTCAATTCCCTTCCTTAAATCATTATACCCAATTTTTTCCAATCCAGCGCAAATGCCTTCCGCCCAAATCCTAATTGGACCACACAATTCGGCGACCATAAAATTGTGGTAATTCTACGATAATGGAAAATTTTGAGGAAGTTGTTAGAGGAAATGGACAATTTGAAGTTGTCGTATTTTTTCTTCATTATGGTCATTTTAGTACACATTTCCATTTATTAGCAATAGGACTGCGAAGCAATTGACAATCTAAGAAGTTATAAATCTTTTGAAAGCTAAATCGCCTTCTTTTAAAAATTTCAGTTAACATGGCTTTGCGCGGAAAAATAGACTCAAAAATTGTCCTACAGGTTAAAATTTAGGGCAAAGATGGCCCTATAGGGCAAAAATCAGACAAAAAAATGACTTCGCCAGGGAAAATATTTAGCCAAAAATGACTCAAAAACGGGAAGATAAAATCTTAAGAAAAAAATGGCCCGCTAGGGAAAAATTTTAATTAAAGATGGCCGCATTAGGTAAAATTTTAACCAAAAATTACCCCTCGAGGTGAAAGTTAGAAACCAAAAAACCGATCGGTTTGGATTTAGATTTTCGGTTTTCTGACCTCGGTTTTCGGTTCGATTTTGGCCAAAAATGCCTCGATTCGGTTCGGTTGACCGACTTTGTCCAACTCTAATCAAAATGGTGTCAAAGTTTGTGTCTAAATTTATTTGAATTTGGTTTCTTTATTTCCTTATCCATTATTCCACCGAGAGGGCTATTACCATTGTTTTTAAATCAATTTATTTTTTTATTTATTTTATCCAACAGAAAAATGGAAATGTTCATATTTCGTCATTCTGAATGGGCTCGCATTTATAATTGCACTGGAATTGATGTGGATTCAATTCCATTCGAGCAAAGGCATCAATTTGTGCCAGAGGCATGGGCCTTAATCATACTTTGCACAATTTATTATATTCTCTATATTCCATGCATGATCTCAATTTGGAAGCATTTGGACGAGAATGTCTGCTTTAAATTACTTTTCTACATTGGCATCACTGATTTGGCCATCCTCTGGATATTGGGCTATGCTCATGCTGTGTTTAGTCTAAATGGCAATGTTTTCTGCAGCAGCCCTGTTTTTAATTTTTTGATGGGAGCAAGTCTTTGCTGTAATTAATTATCATTTGTATTTTTGAAACAATTTAATTTTAGCACTCTTCGTTGCTGAAAGCTCTGCAGATTTGGTAAATTCTATGGGGTTAAAATCAGCAGATTGAATAAATGGGTACTTTTCGATTATGCACCCACCCACACCACAAACAAAAATTATAAACCGAGTCAAAATTTTAAAAAATCAGAAATTAGAAAACAAAATAAAAATCAGGGTATTTTATTAGTCTGTTATTGGCGGAGGCAAAATTTTAGTGGGGAGGCACCAGGCACCACAAAATCATTATTCTGCCGGATCCAATAATTTTCTGCCTGTGAGGCCACAGTAGACGAAATTCTAAGCATTGAAAATCGAAATTAGACCAAACCCTAAAACTTTAAAAAGCTAAACCTATATATCCATCCCGGACCTAATTAAATCCTAATCCTATCTCTAAATCTAAATCCTTCTAGAAGCTAGCCTTACCCTAGACCCAAAACAGCTTTAGGGTAGGCGGTAGGCTAGGATTAGGGTTTAGGTAGGGCTGGGATGAGTTTTATTGAAAAGGTTAGGGTAGGATTAGGGTTCTGATGAGTTTAGGCTTCAGGGTTTATAAAAATCAAAATAAAAATAAAACAGAAATTAGTAAACCAAAATAAAATAAGAAATTTAGAAATCAAAATAAAAATATCAAAATACACAATATTCATAATTTCTATTTCGGAGCCTACTATAACCGAAATGTACTGAAAAATGTATATTATCTACATATATCGCTGAAATAATAATTAACCTTTTATTATCTTATTTTAGGTTTTGGCTTTTAACCGTTGTTTGGAGCTAATGTCGCCAAACATTTCCCGGAAGATTTTTTCTGGATTTCGAATTCATATTTGGCTTACTTTTTGTACAATTTACTCTTTATATATACTCATATTCATGCTGCCCGTCGTCTTCTCGAGTCTCATTTTCGCCTGGCCCCGTGATCCGTTCTTTGGATATCGACCCGATTTGGATGGTCAATTTGTTCTCCCAATGCATGCCTTCCATGATGGTGCCGTTATCATTCTGTCCCCCATCTTTTATGGTGTATTTGCCATCGTAATGTGCATCAAAACGCGTTCATTCGGATTGGGCCAAGCCATTCCGGGTCCCCAAAAGAAGGTAAGGACAATTTTATTATTTTTATTTCATTTTTCAAAGGCATTTTTACAAGTTTTTTTAATTTCCACAATGAATGTTACGGCTTGCTCCATCTATGTTTTCATGGATTACATCATTCCACCGCAATGGATGATCACAATGGCCCAGTTTATGTGGTATCATTTTTAATTTTATATTTTAATTATTTTTTTAAAAATAAAAAATCAAATATAAAATTTTATTTTTAAATTATAATAGTCAACTAATAAATGGGATTTTGGAATTAAAAATTTTTTTCCTTAGAATATTTTTTGTTATATAAAAAAACATTTTTAAACACATATGTAATTAATCAATATTTCTATAATAGTACGGTTTGTTCCCCCATTTTTAAAAAAAAAATTTATTTTTCACTAAAAATTGGTGTTTAAAATTTTTCGATAATGGAAAATTGGTGAATCCGAACTTAGCACTTTTTTCTGAAATATTATCGCTAAATAAACCTTTTTCGAATCATGTTTTTTCTATGCGAAATAATTAAGTAAATCAAAAATATTTTGTGTAAATTAAATCATTTTCATTATTATTATTTTTCAATTTTTAGCAAAAAAATTTTTACAGTCATATTTTTATTTTTAGGTCATAATGAAATGTATGCTTTAGAATTAGATAAAATAATTTATTATTAATAAAGAACTCTATTTGATAAAATTCATTAGATATGATAAAATGTTCATTTTACAACAAGCAAATTTTTTAACATCACACGTCTAATCCTTAATTTTAAAAAAAATAATAATTAAAATACATTTTTTATTTTTCAACTAGGTTTCATGTTCATGGCTTTCCTCCAGTCATTTATTTGGCGCTAAACCACAGAATTCGTCATGATTGCCGAATGATGTTTTATAAAGTGTTTTTGCCCAACAAAATTCAAAAATTGCATGGGGTCACCGTCATGGTGGTCCCAGGGCCCGTTTCAATTCCACTGGCAACTTGAAATTTGAAAAAAAATGGCCCCAGGCCCCCGCCCCAACCGTATATTATTTGTAATGAAGATTTCGGAAATGATGTTAGAAAATGATAATCTTGGAAACACAGTAAAATTTTTCCTCTATTGTTTTTTCAGCACTGTTTGTCCCCAACATTTTTTTCCAAAAATTTTTAGTTAAATTTTTCACTAAAAATATGTTTATAAGGGTTTTCGATGATGGGGAATCCGAATATAGCATTGTTTTTATTAGCTTTATTTGTGGAATTGCTATCGGTTAGCAAACCGGTTTCGAACAAATTTAATTTTGGTAGTTTGGGGCAAAAAAATTAATGTGAAATTTTATTTTTTAATAATAAAAAAAGCAAAACGGAATTTCGCAGCATTAAAATTGTATAAAAAATTAATATAAATATTTTTCAAATCAAAAAGTTTTTTTTTTGCAAATTGAATATTCCCTCTTATGAATGGGATGTTTGTCTTCTTCAGACAAGTGCGCACTTTTCTCCTCCTTTCAAAATGGGCAGCATCCTATTAAAAAGACAATTGATGTGCCTTTTTTCTAAGAAGCTGAATAAACCACTTTTGAACAATTCTTTTCTCTCCACATTTTTGCGTCAAAACCACTGGTCCAAAAGAATGGGAGAGGATGAACAACATGTTGAACATGAATATATCCCCCATCCTATGTGTAAATTAATCCAATTTGGCTGATGAACAATCGCCTGTATTAGAAGAGTTTAATGAGCGGGAAAAATCGGCGATTTTGGTGGATGAATGGACAACGGTGAACATTGCAGCCAAACACCATATTTTGATTGCTTTGCTCGGCCAAAAAACAATGCAATTTTTTATATTCATTGCAAAATGTTTATATATTCATTGTTAATATTAGGGTTAATTACCCGGGACCGGGTAATGAAAAAGCGGGTAACGGGTAATGCGGGTAATTGGGGTCCGGGTAACGGGTCGGGTAGGCCAATCTCGAAAATTACCCGCGGGTACTACCCTACCCGTTCCTTTGCTAAGGTATTTTTCGAAATTTTAATAAAATTTTAAAAATACCAAAATAAATATCATAATCTGAGCATTCATTTTTCTTCGAATTCATTATTATTCATTTAAAATTTTATTTAATTTTTTTGGTCAATGGAAGCAAATGCACTATAATTTGATAAAAAAAATTTCGGAAAATCGTAACGAATAAAAATTTAAAAAAAAACTATTTTTAGAAGTAAATTGAGGCGCTGAACACGATTCTGAAACCTGATTTTTAATAATTTGCCATCTTGGTTTGACAATGGAAAATTTTTAACATGAAAAATCAAAGGAAAGATCAAGGGCATAGAGCATTTTTATTGAAAATTTTCTTGCACGCCAATATCTATTATACCATTCGACCGGCTGACGATTATTAAAAAAAAAAATAATTTCTAGTTTCAGATGAAAAAAATTAGAAATTTTAAGTATGATAGAAAAATTTTACAGGAATTTTTGCGAGTGCTGATAGGCGCGAGCGCAAAAATTTTTGTTTGTTAGGTTATTCTTTTTAGACGGAACTCTTTTTTCTGCAAAATTGACTTATCCATATTTGTTTATTTGTTATGAGCAGAATGCTCTAGGTCATCTTTCCAAAAGGACTAAAGAAATATTAAATATTTTCCCACAAAATGGGTCTCTCTTATACTTGCAATTGCAAAATAAATTAATGCTTTTATAAAAAATAATCAAATTTTTCTCAATATTATTTCTCAACAAATTAATTCATTTTAAGCAAAAAAACTTTATTAAATGATTTTTCGCTGGCAGGATTCGAACCATAACACCAACTGCGCAAACAGAAACCATTCGTAAGGGTCTCTTTTATTTCTGGGAAATTGTGAAGAATTTTGTTCCCAATTGGTGGTTTTAAAAAAGGTTACGGGTAGACGGGTAGTCGGGTAGTCAAGGTGCGGGTAATGGGTAATGCGGGTAATTGGGGTCCGGGTAACGGGTAGGGTAATTTGCCCAAAATCCTTACGGGTACCCTACCCGACTACCCTACCCGTCAACGGGTAATTAACCCTAGTTAATATTGAGTAATTTCTACTTTATCCATTTATTTTATTATTTGCTATTCTAATTTGGCGTAATTGACAATTTTTTAAACTAATAGAAAAATTCAATTAAAATTTTCCAACTATTTATTTTAAAAATTTTTCTTTTTTTAATTTATTTTTTATTTCCGACTTCATCCATGGATTCATTTATTAAATTGAATATGATTTTTGTTCATTTTAAATATAGTTTCTTAATGTAAAAAATTTTGAGTTTGAAAAATAAATTTAAATTTGTTCATTTTATTTATGAAATTAGAAATCATTTTTATTAATTTAAAGAAAAATTCTTTTCCTTTAATTTTATTTTTTTTCTTTATTTAATTGCATATTTAAGATTGAGAATTAAAAACATTTTTTCAAATAGCCAAATTTTTAAGCATCCGAATTTTGGACATTAACCAATTTCTCAGCAATGTTTCATGCCATAATTAAAATTTCTATAGCTTCTCTCTTTTTAGAGCATTTAATATCATAATGATACAAAATAAAAATAAACATTTAACTTGTCAGAAGAAGTATTGTATCTAAAAAAACAAAAACGGCTTATATTTTTATCTATTTTTCTGCTTTTTTGGTTTTAACTTTTTCCAATTTTTATTGTAATGTTTTCTCGAATTAATTAATTTCCATCATTATTATATTTAATGATGCCAATTTATTAAATTTAAATTTTAATATTCAAAAATTTTCACCATTATTTAAATTTATGAACACAAAATTTTGGATTAATTTTATCCGATATGCAAAAAAAAATTTCAAAACAATTAGTCAGAATTTTTTTCTCTCCAAAATTCAACCTAATCTTCTTCCAAATTCCTCATTCAGTCATTTTCCCCGGCAACTTTTAAGCTTTCCCACCAATTTGGAATTGAATTTACCGCCTCCCTCATTCACTTCATCCACAACCAACTTTCAATTTTGTTCTCCTCCTACACAATCTTTCATTCATTCAAATTTCAAAGGAACTCACCGAATTCTCCCACAGGGAAATGTAAAAAAAAAAACATTTGGGAATTTTTGCTGGTTCCACAGAGAAAATTCTTGCCAATCAAAATATTTTTTATATGAATGCACAAAAATACTAGAAAAGTAAAATGAACTTTTAAATTGACATTCGACAAACAAAAAATTGAGTTAAAAATAACTTTAAAGATTTTTAATTTAAATTTTTAGAACAACTTCTGATAATTTCTAATTAAATAAAATTAACAATTTTTTCCTCCCATTCAAAATGATTTAAGTTTTTACTGATTTTCCAATAATTCATAAATTAAAAACAAAAATTAGGCAATTTAATTTTTATAAAATTGAATTGTTAATTTAAATGGTCAGAAAATAATTGGACTAATACCAAAAAAGTCCAAAAATCTTCAATTTCCCAAATCTTTAGGAGCATGATTTCGGTTCGATCTAATTTAGTTCCTCCTTCCAATCCGCCTTTGTCGTTCAAACGAACTTTCTTTTCGTCGCATAGTTGAGTCGGCGCTACTCATTATTTTTTTCCAAATTTTCCCTCCTATTTTATTCGATTTTGTACTCATTTTCCTGGATTGACTGCTGCGCGCGAGTTCATTGTGTGAGTGGATTCCGCGCCATTCCCTCATCACCAAATTTCACTGAAATCGCAAAGCAACTTAAACCGGAACAAATTTTTTTCTGTGTTCATTTCATTCATTACATAATTATATAATTACCCTTATATATGGTTCTCAATTATTGCGGAATATTAATAATTTTTTTAAATTCATTAAGCACAATAAATTGAATTGATTTTTTTGTATTCAATGACATCTACCATCAGTCTGGCCTTCCTTTGCATTGCCATTTTTGTGCTCTTCGCAGGGCAACAAGGTATGCAAAAAATAGAATAAAATTCATCGTTTTTGGTCAATTTGATTTTTCCATCTCAATGGTCATTTCCGCAGAAAATTAGCAAATTAATTGATTAAAAATAGGAGTGGGAATTAATGCATTCCACATTAATTTTTTAATCATTAATCAATTAGTCGGCTCTCGGCTAAATGAAGAATATGTATATTAGGGTAAACATTGATAATGAAAAATTAAGAATTTTCATTTTATTTAAAATATTTGCATATGAAATTCAAAAAAAGCAAAATTGTTAACAATTTAGATAATTGAATTTTGATATAATTTTATTTGTAATTTTAATTTTGATTTAAAATTTTAAATGTAATTCTGATTTGTAATTGTAATTCTGATTTGTAATTGTAATTCTGATTTGTAATTGTAATTCTGATTTGTAATTGTAATTCTGATTTGTAATTGTAATTCTGATTTGTAATTTCTGATTTATAATTGTAATTCTGATTTGTAATTTTAATTCTGATTTGTAATTGTAATTCTGATTTATAATTGTATTTGTAATTTTGAGCTTATAAAAAAAAACACATGCACGAGTAAATAGATGGAATGTGGATGTGAAATTTTGCCATTTTCCACCGCCTATAATGAATAGATGACAACAATAGAATGGATTGAGTGAAGTGCTCATGCCTCATGCTCAATTTAAATCATCTCCCTTCCATTGATTTTATGGCCCATTGGCCCATTAATGTCGTATACATCCACAAAGGTATATTTTTCGAAGAAGAGGCGAGGGAAAAGAATCTATAGGACATAGGAGAGAGATGAATGAATAGAGAAAGACAATGAGAAGGATTTTTATTGGGTCTTGGTTCTTGGCCAATAAAAATTAGACTATACATTCTACAATTTCCCCATTTATAGAATAATTGTCGAATATAGATCTAATTTTTTTATTGGCCCCTGCTGGAATGAATGGTTAATGGGTATCATAGTCAATGGATTGAAATGAAAACGCTTCGCGCAAACATTGCCGCAGTGATTTCACTCCAATTCTCGGATAGCCCAAATTTTATATATTTTGCGATTTATCAATATCGAGCTAAGCTAGGTCTTCTTCTATCCATAAATCAATATTTCTTTCTTTGCTGAATTCAAAATTATATTCAGGCAAACCGTGTAATTTCATTCATTTAGGAAATTTAAACTTTTATATCCATAAAATTTATAAAAAAAATTAATTAAAAAATCCAATTTGAATAATGAATGAGTTTTTTTTGATATAAATTGACAATTAAAAATTAAGGAAAAAAAGAAAAGTGCGTGCTTTTGAAATTAATAAATCATCCATTTCCATAAAGCATATATGCCCATGTGCAACTTTCAATGAATTTCGACTACCTCTTGGATTTTTTCAAAATTTATTTCATTTTTTCATCATTTTTCTCTTGTTCGTGGTCTTTTTACTCATATGATAATTCCCCATTCTGTTGTAATTGTTTTAATTTTTGATCAATTTCCTTTTGTTCTTCCAGTGACACATTTAGATAAAGCTTAACAAGTTCCCTTGGCCATGAAAGTTTCACTCGATGTCCATCCCCTTTTCCTTCCTTTCCTTCCAAAATTTCAATTCGTCTGACTTTGACCTTTTTAAGTAGTTCATCTAGTCTACTATTTTCGCTATAATTAATCCCATTTTGACTAATTTGATGTTCATTTTGCGATTGCATTTCATTCTCACTTTCTTCACTAAACTCTTTGATCTGCACCAGTTTGTCGTCAGGGGGAAAGTGTACGCGTTTCTTTTTCTTATGTTTTTCAGGTTTTTGTAGTTCCAAAATTGCCGGATCACCGCCTTTCCCTTTAATATTTTCAAAACCTTCGTTAACCGACGAAATTAGCGGATCGCCGTTTTCCCTTTTAACATTTGTGAAACTTTCTTCATTCGGCACAATTGGCGAATGCCTATTTTTTCCTCTAAATTTTTTCGTAATGCTCGTTACAAAGCCATAGCCATTTCTTTTCCCATAGGTACAATCAATTTCGCCAACAAAATATGAAACAATTAATAAGAAGAAGAGGAATATAAGAATTTGGGAATATATTTTGAGCATTTTATGGAATCTGTCAAATAAAAAAGATTTTAAAAAATTAATTACAGCACCTATTCATTATGAATAAAAAAAGAAAATGTATAAATAATTTTGTAATTAAAAAATTTTCTTTGATAAATTTGAATATTATGGCTAATAAGATTAAACTTGGCACTTGGATAAAAATCGAATATGAGATTTTTGGAGTGAAAAAAGAATGACGGTTGCCTGCATTGGCAGCCAAAATTTTATATACATATTAATTTGATGTGGCCCATCGCACCATTGTGAATCCGGAGTCCTCTCCTCTATGCGCGCGTTTTTCGCCAAACGTAAATTAAGACAGAGACATAAAAAGTGGCGAACGAAGTGATTTGAATGCAGATGGTTTGTCAGATTCCAAATATAATACCATCCTATCACTCTTCCTTTAATTCCTGAATCAATGCGCAGCCCACCCCAGTGGTCTCAATTTTTATTCGTTCGATCAGATGATCTGAATTTGGATGGATACCTACACGTCGTCATCCATTCAATCAATTAATAAAGTCAGCAATCTAGCTTCTTTGCTCTTGATAAGAAAATTTGTCGCAAATCCAAAATAAACCGAGAATTCGATTAATTTTATCGGCCATATCAAATTAATTTGAATAAATTCTAAATTTTATTAATTCCTCTTAGTCCCATACAACATTTTATAAATTAGTCGTAAAAAATAAAAAAAAATTATTATAGCTAAAATTAATTTAAAATTTCTATTCTCTAAAATACAATTAATTAAAAAATATCTTCGCTTCAAAATTGAGTATTGATTTTGAATTAAATGGCCGAGGAATCATAAAAGACTTAATAGTAGATTTTACAATTAATATGAATGAATTTTAATTTTGATTAATAAAATTATAATTTTTATTAATAATTCTGATTTGTAATTGTAATTGTAATTCTGATTTGTAATTGTAATTCTGATTTGTAATTGTAATTCTGTTTTCTAATTGTCATTCTGATTTGTAATTGTAATTGTAATTCTGATTTGTAATTGTAATTCTGATTTGTAATTGTAATTCTGATTTGTAATTGTAATTTTGATTTGTAATTGTAATTCTGATTTGTAATTGTAATTCTGATTTGTAATTGTAATTGTAATTCTGATTTGTAATTGTAATTCTGATTTGTAATTGTAATTCTGTTTTCTAATTGTCATTCTGATTTGTAATGGTAATTGTAATTCTGATTTGTAATTGTAATTCTGATTTGTAATTGTAATTCTGATTTGTAATTGTAATTCTGATTTGTAATTGTAATTTTGATTTGTAATTGTAATTCTGATTTGTAATTGTAATTCTGATTTGTAATTGTAATTCTTTGTAATTGTAATTCTGATTTGTTATCAATTCTGATTTGTAATTGTAATTCTGATTGTAATTGTAATTCTGATTTGTAATTGTAATTCTGATTTGTAATTTTAATTCTGATTTGCAATTGCAATTCTGTTTGTAATTGTAATTCTGATTTGTAAATGTAATTCTGATTTGTAATTGTAATTCTGATTTGTAATTGTAATTCTAATTTGTTATTGCAATTCTGATTTGTAATTGTAATTGTAATTCTGATTTGTAATTGTAATTCTGATTTGTAATTGTAATTCTGATTTGTAATTGTAATTGTAATTCTGATTTGTAATTGTTATTCTGATTTGTAATTGTAATTCTGATTTGTTATCAATTCTGATTTGTAATTGTAATTCTGATTGTAATTGTAATTCTGATTTGTAATTGTAATTCTGATTTGTAATTTTAATTCTGATTTGTAATTGCAATTCTGTTTGTAATTGTAATTCTGATTTGTAAATGTAATTCTGATTTGTAATTGTAATTCTGATTTGTAATTGTAATTCTGATTTGTAATTGTAATTCTGATTTGTAATTGTAATTGTAATTCTGATTTGTAATTGTTATTCTGATTTGTAATTGTAATTCTGATTTGTTATCAATTCTGATTTGTAATTGTAATTCTGATTGTAAATGTAATTCTGATTTGTAATTGTAATTCTGATTTGTAATTGTAATTCTAATTTGTTATTGCAATTCTGATTTGTAATTGTAATTCTGATTGTAATTGTAATTCTGATTTGTAATTGTAATTCTGATTTGTAATTGTAATTCTGATTTGTAATTGCAATTCTGATTTGTAATTGTAATTTTGATTTGTAATTGTAATTCTGATTTGTAATTGTAAATGTAACTAATACTAATTTTTAAATTTATTCCAACTTCTAAGTGAATTGAATCTGATTTTAATTTTGGTTTTTACTGCTTAATTTTCTTTATTAATTTTTTATGAAACTAAGGCATTATTAATAATATTTGAAAAATTTATCAAAGTCACTAAAGCTATGTAAATTTTCTTTTTCTTTTTTTTTTCATTATCAGGAGCAAAACGTGAAACTCTGCCCGATGGCAGCCGGAAGCCATCATTGCCGCCGGCACTACGACGCCATTATTTTGCGGCACGGCAACATTTCCAACGGGATGGAAGTAGCGAAGCTTATGGGAGTTCAACATCGAGTCAGGCAGCATCAACGGGGCCCACACAGACGGCTGGCAATGAATATGGACGGGTATTAAATATTAAAAATTGAAAATATATAATAAAAATTATATTATTAAAATAATTAAAATTTATAAAATTTTTAAGCTGAGATGTTCCCCAGTTGTGAAGAAATGCCGTCGTTCACCAGTAGGAAAAATGAATAAAATTTGAAAGAGTCATTTAAGGCAATTCGTATTAATGGCCAATTTTATAACCATAATCAACAGATATTTGTTATTTAATAATGCACTTTGACAATCAAAAATAAATATAACCATAAAAACTTGGCCAATTTTTTGAATTGTCGATGACTCTTTTCGGATCTAATTTTAACGAAAAATAACCCAGCAGTTGGAACTTTTAATTAATCATGGAATATTAATATAAAATTGGAATAATAAATTTTATTAATTGGTTCTTTTATTAAACTCTCCTAATATTTTTTCCTCATAATTTTGGGCCTCATTTATTTCAGCAGCCCCCATCCACTTCGGACGAATATCCAGCGGCGGCACAGCCGGCAGCTGCCGTTTCCGGCTATCAACAATCCGCTTCACAAAGTGCATCAGCAGCTGCCGCATATCAATCCGCTGATCCAAACGCCTATAAATCGGAACAATCCAGCATCGGTGGCACCAATTCGGCATATCCATCTGGACCCGGCGCCACATCAAATTCATATCAATCGACAGCGAATTCTGCTGGCATCGCTTCCTATCAATCCAGTGGCCAATCAAACGCTTATAAAGCAGATCAAGCCGGTCAAGCAGGGACGGCGGCATCAGAATCGGCTTACCAATCCGGGAAAGGCTCTTCAGCTTCATATCAATCTGCCACTGGATCCGGCTCTGGTGCTTATCAATCCGGATCGGAAATTTCATTTCCTTCATCAATTGCCTCCTCTGGCAATGCTTATCAATCCGGAAAGGGCTCCTTAGCCTCATACCAATCTAGTAAGGCATCGTCTGGGACCACATACCAAGCTGGAGCAGCGAGTTCAGCAGGGTCTTATCATTCTGATTCCGGCGCTTCTTCAAATTATCAATCAGGCAGTGGTTCTTCGGCATCTTATCAATCCGGCAAACAGTCAGCAGGTGCTTCTTATCAGTCTGGTGCAGATTCGGGCATTTCTTATCAGTCGGGGAAGGGTTCAGGATCAGCAGCTTCATATCAGTCAGGCAAAGGGACAGGAGCATCGTATCAGTCCGGAGCAGATTCTGGCACTTCCTATTCATCGGGCGCAAAATCTGCATATAAATCCGAGCCATCGGCCACTTATCAATCTCAATCAGCTCAAAATGCTGCGGCTTCATCTTATCAATCAGGCGTCGCTGGTGGCGCTGCCTATAAATCCAATCCATCTTCGGCTAGTAATTATAAAATTGATCCCAATCAACAAAATGCCGGCTATTCTTCATCGGACACTGGTGCTACAAATTCCTACAAGACGGATGCCACTTTGGCTCCAACATCGCCTTCATATCAACAACAATCAGTGGCCGCAAATTCATATCAGCAGCCGGCTGGACAACAAAACAATTATCAGTCGGCATCGAATGCAGCAGATGGATTAGCAAGTGCCGGAAATGGAATAGAAGAAAATTATCAAAAACAGGCATCGTCAAATACGGTGTCCGCTGCTGGAGGCAATTATCAGCAACCGTCATCGCCTTCACAGGCAAATTAAATTAACAACTAACAAATTATAAAATGATATAAATTAACATAATGTAATATTTTTACCATGAGCTCGGGGATGGTATTTTGTTCAAAATTTTAATTAAATTTAATTTTTCGACACCTATTTTTTGTTTAAATTTTAGTTTTTTTAATTTATTTTTGGATACTAATTTTTTTGCAAGAAAATAATATTTTTTTGCAAGAAAAAATACTTTTTTTGCAAGAAACTATTTTGCATATTTTTTTTGCAAGAAAATGTTATTTTTTTGCAAGAAAATAAATATATTGCAACGAAAAGAATCTTTTTAGATATATAGCTGGATATAAGGGGATATACGTGGATTAAGGGGGATTAAGCCGGATTAAGCCCCGAAATGGATACGGAATGCCCCGGAAGGCCATGGTAACGTCGGGGAATTGTAACAGAGGCCTGGAGACTGCGTGGGATTAAGCCGGATATAAGGGGATATACGTGGATTAAGGTGGATTAAGCCGGATTAAGCCCCGTAAAGGATGGGCGATAGTCTTGGTTTGGCTCTTTGCTTCCGGCTTCGCGAGAATCCTATTCTCCGAACCCCTAACCCTATTCCCTAGCCCCTAGCTAAGCTTTATCCGGCTTAATCCCCCTATATCCACCTTAATCCCCCTATATCCTGCTATATCCCGCGTGCTCCTAATCCCTAAACCCCTAGATCCCATGCCGCCCCTAACCATAACCCTAATCCCTAGCCCCTAGCTAAGCTTTATCCGGCTTAATCCCCCTATATCCACCTTAATCCCCATATATCCGGTTATATCCCGCGCACTATCAGGCACTACCCGGCCTTCCACTGGCCCTTAGGAGCATTTCCCGTCCATTCCGGGGCTTAATCCGACTTAATCCCCCTATATCCACCTTAATCCCCATATATCCGGTTATATCCCGCGCAGTCTCTGGGCGTCTATTACACTTCCCCGACGTTACCATGGCCTTCCGGGGCAATCCGTATCCATTTCGGGGCTTAATCCCCCTTAATCCACGTATATCCCCTTATATCCAGCTATATCTAAAAAGATTCTTTTCGTTGCAATATATTTATTTTCTTGCAAAAAAATAACATTTTCTTGCAAAAAAAATATGCAAAATAGTTTCTTGCAAAAAAAGTATTTTTTCTTGCAAAAAAATATTATTTTCTTGCAAAAAAATAATTACTCTTTATTTTTTAATGATATTTTATTTTGATATATATTTATATTTATGCTTTAATCCTATATAAATTAATGAATTATAATATTATAATTTTTTTTTATTTTATTTTTTTTTGTAAAGCTCGCCCATGAATTTTTTAAATTTTCTTTTTAATATGAAAAATTTATTTATAAATTAACTTAAAAATTTATGGGTTTGACTTTTTGTTAATCTAAAAATAATTTCCCTGCTTTTTTCTCCATTTCATTTTAACACTCTTATGTGGCTTTGGGTTTAAATTAATATAATCAAATTTTCTTAATAATATCCTTAAAATTTTCATTTTTTTCAGCAATCCTATGGAGAAAAAACACCACAACCCCCAGCCCCACCACCAATTGAATATCAAACACCGGCACCGCCATCGACGGATGGATATGAGGTCGGCAAAAAATAATAAATTAGCAAATTTATTTTTTAATTAAATTTATTTAAAAAATTATTTTCTCCATTTTTGCACCAATTTTTTCTGCATTTCACTGAATTTTCTTTCCCTTTTTTTGTAATTAAAAAATTTATTTTTAATATAGAACCAAATATCACAAATTTGCACAAATTTAATAACTTTTATGCACAAAAGAATTTTTTACAAATATTGCATCTCAAATTAACCTCACACAACACAGTTTGCACGAAAAAGATGGAAAAGGTCCAAACAGCAACAGCAGGATCGAAGGGAGGAAATGACAATTAAATTTCGATGCCGTCGAACGGACCCATCTTTTTTTGGAAATCCGACAAATTTGTCCATAATGACATTTCAAACTTCACAAAAGCGCATTCTTCAAATTCACGACATTTTTGACATTGAACATCCAATGGAAAGTAAATAAAAATTAATGTAAAAATTTTAAGAATTTAAAAGAATTTACAATTTTTAATAAAACTCATAAAATTTTTCTATTACCTATAAAATAAATTTTTTAATTATTCATTCTTTTAAAACGAAAAGAAGAATCCATCATAAAAATAAAAATATTTAAAATTAAAAAATGAAATAAATTAAATAAGAAAAATTGAAAAATGCTAATAATAAAAAGTGTGGGAATTTGAAATTGAAAAATAAATTAAAATCATGTTATAGAATTAATAATTTTAATGGAATTTAAAAAGAACTAGTAATTTTTAGTTATCAAAATTTTTATTTATTTATTTTTTTTTAAATTACAGAAAATTGCATAGATTATCAATAAAATTTTAAACCAATAAAATTTTTCTGTTATCAGGGATTTATTATTTTTTATAATTTTTTATTTTTTGAATATTTTAAAAAATGCAAAAAAATTCAAATTATATAAAATATAATATTAAAATGAAATTTAAAAATTCAACTAATAATTTCTGAAAGCACTTATTTTGATGCTAGTCGCCAATTATTCTAAAAATTTTATATTAAAAATATATTTTTTATTTGATTTCACCAAATTTGTGTTAATTTCATTCTTTACACCCTCAATCAGCAACCACATTTCATAGTCCACAAAAAATTTCAGCACTCTCTCAAAATACACCACACCCTCCACATGCACAAATAGCACAAAAACAATTACCACAAAGCACTGAAATAACCAAAAAGACGAACCATTATTCCCTGACAACACCATCAGTCCCCTTGAACTCCTCCTCTCCCAATCAAATTCGTGCACATGGCCAGAGGCTAATCCATCGAGTCTCACCGCTGGACTCGTTGATCGGCCCTGAATATAGGACGGGCGCCGGATTGGCCGCGGGCACTGCTGGAAATCGGCAACGAAATAGAAATCTACAAAGGGAAAGGGGCCAACGCGGAAGGCCAGGCACAATTCCATTTCCACCGGCGATTGAGCAGACCAACGAGTTTGCCTATGTACAACCGCCTAGGCAGCCGGCAATTGGGGTAAAATTTTGTATAAGAAAATTAGTTGAATTTTTTTTGAATTTTTCAGCGAGGTGGCCGCCCATTGCCAAGGCCACCGAATGGAAGTGACAGAGAATATGGTGGGAATAATGGAGAATTTGGTGGCGGTAGCCCTATTGGACCGGGTGGCCAACAATCTGGTCAAAGAGGTCCACAAAATCAAATTCCTCAAGGCCAACCGCCATTTTTGATTGGTGGAAGGGGAGGAGGAAGAGGTGGAGGAGGAGGAAGGACACCTCCAAACGGGGTTGGCATTCTCGTTGGACAGGCGAAAACAGGACATTTTCATGTAGAAATAATTTTTTTATTTGATTCCTTTTTCACCTTTCACTGCATTTTTGCAATTTGCACACTGCATTGAAAAATATTAAAAATTAATTAAAATTATTTTTTATTTATTATAATTATTAATACAATTATATTTCAGCATATTCCCACCAGCAGTAGCAAGAATGTTCCATACGTAAATGAGGTGAATAATTTTAAAAATTTTAAGAAATTATTATAAAATAAATATAATATTTATATTAATTGTGAAAAAATGAATTTTCAATTTTTAAAAAAATTTTCTAATAATATTTTTGATTATTTAAAAAATTTTTTAGAACATATAATTTTTTTTGTTTATTTCTTATATTAAAAGGAAGAATTTTTGATGAGAATTGAAATAGATTTTTTGAGAAAATCAAAATTTAAAAAATTAAAAATAAACCAATTAAAATTTTAGAACCTATAAAATTTTTCTTGTTTATTGCTTTTATTAAAAAGTAGAAATTTTGGATGATAATTAAAATAAATATTTCGAGGGAAATTCAAAATTTAAAAAATTAAAAATAAACCGATTAAAATTTTCGAACATATAAATTTTTTCTCATTTATTGCTTTTAATAAAAAGTAGAAATTTTGGATGTTAATTAAAATAAATTAAATTCATACTAAATTATAAAAAAATAAATCCTATTATTAATATTCATTTCTATAAATATTTTTAAAATTCATCTTTTATAAATTTTTCTAAAATTTTTTAATTTAGGCCCATCGTTACTATTATCCCCCTCGAATGCCATTGCCCTTGCCCACTTGCTTCCACAATCCCACCGGCTATCCTTGTTGCAATCCAAGTTCATAATAAAAAAAATTATCAACTATAAAATTAAATTTTTTAGCCCTCAACGATTTAATGGTGGAAACATACACGGAGTTGGAGAGCAAACCAAAATTCCATACATGTGATTTAATAAAAAAATGATTATAAAATTAATTATTAAAAATGATTTAAATTGGGCATTTTCCTTTTCCATCATGGAAATTTGTTAATTTTGGAATTTTTTTTTATTTTTAATGGATTTTTTAAATGTCATTTATTAGATCCTGAAGCCCAGATTATGATAAAAAAATTCCAATTTGCACTCGATTAAAAAAATCCATTAAAAAATTAATTCTCTCCCAAGGCAATATCAATGCAATTGCTCAACATTTGCAAATGGCGGCCGAGGACAAGTATGCTTTTTTTTTTGTTTAATCAGTTAAAAATTATTCATTAAACTTTTTTATTAAATTAGATTTCAAAAATATTTTTCGATTTTTTGCCATTTTAGGTTCAACACTTCCTTTGAAACAGTTGCAGCTTTCGATGATTTCGCGCAAAAGGTAATAAAAAATTTAGAAAAAAATAAATATATTTTTGTAGATTCACTTTGCCGGCGATTTGGTTTGCAAAGTGGAATTGGGCGGAAAGTCAGTCAAAATTTTTTGTTATAAAATTTTAAAAATTTTATTTAATTATTCATCTAAAAAATTTAATTGATTGATTAAATTATTTATTATATTATGAGTTTTTTTTCGAAATTTTTATTAATGATTTCTAACAATAAATGAATTCTGGATTTATTATCGCTTATTATAATTAATTAGAATTTGTCACTTTCACTTATTACCAAAATTTTTTAAATGTTTTTATGATAAAATTAATTATTTTAATATCATTTGGATAAAAAAATATTAGAAATATGCAAATGTTGGAAGAGGAAAATGACACTATATGGAAATATCCCTTTTTGAAAATTATAATTTTATTACTTTATTTATTTATCAATTTATTGGAAGTTATACCGAAATTCCAAAATATTTTTTAAAATTATTTTTATTGACTAAAATGAAATAAATACAAAAAAATTAAATTTTAAAACAATTAAAAATATCAAAAAATAAACTCATAAATTTTTCAGAATAAAAATTATTAAAAGAAGGAAAATTTATTAATTAGATTAATATGAAAACAATAAATTTGTCTCGTCAAAATTTAAAAATTTGGTAAAAATTAATTTAAAAAAGTGTTTATGATTTCTAAATTTATTCTAATTTTTAATTAATATAAAGATATATGTTGGCCCATGCCACAGTGCGAGATGCAGAAAGATTTTTGCCACCCGAAAACGCCGATAATGTCGTCTCGGATCAGGTAAAATAAATATGCATTTTATTTTAAAAAATAATAAAATAATAATTTAAAGGTTGGCGATAATCAAGCTGGCTCTATTTCCAATGGTGGCATCAGTGGAGGCGGAGGAATTGGAGGAACACAAACAGCAACAATTGGCGGACGCAAAAAACGATTCATTGGTAAAAAAAAGACAAAACAATAAATGAAATCAATTAGAAAATAGTTCAAAAATTCATAAATTATTTTCTCCAAATTCATTGAACAATAAATTTCTTAAATTATTTAAATATATTATTTAAATTTTAGTACCAGAGCAACAAATTTATGGCCCACAATTGCCGCCGTCCCTCAACGATTTGTCCAGACGATATTCAATTTGGATTTAATTTCCAAGTTTTGAAAGAAGCCAAAAATGGATACGAAATGAAGATAAAATATTTTGGATAATATTTTTCAGTTAATTTTTTGCCAAAATTCAATTTTTAAGTGCAATTTTAAATAAACTTTTTAAATAAACAATTAATTTTTATTATGATTTTTAAAATTTCAAAAATAATTGACGGAAGCAATCAAAAAATTAAGAATTATTAATTTTTACATTTTTTAAAAAAATTTTAGCAGCACATAAATTTTTTTAGATAAACTTTTATTAATTAGGAATAATTTTATTTATAGAAAAAACATGGATTTCGATCAGGATCAAATTATAAAAAATTTAAAATAAAAATGTAAAATTTTGTGTGCCAACTGCCAATTATTTTATTCCCATAGGGGAAATTTAGATACAAAAATTCATCTCTAAAATTAAGAATTTTTATTTTTAACTTTTATGTTAAATTTTAGCAACCCATAAATTTTTTTAATAAAATTCCTATTAATTTGGGATATTTTTGATTAAAGATAAAATAAGGAAGTCGAAAAAGCTCAAAAGATAAAAAAAAATTAAAATAAAAATGCAATATTAAGTGTGCCGATTATTTTGTTCATAAAATAAATTTAGTTTCAGCTGAAAACAAATATTAATTTTCTATTATAATGTTCTTTTTTTCAGAAATCTCTATTAATTTATTTATTCGTGGAATTAAACAATTTTCTAGCAATATTTTATAATTATTTGAATTAATATTTTTTCCTTTGATATATTCTAAATAAAATATAATAAAAATTAAAAATAGACACCAATTTATATAAATAATTGTCTTAATTTATTCATCGAAGACTTTTCATTTTAAATACCCATAAAATATTGAAAAGTCAACAAGAAATTCGTTATTTCATAAATTTAAAATGCAATCCAATTTATTTTTAGTCCTATTAATTCTTTTTTGCCTAAAATTTATTTTTTCGAAATCAAATGCAATGACAAATTGTTGGCATTTTTCTACAAATTTTTCAACATTTGACGACTTTTTTAATAAATCAATTCAAATTCGGACACGAAGATCGGATCGTTGGTCGTCAAAAAGGACTGGACAAAGAACTTCGTCATCGTCTTCGTATGATTCGGCGGAAATTGATGAATTTCTCCAAAGGCCAAATTCTCCACCAATCGTTGGATTCCGCGATTTACGCATTCAGCCATCACCAACAGAGTAAATTCATCAATTAAATAATAATGAAAGTTTGGTACTTTTAGGTTAGTAGACTTGATAAACATGTAATTTTTTTGAAATTATGATTTTATTTTCCATATAGGATTGAAAAAGAAGGGAAAAAATATTATTTTATAGATTATTATTAGATTCTTATGATTAATTTTGAGCAAGTAAAGGGTTGAAAGTGAAAAAAAACTTTCTGTGCTGATGGTAGATCAATATGTATAATTTACCCAAGAATACATACCATTTGATTAATTTTCATTCTGTATTGATGCTTAAAACATAATTGGCCAGAATTTTATGGAAAAAAAAGGAAATATCCCGATTTATGACTATTTTGCTGTTATTTTGTTTAAAGTTTTTGCCAATTTATAATATGTTATTAAATTAATATTCCCTTGTAAAATTAATTTGATGCAAAAAATTCGGAAAATTGTTCATCATTTAATCTAATAAAAATTGATCAAAAAATATATTTGTGTTTAGTTTCAGCCAACAATTACAACCACAACGCATAAGCAGATATGGCCAATGGATTGACCAGCAAGGCCCGAGACGAATCCCAACTCGAATTCGAAATTATTACACCTCACCAAATGGACCATTCAGAGCACCGGAAGGAGGATGGGCAGAAAATTGGAACGAAAATGTGCAATTCCCGGAACCACTTCGACGTGATCCTAGTCATTATTTTTTTTAATAGAAAAAAAAATAATAAAATTATTTATTGAAGTAAAAAGGGTTTTTTAAATTTATCCATTCGTAAAAATGCCAGATTTAGTTTGGTTTTGTTTTTTGGAAAAAAAATAAAAAAAATTTTTAAAAATCCTATAGATAATTAACTACAATTTATGTTGGACTTTGAATTCCTAAAAATTGGCAATGGAAATTTAATGTCAAAAATTGTATTTGCTGAATAGGTAATTGATTAACGCAATGAAAATACCAAAGCCTAAAATTATGATATTAGCTTAGGGATTTTTAAGGGTTTACTCTAGTATTATTCAGCAATAAATCATTGGATACTGGTTGAGATGCATCTAATCTGATAAGATCAAAATTAAATGTGATTAAACCGTCAAAAACAATTTAAATTTTGGTTCAAAGTTACTTATTATTATTAGTATTAATTTAAAGTTAAGTCAATCAATTAATGCCAATTAATTTAATTTAATTCATTATATTTATTTATGGAGGAAATAAACAATTAAATCATTATAAATTTTTCAATGATTGATTTTTAAAATAAAATATTCAATTAATTAAATATTAATTTTTTTAAAAATAAAAAAAATAATTGAATTTTGCAGGAAGAGAATTGATATCGGGACGACTCGGAGGCGAAGAAGTCTATTATAGCAATCAACGGGCAATGGCCGATTTTGAGAATAATCGAGCAATTCGGAGGAATTTTGAGAATGATTTCCGCCTGAAATGGTGGAATAAGAAATTGAGGGAACGGCAAAGGGATCCGCTGGTCAGTCCATTTATGCCGGTGCCGAGGAGGGCACCCGAATCGGCGGCATACGAATATTTGGGCGATGAAAGCGATGATCCAAATCAACCGGGCCCTTCCCATGGAAGGCCACGGCAATCACGTCGACGCGAGAATCCGGACAGATATTTGGATTGTTCGCATTAACAATTAATTATTTATATTTTTGATTGAGAATATTTTTAAGGGAATGAACAAACGGAAACTTTGGAAAGGTTATATTGTTTCTATATTTTTCGGCATAAAATATTGTCAAAAAATTTTCATTTCAAAATAGTCAACCTGTGTAATATATATAAGTACAAAATAAACATTTAAGAAAAAGACTGTTTTTAAATTGATAGGGAACATTTAAGCGCTTTGAGACCATTCTTTATGGCCATAATTCTGCTAATTTATTTATTCAGAAATGCATAAAATTTTAGAAAAAGTTATTACGCATTTGGAAATTTAAGTATAAAAACAACCCTGTTTTTCAGAAAATTTTTTTTTTTGCAAATTGTTTTAAATTTTGGAAAAAAGTAAAGAAATAATATTTTGGAGGACATTATATATGCTTTTGAATGTCATATCCCAAATCGCATCAATGAATTCATTATTTCCCTGTTGAGATGCCAAAAAAGTAAAATAGCGTACAGTGAAACGTCTTTTTTGTCATAAAATTCATTTAATTTTAGCACTAAAAATGTTTTTTAAATCAAATAAAAAAATAATTTATTTAAACTATTTTTTTCTCATTTAAAAAGAGCTCGAGAAAGACTTGGCTATTTGGAACCGCCACAAAAACCGCCCAAACCAAAGGGAAGATTGCCCGGCTATCATGAGGCAGCCTACAGAATGTGTAAGGAAAAATATTTAGAATTATAATTAATTTAATTTTAATTGTTCAAGGCTCACCTGACCAGCCATCACTGCCAAGTTACTACGAAAGTTTGGGCAGATTTGATCCACGAAAAATTAAAATGAACATTAAAATGCAAACGCATAGAGCCAAACAATTAGTACAAAGGTAAATTATTGAATAATATTTTAATAATATTGATCAATTATAAACAGTGGGGCGCAACAAATTTCCAACATTGATTGGCTCAGCATGATCGCCCCAGTAGAGTAAGTTAATTTTATTAATTTAATTAATAAAATGAAATAAAATTCCTAGTCCGAAAGAAATTTCTCAATATGTCCTAAAAAAATTATAAAATTTTCTTTCGATTTTGGGAAAAAATTTTAATTTTGAAATTTTTAAAATTTATTTAAATCTAATTTTAAAAAATTCCCTAAAAAATCTATAAAAGATTGTAGATGACAATAATCAATTTTTATGCTCATCAAATGCTCAATCATTTGAAATTATTCCAATGAAAAATTTCAAACGTTTCTTGAGCATTAGAATTTTTTTCAATTTTTTTGCATATTTCTAGACCCATATACTCTTTTATAAAATCCACAATAATTGTTAAATCATTTCCATTTATGTGATATGTACTTAATTATTTAATTTAATTTTTATTAATTTTAATTTGAAAAATTTTGGAAAGAAATGGTTTAACTTCGATATTTATAAAATGATGAACATTTTTCTTAGTATTTTATTATTAAGCTTAAAATCGCTATAATATGATATCCAATGCATTAATTATTAATTAAATTTTTTGTCAAAATTTGACCAACACAACATTTTTAGCTAAAATTGTATATTCGTCATAACTCAAAATTCTGGACTAATACGATTTTATATAATTTCATAATTAATTTTATTCATTAAAATGCTTTAAAATTTCATCCGTAAATTTAATTTATATTTTTACTAAATCATTTCATTCTTAAAATAGACCTCCCCGACGCCGATACGATCAGCAGGGCGCAGTGCCGATTCTAGAAATTTTTGACCCAGGCCCATCGGCAACATCCCAAATGCGAAAAGGCGGCGATCGGCCCGATTCTTCGCAGCCTTGGTTTCCAACACCGCGACCCTGGATTCCGGATGATCCTCATCAGCCATCAACGAGTCGAAGACAGAGGCCAAGAACACCAAGCCCGACGAGAAGTATATTCAGCAGGCGAGGAAGCCGTCCAAGCCAAAGAAGCAGTAGTAGAAGCAGTGGAAGAAGCAAAAGTCCGCTGAGGGGTCCATCACCTCCTCGACGCAATCCGAGGGGATAATTTTTTTTTGGTACATTGAAATGTGAAATGGAGTGGATGAATATTTTTATGGAAGAAATGATATAACTTATTTGTAAAATGTCTTAATGTAAAAAATGAAGAAATGAATCGGTCCATTCGAAATAACAAATGTCCTAATTTAATAAGGCCAATTCATATTGATGTAGTCAAAAAAATGGTCACGAGAATTTTGTATAAATTTAATAATTTTTTAACTAATTAAAGCATAATTACATTTTTTTAGATGATAATTTTTTTAATATTATATAAATGCACTTTTAAATTTTAATTAAAAAATTAATAAAAAAATAAAAATTTAAAATTATATTTTATTTTATTTTTTACACCTCATAAATTTTATACAGTTTTTTCTTTATTTATTTTTCATTGTAAATGAAAATGCATAAATTATTAAAGCAAATCCAATATACAACTCTGTCCGAAAAAATTTTAAAAATAAATTTTAAAATAAAAATATGTTTGATGTCAATTACCCTGACTTCGTAGTTGTTAACCAAATTTTTAAGAGATATAGTGAGGAGTTGAGGTCGGCACTGTCTTTATATACAGCACTGTATTTCTGCTGTATTTTGCTGTATTATACAGTATAGCAATTTTAGGGGGGGGGGGGGGGGGTGGTGGAGAAAATACAGTACGGAATACAGCAAGCGAATTGCTGTACATATAACGCATTGCTGTATACAGCACGACAAAATGGGCAATTTTGTCATTTTTTTTTTGATAAATTTTCATTTCGGGACCTTTTTTTTCGTTTAAATTTTTCCATGCGGGGCAATATTTAACTAATATTTTTCTCAGATCATTTTTTTGCCTAAATTCTTCCCTGCTGACGGGCCCATTTTTAGTTAGAATTTCTACCTTTTAGGTTCAAATTATGTTATCATAGAACGATTCATCTTTGCTTTTTAGCAAATTTAATCAATTATTTATAAATTTATATCTTTATTCCCACCACTAAATATTTATATTGATGGCCCAAAAAAACTGAAACTGAAATGAAAAGTGAAAACACAGTTAATAATTAATAAAAAATTTCTGACTAAAATCCCCGCCGGAAATCCCAATTTTTGTATAAAATAATTGCATTTCTCAACTTATATATCAATCCAATCTTTTTCCTCCACATCTAATCTAAGCATCCAGCTCTAAATTTTTTTTATATAAAATTGAACCGTCAATCCAATTAAAATTTTCCAGCTGAGAAATTTTTGGTGATTTATAAGTCTCATTAATAATAAAAATTTGTTTACAAATAATTCATTCCTCAAAAATGTGACATATTTCAAATATCATAGGTAAAATACTCGTGGGAATTTGACCTTTATAAAATGGATAAATATTTTTTCTTCCGCCTTTTTTATGAGAAAAACTTAATTTGTCAACAAAAACACTGAATTTGGCAACAACCTTTCGTGTCGAAAAATATTACATTTTTGAGGCCATATAACTTAGCCCTAACTATGGGTTTAGGGCTAGGATTAGGGTTCAGGGCAGGATGGGATTAGGGGCTAAGGGCTAGGGGTTAGGGAATCTTAAAAAAGTCTGATTTGGCCAAGTTATATGGCCTCAAAAATATAATATTTTTCGACACGAAAGATTGTTGCCAAATTCAGTGTTTTTGTTGCCAAATTAAATGACTCCCCTTTTTTATGATAATATAAAAAATCAGCAGAAATCTCAAAAAGTTGTTTCATTCATCTTCCGTTGCTTACTTCTTTATTCTTATAACATTTATCCTCAGAGTTCAAGTAATTTTGTCATTTCATAACTACTCTTGAGCACTAAACCATTAATTTTTTTTTGGGAAATCATTAAGAACTATAATAAATGTTAGCTTTCAAATTTATTTTATTAATAGCAGAATAATCCCATCCTAATAATTGTGGTTTATTAAATAATTTTTAAACAAAAAAAAGTATAAAAATTAAGATAATTTAATTAAAGAGATTTATAGTGGATATTAGAGCTCGGATCAAGGCGAGATCTCGCCGATATTTTCCGAGCTCTCGGTCTCTGAGTCAACCGAGATTCTTGGTCGAAATCTCGCTCTGTCTATCCCGGAAAAATAAGACTTTTTTGAATGAAATTTTGCCTGATTTTGGATTAAATTTTCAAACTTTTTTTTCTAATTTAAGACTTTTTTAACTTATTATTTTTCATTTTTTAATTTTTTTTTTGAAATTTCATAATTCTCTTTGGAAATTCTCGAATCTCGGAGAGATGTTGGTATTTTTGGAGAATTTCCGAGACCGAGTCAACCGCTGGCTCGGTTACCGTAAACAATTCTAGTGGATAACAAAGAAATTAGACATAATTTTACTTAGAAATATTAAATTTATCCTAATTTTTTCATGCACTTTAATTATCATAAAATTTAATAACAATTAAATTATAACAAATATAACATTAACTTGAGCTTTTAGGGAATATGTTTATTATTTTATTTTATTTTTTATACTTTCAATTTTTTAAATAAAATTTTTTAGACAATGGAATTATTTATTTTTCGTCCCGATGAATATGCTCATCATTATAATTGTTCCCTTGTCCATGTTGATACAATACCTGTTGAGAAACGAAGAAATTTATTTTATGGCATCATTTTCATCATCCTTTTCTTCATTTATGAGGTAATTTAAATATTATTTGATTTTTATTTTAGTAAATTTGATACTATCTGTGATTGATGAAAAAATTTATTATAGTAGTGAGGATTTGATTTGAAAGACAAAATGTTTCCATTTTTTTGGTCATAAATTTCTTGGGCCAATTATTTTTAATTTTTTGATATTAAAATGCTCCACAGAAGGGGATTAATCAAATCTAATATATCGCAAATATGTAAAATTATGATAGTCATAATTCCCTTTCACAATCTTAACATGAATTTTGATATAAAAATGCTCATCAATAAAAAGAGAGCTCAATTTAATAAAATACAGTTGAAAAATTGTAAAGATGTTTGCCATAATATCATTTAAACAGTTTCTTTATTTGCCATGCATTTTGTCAATTTTTTACCATCTGAAAAATGAATGCTATAAAATGCTACTGTTCATTGGCATTGTTGACATGTTTGCCCTGTGCATTATTGGCCTCCTCACTGGCGTTTTGGCAATTGAAGGTGCCGTTTTTTGCTCTCATCCCACATTAATTTATGTAGCTGGAAGCGCAATCAAAGGTTAATCACATTAGTCGTGGAAAAAATTTCTAATTATATAGATTTCGTAAAATTACTAAAAAAATTATAAAATGATTTATTGTGGTAATTTTTAATTTTACCCTTCAGTAATATCCCAAAATTATTTTCTTCTATTTCATTTTCATTCCTGTTCCTCCGACCTGCTCACATTGGAATTCAACACCTTTGGCGGCTGGATCTCTGTCCAGACCAGAAATTGGACTTCACTTTTAACAATTTCTCCCCATCTTGATAATCCTCATCCGAATAAATATGTATTTTCTCCACTTCACTTTTTTATAATTTAATCTATTTTCCCGCATTTTCCTTTTCAATAATTATTTTTAATATTTATTTAATTCACACCTTTTTAATACTTTTTTTATATAGTAAATAAACCCCCAAAAAATGTCCACCTTCTATTCAAGAGTCTAGGGGTAAATGCCGAAGGCCTCTTGGACCATCGGGCAATACGGAGAGTCATTCTGTCGCTTTCTCAACCAATTCCCCTTAAATTCTGTAGTCTCGCCCACGTTACACCCTTAAAGCTCTTTTAATTCCTCATCATTAACTTATAATTCCCTATTTAGGACTTTGAGGACCCATAACTCCTTTCAGAATAAATTTTAAATTTTTTCCCCATTTTCTTGCCCCCAAAAATCTAAATATTCGCAATAATTTGTTCAAAAAAATCCATTAAAGAGTTAGACTCTAAATTTTCACAATTTTTGAAAGGTTGTAGGTTGAAAAATTGTTTCAACTTGGATTTAAAAGAGTATTTACGTAATTTATATTATTCAGAAAATTATTTAATTTATTAAATATTTACATAATATCGAAAAAAACAACCATTCTTGACATTATCTTATAATTATTGCGAAATTATTGAGCCAAAAAAAAATCGATTTTTTAGACAAAAAAATTTAGTATAAACAATATTTCCCATTGATGTAAAAATAGTGGAAAACAATCTCAAATATATTTTCTCGGCCATAAATTTATTTTTTTAGCTCTTTATAATTCGGAAATCATAATGGAAGTGATTTTGTCCATCAACCGTTGTCTTTTAATTATTGCTCCAACACAATCCGCATTCCTTTTTAAAGGTAAATGAATAATTTATTAAATATATTTTTTAATTTAAATTTAAGGAAATCGAACTTGGTTTTGGTGTGGTCTTACAGCTGCAATAAATGTTTATTGGTTTCTTTACATAAAATCAATTGGCTTCAATTCACAATATTTCAATTGGTTCACCAATCCATATCAAGGATATTTACCGGGATCATATTTTGAAAAATTGGTATTATTTTTGTTATTTCTAATTTTGAATTAATTATTTTGAATAATTATCAATAAATTATTTATAAATTTTTAATTTTCCCAAAAAATTATTGAATTTGACCATATACAAAAATGAGATTATTTAATTTGGCGATAAAAAATGTTTGGACTTATTTTTGGGAATATTATTTCATAAGCTTAGGCGGTTTTTATAAGATATATAAGTGAAGTGAAGTAGCTCTGAATGGGATGAAATTTGGAAAACAAATCAATTTTTAAATGAATATAGCCCTTAATTTGGATGATATTAATCGATGTAATTGGAAATTGGCAAAATTGGTAAAAAAATAGTTTATTTGGCCAATTTTATTTTTGATCATTTATTTCGAAATAAAATATTTTATCGATAAAAAATATAATACATTGTTCAAAAATATAAATTTTCATAAAGGAATTTTTCGAGTAAATTTTTTATATAGAAAATAATTCTTTCATTTATTTATATTTAATTTTTTATTTTTTTGACCATTCTTTCTAATTTAATTTAAGTATCCTCCAAACATTAATGATTTCTTGGACAACCTTCGAGGCTATCTCGTTCTTTTTGGACTACCAATTATTTATTTAATCTTCTTTTTTGCATTTTTGTTCCTCAAATGGCAATATAAAGGAATTACCACAACGATGGCCCAAACGGAAAATAGGAAAATGGAAATACAGGTTGGTGGATGATTGACTCAAAAAATTACTTTTATTATTTTTTTTAAATATTTTAAAGACATTACTACAAGTTTTCATCATTGCCGCTGTCAATTCCATTACCCCGCTTTTATATAAATTCATTAATTTTGCGCCCTGGGCAACTAATGAAATAATGATTGCTGCCATGTTTGGATGGCTCCATATTCATGGTTATTAATTTTTTTTGAATATACCAACTTTAATACAAAGAAAAGAAATTTTTCATGCATTTAATCGAATTTTTTGATTTTTAATTTTCGATATTTTTTCCCTATTTTTAAACTTGATTTAAATAATTATTTATTTCATTCATATAAATTTATTGTTAATTTTTGAATATTTTGTCAATACTATATAAATATAAATATTAACATGTTAACTCAATTTTTGGACATTTTTTCCTTGATTACTTATACAAAAAAAAATTAAAATATCCTGATGAGATATGATAGGATTAAAAGGTTTTTTGCCCATAAAATTGGGTTCTTTTGCTCATAAAGTGGTACTTTTTGCCCATAGATCAGTTTTTTAAGTATAACTTTTTTTGTGCTTGATCCTTGACCCTTAAACCTTTTACTCAATTTATAGAGCTCATCGAAACGCGTCGATTGATGTATACCGTAAATTTCCTATTAGTACCCCCGGGGGTACTAATTTTCAGAGACCCTCTGAGGTGGGAATTTTTCTGAAATTTTTGACCTACTAATTGGTTATTTCTACTAATTGGTTATTTTTGATAAAAAAAATTTTTTGGGAGGAAGGGGGCGTTACAAATAGAGAGGGGGGTACAAATAGAGAGGGGGGTACAAATAGAGAGGGGGGTACAAATAGAGAGGGGGGTACAAATAGAGAGGGGGGTACAAATAGAGAGGGGGGTACTAATAGGAAATTTACGGTAGTTTGCCGGGATTTGTCCACAATTAAAGGTATTAAACCGTCTAAACCATATTTTGGTTCATAACTCATTAAATTTTGAACCAAACCCGGAAAACTATACATTATTCGACGCGTTTCGATGAGCTCCATAAATTGATTAAAAGGTTTGGGGGTCAAGGAACAAGCACAAAAAAAGTTAGACTCAAAAAACTGATTTATGGGCAAAAAGTACCACTTTTTGGGCAAAAAAAATGCGCACCCGATATGAGAGTTAAAAATAAAGTGGTAAAAGATAGTGCAAATTTGCTTTCTTGAAATAATTTTAAGTTGCTTTTTAAAAAAATAAATTAAAATTAACAATTTAAGCTGCCCCTCCTGTCGTTTTTCTTCTCTTCAACAAAACAATTCGATCTGATTTCAAAAGGCAATTGGGATGGTTGCAATCAATTCAATTTACTTGTAAAATAACCACACCACCAATGGCACCATCCTCAACATTGAGTGTGCCACCTTTGACCACAATCCGCCATGTATTGCCGGCACCAAAATGTTGCACAATCAGCAGAAGAAGTAACATAATATCTGATGCACGAATTCATCCAATAACATAAATTACTGTAGAAGCAAAAAAAAGAGATGAAATTTGGAATATAATGAAAAAATAGTATGATTTGAAGAATGATGATTATTCATGACTTAATCAGATTTTTAAAATAATTCGCCCAAAATTATAATTTATTTCAAAAAGTTACCGCTTTGTATGGATGACAGTACTAGTATATAATAGATATATTTTATCAATTTATATAATATGGCAAATACATATTTATAGGTGAAAACATTGAAATTGCTGAAAAACTTAAACCGGTATAGCAGTTTGCCATAGACTCCCCATCGTCGAGACGTATCGAATAGTATATAATTAATTAGTCATGGTTTAATTTTAATTGGTTATGAACCAAACCCCATAAAAGGTAAATGGTTTAATACCCCTAATTTTTGATCAAATCATAACAAATTATATATCATTCGATGCGTCTGCATCTACATATTAATAAAATATTTGGCCATTTCCTTTTTTTGTATAAAATAATTGCATTTTTTTATCATCAAACTAAGCAGTTTTACCCTTTAAATATTTTTTTATGATGTCCATCCAATTAAAATTTTTTCATAGTGAATAAATTTAGCCATTTTTCTCCACTTATTGCCAAAAAACAGCCAAAAACACAATTTTAATTAAACAAACGGTTTTTTGGACATAACTCGATGAATATTCAACATTGGCCAATGCTTTTGATATCATTTTGTAGCTAATTTTATGCCTAATAAAATGCTCAAACAATTCCACAATAGCTTTACCAACATCGGTGCCCAACCGTTTTGTCCGCAAGTGTCGCAGTACGAATTTAAACTCTTAAACCGACTCAAATCCTAAAATAAACTTCAAATTCGTCATCACCGGGTCCCAAAATCCATTCCCTCATATTTATTTTTTATTTATATCATTTTAAACCACTTAAACCCAAATAGCGCACAACCGGTTTAAACTCTTGAACAGGCTCTATTCTAAAAATAAACCTCAGATTCGAGATCCTCGGCACCAAAAACCTATTCCCTCAAATTTTTGTCAATTTAAATGACTTTTGCTTATTTGACCAAATCCAAAAAATACCAACTTGGCCAAATACTAACCAAAAAGGCAAATATGATTTCATTTCAATATAACATTTTGGGAGTTGATATATTTATCCGAAAATAGATTTAAAAATGAAAACTTATAGAAAAAGTAAGGAAAGAGAAAGATAACATCAAATTTTGCCTCCTTTCTTTTTTCGATAAATGTGAAAATTTGTGGGCACATTGCTGAATTAGATAAAGCAAAAAATTAAAGAATAAATTTAATTTAACTCATTTTTATGGAAGCCAATCATTTAAATAAAATTAATTGGGCCAAGAACGGTGGCGACATTCCCGAAATCAGCAGATTTTGCATGCTCTCCTTTGTGATGAGATGATGCTTTTATTGCCTCGGCAATTGCATCCAAAAACACATTTTGAGGATGTTTTTTAGCATGCAGTTCAATTGCAAGTTTCTTCATTTTTTCAGAATATTTACTGCAAAATATGCTGATTTATTAGTAGGTCCCGGATTTATTTTGATTTCAATATTTTGTTTGCTTACTTAAAATAGCTTGAAACCAAAAAAAGCATGTTTTTTATCAATGTTTTTATTGCTTTGTATAATATTTTTTGTCAATATTCATCAATATTTCGGCATTTTTTGTCCATTAATATTTTGAGATTTTTGAAGAGTTTTATTAAATTTAAGAGTTTTAAAAAAAATTCGAAAAATTTTTTAAAAATTTTGTCAATTTTTAGAAAACTTTAACATTTTTTTGGAAATTTTGTGAGATTTTTTTAAAAAATTTTCCCATTTTGAAAAAATAACCAAATTGTAGAATTTACAATTTTAATTACTTAAATTTATTATATTATTTTAATAAAATTTCATTTTTTGATTCTCTGATTTTATTCATTTTTTTAAGAATTTAAAAATTTTTTCGAAAATTTCGAGAATTTTGGCGCTTTATTAGATTTCGGTTTCAATTTGGATGTGCGTTTCGATTAGGAAGTAAATTTCATTTGGCTTTCAAAACCACCCCTATTTTAACAACCTATCATGAAGAATTTGTTCCAATGCTGTTGGGAATTTCTGCTCAAATTCATCATGTTTTACCCAGATGCCAATGCCCAAATGCTCTATCAATGCAGTGTTGAAGGGTTGATCATAAAAGAAGGGAATGCAAATCAGCGGGACACCGGCAAAAACCGCCTAGATGAAAAGAATGATAGAGAAATATGGGCAAATTATATAATAAATATACTTCGTTCAAACTGTTCTGTCCGCAATGGGATATAAATGCGCGAACATTGTTTTGAGCTAAAATTAGTTGTTTAAAAAATTTTTAAAAAAATTAAAATAATATCATTTAAACACAAAATAATTTAATTTTAAAATAAATTAAAAAATTAATTTTTAATTAATTAATAAAAATTTAAAAAATTAATTTAAAAAAAATAAAATTAATTATAATAAGTGAAAATAGAAAATTAAATTTTAACATATTACCTAAATAACATTTTTAAATTAATAATTTTAAATTTAGATTATATATTTTTAAAGAAAAATAAAATTAATAAATTAAAAATTTAAATTGAAAAATTAATTTTGAAAAATATAAAAATTAAATTTATTTTGAAATTAAACTTTTTAATTTTAAGAAAATTAATAATTCTAAAATTTGACCAAGAATTTCTTGTTGTGGTAAGAGTTCTTCACGGAAATCAACAATTTTCACATTCGATGGAGGTTCCAATTCCAAACTTGTTATCAATTTCTTGTCAAAACGGATTAAAAATTGGCAATCCGGTTCATTTTCGAATGCTTTGAACATATTTTTGACCGCCTGCTCTGACATTCCTTGAAAATTTACAAGCGTGCCCAAACTCAATATGACCACACATTTTTCCTGCAACATTTTTTTTGAATTAATTTAATTATTTTCATTTTAAATTTTTTTTCAGGCAATTTTCAAAATTCTTTTTTTCATTATTCGATTTATTAAATATATGAAAAATTTCACAATTTCTATAAACTTTTTGAATTTTAAATTTTTTAAATTAATGTTCTGAGATTTTTTGATTTTTATTACCACAAATTTTTACCTCCTTTTTCCATTGCTTTTTCTCGGCCTCCTCCGCCAATGGATCCTTATGATCCTTCTCATGTTTGCGGCTTTTTTTATCGGCAAACTTTTTTGAAAATAATTCCAAATATTTAGTGCCAATGCCACCAATATATTTGAGCATTTCTGGCGCATTCGGCAAATCGAAATTTACCGAAGATGATGGTTGATTTATGAGCACTGCTTGGCAACGACGGAGCATGTCTCCTAGCGGGCTTGTCTTCAAAGAAATTTTAAGGTTATTTTAAATTATTTAAAAAAATTTTTTATAATAAATTTTGGATATTATTTTTTCTCCCAATATTTTTGCATCAAATGTAATTTTAGTTTTTGACTTTTAATAAATCGGAAAGTGGTTTTAGACCTACAAAGTTTATATCAATTTATAATAGACTCAACAAGAAGACATGTCTTTTTACAAAATTGAATGAGTTAAACCGTTTAAACCATTTTCCAGTTTTTGGTTTTAAACTTTTTAATTTTGGTTCAAAACCATGACATTTTATATTTTATTTACTATTCGATGCGTCTTGATGAGATCTACAAAATGGGTTTGTACGATCTAAAACCGGTTTTTGATTTAATGGAAGTCAAAAATTATTTTTGATACAAAAAATATTTACTCATAAATTTTTATTTTTTTTCTGTAATTTTGTGTGGGAATAAAATTGAAAGGATATTATTTTTAGGATTTAAATTCTTGGTAATAAATTTTAGCAAATCCGAAAATTCATTTTTATAATATATTAAAAAGTGCATTAAAAAATAATATTTGAAATATTAAAAATTAATTTCTAATTTTAATTTCACTTGAAAAATAGAATAAAAATATTTTTTACCTTTTTTAAGAGTATTCCCTTCTTTTCGGCATTTTCTCTTATTTTTTCATAAATGCTAATATTTTCTTCATAAAAAACTTTCTTTATTTTATTTATCGAAATTTCATATTGTTCTTTGTTTTTCTCTACCCAATTTTCACCCATTTCATTATATTTTTCTTTTGGCGCGGCTGAGAAGAATTCTGCAAAGAAAATTGATCAATTTGATTTAATTTCCTACATAAAGGCTAGAAAATTAGTTAAACATCAAAAATTATATGGAAACTATTTTTTGGCAAATCAGAAATTAGTTTTAGACTCTACAAACCATATACCTCTAGATCTCATCGAGACGAATCGAATGCTATATAAAATGTCGCGTTTTGGCTCAAAATTAAAGAGTTTAAAACAAAACTAGACAAAGGGTTTATATGTTTTACTTGTAGGGTCTAAAATCAGTTTCTGATTTGATAGAAGTCAAAAACTCTTAGTGCTAAAAAAATAATTTTAATGCCAAATATTTTCCAAATTATATTAGTTCATATGAAGAAATAAAGATTTAATAAATAAGAAATAATTCTTTAACTAGAGATACAATGAAAAGTTCAGCGGAAAAAAGCATAGAAAAGTTCAGCGGAAAAAAGCATAGAAAAGTTCAGCGGAAAAAAGCATAGAAAATTTCAGCGGAAAAAAGCATAGAAAAATCAGGGGACCATTGCATATCCTTTTGGAATCATCAGATTAAACGGAAATAATTCTGAGTTTAATCCCAGAAAATTTTCTGATTTACATTCCATATAAAAATCTAACCGGAAGCAATTCTCAGGGATGATTTCGATTTTTCGATTCGATGTCAGGTTCATTTTTGACACCGAAATTTCGTTTTTGATTTCGAAAAATTTTTTTGAGACATCGAAAAATACATATTTAATCACCATGTAACGGACCAAAATGTATATTTAATCACCATGTAACGGACCAAAATGTATATTTAATCACCATGTAACGGACCAAAATGTATATTTAATCACCATGTAACGGACCAAAATATATTGGTCCCTAAATAATTGACTTCCAAAATTTTCGCTTCCCTAATTGTTAACCCTCAATTGTCGTAACACTTTGTTTTACCTGGCATTTTCAAGGGAATCGACATTCCAATGAAATAATAGAAAGCGGGCAATAATGGAGTGGCGGAGGTGGCCACAAAATTGTGAATGCCCAGTTCCTCAAAAAGAGCGAATGCCGAAGCGGAAACACCATATTCGGCGATTCCCAAAATGTATGGATGTTCGGAATGTTGCCTTTCACGAAGCCAGTCCAATGCTTTGTGCTCTACACCATCCACCAGAACTTTTGGATTTGTCGAGATTGCTGTAAAATATTTTGCATAGTGGAAAAATTGAGTCATTTAAAAATGGATATTTTATTGAGAGAAAAAATAGTTTCGACTTCAATTAAATCAGAAACTGGTTAAACCTTATAAACCTTTACCAATTTGTAGATCTCATCGAGACGCATCGAATCGTATTTTAAAAAATTAAGAGGTGTTTAATAAATCCTATTACCAGTTATTGGTTTTAGCACTTTAAATTTTGACCAGACAATGACAAATTATATACCATTGGATGCATCTCGATGAGATCTACAAATTCTTTGTAGGGTCTCCAACCGGTTTATGATATATAAGAAATAAATGTTTTTTATCTGGAAAAAAAATATTTTTTGTCAGTAAAAAAATAATTTTGTCGGAAAAAATAGTAACCATTAAAAATTTTTTCGGATATTTTTGTTTAATTCAAATTCTCAATTTAAAAAAAAATAATAAATAAATTAAATTGAATAAATAATTAAATTAATTAGATACATAAATTAAATTAATTAAATTAATAAATAAAATAAAATAAAATTTAATTTTTTTTTTAAATTCTTATTAAATATTCCTTTAAAAATATCCATTTACCTTGGTAAAGGGCCATTGTGTAAGTTTTGAGGCGAGCCCAGAAATCAGGCTTTTCCAATGTTTTCACTTCTTGTGCCCAATTGCTGAAGGTCGACGGCGGAACTTTCTTCAAGAATTCTTCGTCCAAATATTTTTGATCGATTGGAACATTAATTAGAGTAATTGCGCCATTTTCGGTATTTAAATTTTTGTATTTTTTGGAACCATTGTCTTTTTCCCTGGAATGATCGGCCACGAGGAAATGCTTAATATTTTTTTATTTAAAATACAATTTTCGACAGCCTAATTCCTCCATATCCAAATAACACTTGTGGAAATTGGATGTATAATTTCTTTTAAAACCCAATGGGGAATTATTTTTCAATACATTAAAAAGGTGCTCCGACATTTCCGGCCTAGATGTTTCCGTCCCGGTTCCAGCTTAAAATCAGACTCTTCCTTCTTCCGGCTCATTTATGGATTTTTAGAGCCTTTTAATTGTCGACATGGCCTCATCATTTTTGGACAAAACGTGGATATTTTTTCAGTTTATAAAAGCTAAATAGCCTGGTAAAATAGGCTGAATTTTTTGACAAATTTGACTATAAATTGCTTTTTATATAAAAATAAAATTTATAAGAAATTTTTTGTTTCGAATTATTTCGTTTCGGTCCGAAATTTCAATTATTTTTGGGACCGAAATGTCGATTTTTATAAAATTTTTGACCCTAAGAAAAGTCGATTTTTCGATAATTTTATTTGAGAACTCAATGCCATCACTGAGATCTCTACTAATGGGTTCAAATTCAATAGACTAAACCTATAATCAACAAAAAAAAATAATTTAAATAATTTAAAATGGAAATTCCGAGGATTGAAAATTTCTAAATCCGCTTAATTAAAGCAAAAATGGAAAAAATAAAAAGAGCTCACCACTTTATATTTTCCACTGCTTCCCAATATATTTGCCATTTCAATCTGCAAAAAATGGAGAGAATTTTTTTATGAACAAAATATAGATTTACCAACCGAAAGTTGTAAATGACTGTGATATTGGTTGTCGGCACAAAATAATATTGTGGGCAAATGGTGGACTTAAATTTTATAAATTTTAAAAAATAAATTTTTAATAAAATTTAGAGATTTTTTTTGGATATTTTTATAGTCATATCGGCTACCCATCACTTTTGCTAAATTTGGGTCTCGGGTTCGAATCCTTTTAGGGAAATGCATTTTTAAGGTGTCTAAAAGCATTTTTCAAAATAGTCAAAACATAAAAAAAGTCCGAAATGTGTTATGGGTGCTATTAAAAATTTTAGACACCGGTGAACCAAATTGTTACTCTGATTTAAATTAGATAAAAAAATTTATGAAAGTCAGAATTGAATCGCTAATTATAAATTTTATGAGGAATGAATCCGAAACACATATTCCTTTATTTTTAAGCCAGAAAAAAGCTGAATCCTTTACAAATTTTGAATTTCGATCAAAATTTGATGAGTAATAATTATTTTTTATTTTAATATTTCAAATTGAAAAAAAATTATTTCGTTATTTTTGCTTTCAAAAGCATACCACCAATTTCAGCAGTCTTCCCCTTTGGATGTGAATGATGCATTGCATTTGCGCAGAATATAATGAATAAGAGGAAAAATAGAATTACAGACATTTTTCTCATTTTGATTAATTAATTAATCTGAATTTGTAAAAATATTAATTTTTTTCAATTGGGCTGAAGAAAACGACAAGTTATTTAGGGGAAGATGATTCAGCAAAATAAGAATATGAACAAAACAACAACAATTTCAAAACTTACGCAGGATGCTACAGTCTTAATCCTAACTCCTAGCCTTAATTCTGCTCTAACTGGTCTTGATATCTTATAAATAAAATCGACCATACCGTGTATCGACATTTGCGCCCCCAACTTTTGCGCCTGAACATTTGCGCCCCCGACTTTTGCGCCTTTTTTTTTTTACTAAATACCATCAAATTTTCAACTAACAAATTTTCAGCCTATTTAAAAATGAAAGAGGAGGAGGAATATCAAAGAAATAGGGTCCTTCCTCATGAATTGGACAAACAATACCCGTTGCCGAAATTCTGCGCCCGAAACGGTTCATGCAATTTAATAATATTAAAAAAACTTGAATTTCGTAAAAATTTAAAGTTTAGCCAATTTTTTAAGATCAGTGTGTTTTTATTTAAAATAAATATTGTATTTTAAGATACAAAGACAATGACAGGGCAATAAAAAATCCCGTCCTTCAATTTGACCAAAATAATGATAATCGTAATGAACAGACATGGATCACACATCTTAATGCGTTGTCACTCAGACTTGGGACAAAAGGAATAGATGCATGGATTGATTAAAAAAATATGAATATACATTTTCCATTAATTTTAAATGAATTTTTTCGTTTAATTATTTCTTCGAGGAAAGTTTAATTACTTCTACCGGTAAGTTGAAAAAGATGGTATTTAGCGCAAAAGTTGGGGGGCGCAAATGTTCAGGCGCAAAAATTGTAGGCGCAAAAGTCGAGGGCGCAAATGTCGGCTAACCGACCATACCTTATCGAATAAGTCCATCCATGAATCTGGTACGCCGCCTGCCGAGATTCCCTATTTGTAATGGCACAGATGCCTATCCATTCCCGGGAATGGACAATTCCCGTAATTGTATATATGTTGTAGGAATAGTTGAAATTCAGGAAAAGTTGAAATTTACACACTATTTCGCCGAAGAAGCAGAGTACAAACCTAAACCTAGCCCTTAGCCCCTACCCCTAATCCCATGCTGCCGAGCCCTAACCCTAAACCACTAGTTAGTTTTTCGAAATTCGAAATTTCTCTAATTCTCTGACAAAAATAGTGTATAAATTTCAACTTTTCCTGAATTTAACTTTTCTTACGACATATATAATATAATCCGCAAATTTAATGCGAAGGAAAATTAAGCTTGCATAAAAATGAGCACTAAAATTTGCTTGCTGGATGGATCGATTGCCGCCAGTGTTCGCCTCGTTGTGATCGAATGAGTTTAAGGTTTGGGGGTCTAGGACAAACTGTTAAACCGTTATAAACTTTTTGCAATTTTCAATGTTTTTTTTGCAATTTTCAATGTTTTTCTCGCAAAATTAAATACCAGCATTTAAAAAATTATAATTTTAGTGCATTCAATATTTGTGGTCAACAAATTGCAAAACAAGATCACGATATATTCGTGAATACGATACTAACCCAATTGATGCGAAATCAGAATCGGTACAATATAATAGTGGAATTAGATAGGCAAAAAAAGATGAGTAAATAATTTTTTTGCTTCAAAGGTATTTTTTGATTTTTAATAAATCGGAAAACGGTTTTAGACACTACAAAAAACGCATAACAATTTGTAGATTTAATCGAGACGAATCTATTGATATATAAAATGTCAGGTTTTGGCCCAAAATAAATGGTATTAAACCATTTTACAGTTTTTGGTTTTAAACCCTTTAATTTAGGGCCAAAAGCTATAATTTTATATACCATATGATGCGTCTCGATGAGATCTACAAATTGGTCACGTTTCTGATTTATTAGAAATCAAAAATTTCTTTTTATGCAAAAAATTTTATCCAAAAAAGATTGGAAATAATAATTGCTTTCAACTTTTATTTCCCTGTAATCAATGAGATATCCTAAATTATTTACACATTTTTACTATGAATTTAGCATAATATCAATGGATTAACAAAAATAAATATATTTATATTAGCAGCATAAAATTTTAAAAGGAAATTCATTTAAAAAAATATTCAAAAATATAAAATTAATTAAATACTATTAAAATAATTATATTTAAGGCAATATCCAGAAGTGTTAAAAAGCAAATGCATAGTAAGTGATATCATTTGAATTTACAACTATTAATTTATTAATTAATTTTAGGAAATAATCTAATGAATAATCAAATGAGAATAAAAAGGCAAACAACAGTCGATGTTGGGCAGCAAAATGAGATTTTATTACCAGAGTCCATCGATTGGCGTGGTTTGTACATATAAAATTATTATATTAAAATATACAAAATGATCCTAATATTTTTCTTAATAATTATTTATATTTAAAAACTAAATAATTAATTTCAGATATCAATGGCACAAATTATATAACGGAGGTGATTGATAAGGTAGAAAAATTAATGGAAATATTTAAAATGGCGAAAAAATATTGAAAATCTCGAAAAGAATTAACGGTTAAATGCTTTGTCCTAGTCCTCCAAACCCTATACCCAATTGAAAGATCTCATCGGGAGGCATTGTTCGATAATGATTTGGCCTAAAAGTTGAACCAAAAAATAATGAGATTGTTTAAACTGTTTAAAACACTTAAAAATCGACGCATCTTGATGGGATTTATCAATTGTACTTGGTATATTATATTGTTTTTGAATGGCTAGGAAAAACTAATAAATCGCTAATATTTTTTCGTCATTTTCAATATTTTCTTGTTATTTTCAAAGTTTTCACAAAATTGAATGCCATTCAAAAATGAATTTTTTAAGAAAATATTTTATTTTGAAGAACAAAATTATGGATGCCCTTTATGGAGAGAGAAAGCACTGCTCCAAGACTTCATTTGCATTTGCGGCCGCCTCCACACTGGAAGGACATATTGCGAAGAGAACTGGCAAATTGCATCGATTCTCGGCCAAACAATGCATGGACTGTGCTGGCCTCTATGGGATCAACTCTTTGGGTGAATGCACTGGAGGATGGCCAGAAGCGGTACCAAAAAAATTTTTACTTTTTTTATACTTTCAATTTTTATACTTTTTAACATTTTTTTTCATCTAAGTTTTTGATTTCCATTTTTTGTAAATCAGAAACCGATTTTACAACCCATAAACATTACATCATTTTGTTTATTTCATCAAGTCGCATCGATTGGTATAAAATTTATCAATTTTTGGTCCAATAAAATTTATCAATTTTTGGTCCAAATTAAATGGGTATTAAACCATTTAAATCACATTTTTAGTTTTTGTTTTAGATACTCAAATTTTGGGCCAAAATTAGATGCATCTGGATTTGATCTATAAATTGATATAAATTTTAAAATGTTTAAAACCGGTTTCTGAATTATTAGAACGCAAAAATTACTTCTAGTGAAAATTTTTTTTGTTTCAAAAAAAAAGAAAAATATTTTTCAAAATTTTAATTCTTATTTTATTTGGTAAATTTTTTCTATTTAATTATGTTTTAAATAGCACATATTTTTGTCTTTTCCAGTGCTTCCAATACATGGTGGATGGTGAAGGTCGTTATAATGCCACTTCTGGCATTATGGAATGGGATTCTTATCCAATGAAAACAGTAAGCAAAAATCTTCAATAAAAAGTTGGGCTAGGATTTTATGTATGAAATTTTATTTAAAAATTTTCATTATTTTATAAAATAATTTTAAACAAACACCAATTACCTATTCATATTTCGAAATTTTTTTATTCGAAAAATTTTATTAAATACATTTCAAAAATCCCTAAAATCAATATTTTCATAGATTTTTTTTAAAAATTTTCAAATTTTTTTTCTAAAAAATTTAACAAAATTTTTAAAGATTTTTTAAATATTGGTGAAAACGGCGAAAAATTTCCAAAAAATGGCAAAATAAAAAACCATCCAAATCAATAATAAAAAAAACATATTCTTTTTTGTTTCAAGCTATAAGTTCGAAAAAACAAAATATTGATATCAATAAAAATCCCAGTCTCACAATACAATACTCAAATTTGATCTTATTTGATATTTTGTTAAGGATAACAAATGCCAATACAATTCCTCCGAAGCTGTAGCCTATATACGGAATTGAGATTTTATTGGTCCCGGAAATTTTGACAATCTAACTGGCGAAGAAGGATTGAAAGAGGTCATTGCCACCAGGGGTCCAGTTGCCGCTTCAATTGTTTATCAGTGAGTAAATATTTTAATGTCTAGATTTTAATAAATTCCTATTTTCTCAAAGTGATAAATTCTTTCGAGTAATTATTTTTTTGCAAGAAAATAATATTTTTTTGCAAGAAAAAATGATTTTTTTGCAAGAAACTATTTTGCATATTTTTTTTGCAAGAAAATGTTATTTTTTTGCAAGAAAATAAATATATTGCAACGAAAATATTCTTTTTTATATAAAAATGATTTGAAGCCGGATATGGAGGGATTAAGGTGGATATGGGGGGATTAAGTCCCGAAATGGACGGGAAATGGCCCGGAAGGCCACAGGAACGTCAGGGAAGTGTAATAGAGGCCCAGAGACTGCGCGGGATTAAGCCGGATATGGGGGAGATTAAGGTGGATATAGGGGGATTAAGCCGGATTAAGCTTAGCTAGGGGCTAGGGATTAGGGTTATGGTTAGGGGCGGCATGGGATCTAGGGGTTTAGGGGTTCGGAGCACGCAAGAAATAGCCGGATATAGGGGGATTAACGTGGATAATGGGGGATTAAGCCGATTTAGAAATTAGGGTTAGGGCCAGGATGACCAGTCAAGAGCCATCAGTGGCTCCGTATAGGGATTAGGGCCCAACCCTACATCTATTTCGAGGCTTAATCCGACTTAATCCCCCTATATCCACCTTAATCCCCATATATCCGGTTATATCCCGCGCACTATCAGGCACTACCCGGCCTTCCACTGGCCCTTAGAAGCATTTCCCGTCCATTCCGGGGCTTAATCCGACTTAATCCCCCTATATCCACCTTAATCTCCCCCATATCCGGCTTAATCCCGCGCAGTCTCTGGGCCTCTATTACACTTCTCTGACGTTCCTGTGGCCTTCCGGGCCATTTCCCGTCCATTTCGGGACTTAATCCCCCCATATCCACCTTAATCCCTCCATATCCGGCTTCAAATCATTTTTATATAAAAAAGAATATTTTCGTTGCAATATATTTATTTTCTTGCAAAAAAATAACATTTTCTTGCAAAAAAAATATGCAAAATAGTTTCTTGCAAAAAAATCATTTTTTCTTGCAAAAAAATATTATTTTCTTGCAAAAAAATTAGTATCCAATTCTTTCTATATAAAGGCGGTGTTTACTATGATCGGCTTTGCAATTCTGCCACTGGAGCAATTTGTAAGTAAATTAAAACCTATTTTAAAGTTTAAACATTATGGAATTTTTATTGTTCGTCTATTTATTCAACGGAAAAAAATCATTATTGAAAAATGAACTCCTACAAAATAAATAAAATACTGCTGGGATATTTGAATTCAAAATAATTATTTTAACCTTTTATTTAAAATTTTTCATTTGTTGAAAATTTTCAAAAATAAGTTTAAATAAAATGTTATTTTTGCTTTTATTTAAAGCTAATTATATTATTTTTTTCTTCATTTAAATTAAAAATATTTTTGTCAAATTAAATAATTATAAAAAAATTATCATTTAAAAAGTTGTAACTATTGTCGGCTATGGGACGGATAAGGATACGGGCATGGACTATTGGCTCATCAAGAATCATTGGGGACAGGACTGGGGTGAAAATGGTCAGTTTTTTTTGGCTTATTTTGTTTATTCTCAAAAATTTCCTTAGCACTAAATTAATATAATATTACCCTATTGCAATTATTACTTCCCATCAATATAAAAGTGAAATTACAAATTAAATCATTTAAAATATTAATAAATTATATATTAAATTTTTTTTATTTTAAATTATTTTTTTAAATATATTTTAGGCTATGTCCGTCTAGCAAGGAACAAAGGCAACCATTGTTTAATCCTAAATGATGCGACATATCCATTGTTTTGATAATTATTTTTATTACTTTTTAAAATTTTTCCCATTGTGTTCTTTAATCCTTCTCGATAAGCAATATGTTTTGAAAAAATATTTAAAAAATTTCTTTCTAAAATCATTTTTAATTTTTTTTCATCTAGAAAATCTAATAATGGAGTTATCTCTTAAAGTATGTGAAATTTCTTGCTCCGGGGCTTATTTAAGGAAAAACAATGTCCTAGAAGATTGAAAAAATCCTCAAATTTTCTCTGCCTAATCTCCTCTCCCTTAAGCTCCAAATCAAATTGAAAATTGACAGGGAAATTTAAAAATATATATGGTGATAACTCCGATACTGTAATCTTGTTACTCGCTTATGGTAAAATTAAAATATGTCCAAAAAAGGCAAAAAACAAATTTTAGAGTCAAAAATAATTTTTTCTTAATCAATTTCCCTTTTGCATTTTCGAATTAAACAAAACCTTCTTTTTGTATTCCACCAATTCCGCTTCAATTTTGCCCAATTTTTTCTGCTTTTCTTCCAATTCTTCTTTGGCTTCTCGCAATGCTAATTCTGTGGAGCAATGTGAAGAATAATATTCTCTTTTTCAGCAAAAGTTGTTAAATCAGGGAATTTTTTAATTCTTGAAATTGAATAATTAAATTTGATCAGAACAAAAAGGCTCCCATTAATTAAAAATTGAGAAAAAATTTATGCTAAAATTATTTATTTAAGCAGTCAAAAATAAGTATAATAATTTTACCAAGTTTGGAAATCAAAATAAAAAAAATAAAATAGAAATATTTAATTCTCTGAAAAGATATCATTAATTAATTATGATTAGTGCGATTTGCTCATTTTGATTTTAATTAAATGCAACAAATTTGGAATTATCAAACCAAAACATTTTACTAATTTTTTCCAAAAATAAATAGCATTTTTTTTCTATTTATGAAAAATATACGCAATCACAATCGATTTTCAACTTCCGTCTAAAAATATATTAGTAAAATGGACTGATTCTGTGGGAAATTTTGTTTCCCTCTCTATTAAAATTTACGTCAATCAATGTGCGCGGACGGAAATGGAACTCCACCATTACGCACATCTTTCCACATTTTTTTCCTATAAAATGAGTCAAAAATTAGAAAAATGAAAAATTAGAAAAGAGAAAAAAACACTTCAATAATCGTGCTGCTTTTTTGACCATAAATCAACAAAGAAGTAACCAATTCATAAAAGTAAATTATAAATATGCCATTTGAAAATTCTAAATATCCTCTAAAAAGTGATTCCTTTATTTTGAAAATTTAAAACAATTTTAATTAAGCAATTTTTTTTTCAAAATCATGAGTATATTACATCCAAACATATGAAACTTTTTAAAATTAAATTGCATGAAATTAAAAAAATTAAAGAATAATTTTGGCCTATTTAATTAAGAATTAGTTCGAAAAAAAATTTTTAAAAATTCACCAATTTTGAATTTGTTACAAAATTTAGTAATTTTTTTTTATAAATAAAAATCTTTGTAAAAAAATTGATCTTTCATTTTTTTATTCCATAAAAATAAGGAAGGAAGATACTAATAAAAATTCTTATTTTTTTGGGGAAAGAGTTATACCAAATATTAATATCAATCAATGCACAATAACAATCGAACAGCAAATATCTTTTGCGCAACAGAAAACCAGAAAAATTTATTTATTTCCCTCTTATTTACATTAAAATATGTAAATGATGAAAAAACTGAAAATTTTTGAAAAAAAATATGGCAGTTGTTTTTATTTATTAAATGCTCTAATCCTTATAAAAATCAAATCCTCCTCATTAATTTAATAGAATGTACCAAAGAAAAAATGAAGAAAACAACATTTTTTACTTTATTTTATTCTTGTCTTTAATTAAGGATACCAATTTTCCAAAACAAATGCCATTTTATTTAGCCCAATTTCCATACTCGATGATTTAGGCCATATAGCTCAAAGCAAAAATTATATCCTTAGCCATAACAATAAAAATTAATTTTAGCTGACTTGCTTAAAATCTTAATGAGATTTAAATTTCAAATTCAAAAAAGCCTTCTTTTTCTTTTTAGGCATTTGTTTACATAATATTTCTTTAATTTAACACTGTAATCATATTTAGTCCAAAAAAATCTTCGAATAAAAAATATGAACAAATATCCAGATGGTTGCTTATTCAATTTTACTACAATATGGCAAATCAAAGAAAATTGGTCCGAAGACGGAATGAAAATCAAGGATGAATGGGGGAATGAAATGTTCAATGTAAAGCATGAATCAAACTCTGGTGTTTATGACTTAGTTGACTGTCGGATTGATGATAGAATTGGTCAAGTCAGGATGGAATTGGATTTCATAGGAATCCCAGAATACGATATAATCATCGGTGAGTTTAGAATATAAAAAAAAAAACTAATTTATTTGGGAGAGCCCAAATTGGCATCGGGCCATTTTGAAGACTGAATTGATTTTTATTAATTTAATCAAATTAAAAAAGACAACTTGCTTGGCTTATTAATGAAATTAATTTTATTTAAATTTATTCAGTAATAATAATAGTTATGCCCAATAAAAACCATTTAGCATAACTTTTATAAGGAAATATGAAATAGTGAATTTTAAGAGATTTTTTATGTATATATAATTAGCTAGCCAAGAATCAACTCTTTAATTTCATAAAAATTATTATCAAAATTGATCCAGCCCATGATGAATTTATTATATTAACAGCGTCAAGTTGGGGACATATTCGTTTTATGATATTATGATTAAAATAAGGATGGTATATAATTTGGTGAAAGAGTATTGAAAATGGCGAAAAGATTATAGCGGTTTAACGGTTTTTCCTAGACCCCCAAAATCTTAAACAGAAAGAACTCGTCAAGACGCATCGATTGGTATATAATTTTGTCTTGGTATGATCAAAAATTAAGGGTTTTAAACCATCAAATGTGTATGGTTCAAAACCAATTAAACCATGACAAATTATATGTCATTCGCTGCGTCTTGACGAGCTCTATCCAATGGTAAATTGTTTGCCAATTTTGGACAAACCTTTAAACCATTATTTATAAGCTTTTCGCGATTTTCAATGATTTTTATCGCCATTTTAAATAGTTCCCTTAAAATAATTCAAATATTTTTTACTAGATGGTAAAAAATATGCCAATTTGAAACAAGATTTCGGCTTCCTCTTAAAGGAATTCTCAATTCAACTTTCTAACGGTGAAAGCATTTTGGTGAAAGGAGACTGGTCTGCCCATTCATATGAATTCCTTAGTGGAGGTAAATTTATTTTTGGCTATTTAAAATTTTAAAATGAATTCTAGGCAAAATTATTGCATTTGTCGAGAAAGAATTCATCACCCATCAAGGCACTTACAATCTGATTGTTATGCCTGGTCAGAATGTGGTCTTCATTTTGGCTTGTTGCCTCATAATTGATAAATGCACCACAGAAAGTTGATTCGGATGAATTTGGAATATAATTATAAATGAATTAAGGAAGGAATATTATGTATTTTTATTTTATGATTGAATTTTCATAGTTATAATCCATTTTTTCTTTTCCATTTCACTGATAAAACACTAAAGAGAAAACATTTTTTTGCTAAAAGATTTTATATTCTTTTACCGAAAAATTAGTTTTTTGGTTATTTTATAGAGCTTATCTAGACGCATCAAATGATATATAGTTTGTTGGGGTTTGATTCAAAATTAAAAGAATTATTTTTGTAGATCTTTACGGTGCTATGTCGATTCCCGAATAGTGCAAATGTGGATGTTTTTTGCTTATAATAAATTTGAAACCGGTTTTAGACCCTACAAACCTTATAACATTTTGTAGATCTCATCGAGAAGCATCGATAGGTAACCTTTACGTATACCTTTATTACTATTTTTGTATACTTTTACTTATACCTTTACACAGAATATAGTCTGCAAATGCATTTTCTATGGAATTTTTTTACTATTTTTGTAAACCTTTACGTATACATCTACACAGAATATAGTCTGCAAATGCATTTTCCATGTGATTTTTTACTATTTTTTTGTATACATCTACGTATACATCTACACAGAATATAGTCTGCAAATGCATTTTTCATGTGATTTTTTACTATTTTTTTGTATACCTTTACGTATACCTTTACACAGAATATAGTCTGCAAATGCATTTTCTATGGAATTTTTTTTACTATTTTTGTATACCTTTACGTATACCTTTACACAGAATATAGTCTGCAAATGCATTTATAGGGAATTTTTTTTTACTATTTTTGTATACCTTTATATATACCTTTACACAGAATATAGTCTGCAAATGCATTTTCTATGGAATTTTTTTTACTATTTTTGTATACCTTTACGTATACCTTTACACAGAATATAGTCTGCAAATGCATTTATAGGGAATTTTTTTACTATTTTTGTATACCTTTATATATACCTTTACACAGAATATAGTCTGCAAATGCATTTTCTATGTTTTTTACTATTTTTGTATACCTTTACGTATAAACCCAAAAAAAAACCCGGAACTTCCAGCCACCGTAACCGGAAACTCCGGTACAACTTTATTAATGCCATTCTTACTCTTTTATTTTCTCTATTACTAGTTAGCCAATACCCAATATAATTTTTCGAACAAATAATATTAATCCATCTATTCATTAACTCTCCTATAATATTTATGTTAGAAAATGGCTAGCAAATCAAATTCAATTTTCTTGTGCTCTTTGCGTCTTTGTATTGCCATTAAAATAATTTATTTCTGAATAAAGAATACTATTCAAATATTGCCACAGGCGATTTCCCATTCATTTCAAAATTTTTCTTATTTTAATCTTCCATTTGCATTTGATGTACCATATTTAGCCAAGAAAATGGACATTTCTTTCCCATAAAATGCTTCATTTTTCATTGTCTACATAATTCCCTTTGAATATTCGGTAATACTTCGGTTTAAACCCCCCCCCCCCCTTTTTGGAAAAAATCGCAAATTTTAATTTTTTGCCTTAAAATGCGTTTTTAGGGGTAATCGAGGCCGGGGAAATCGAATCTGACATCCATTTTGTCATATTTTACCATCTTGGTAAGCTAATGTCAACTTTTACCAAGAAAATGTCAAATTTATTTTTTTGTCAAAAAAGGCCAATTTATGGGTTTTTGGGATCAGATTCGAATTTGGCATCGGTTTTGAATTCTGATCACCCTAAATGTTTCAAAAATCAGCGCTTACAACAACATCCCCAACCTTCCTCAAGGCTATACACATCACACCGTGAACCACTCCCAAAATTTCGTCAACCCTCAAGATGGGACACAGACACACACCCAAAATATTGAGTCTTTGTGGTCTACATTCAAGCGCAAATTTCGCCCTCAAGCCGGAAATACCTCCGAAACTTATAAATCTTATTTCCCCGAATTTCTCTGTCGAAAACGCTTTCCCGTTGTTTTTTATAATTTTTGGCTTCATGTTTCTCACTTTTACCCTTGTGAACATGCTTAAATCATTATTTTAACATTTCTTTATTTTTGATTTTTTTGTTGCAATAAATTTTTTTAAACTGATTTTGAAACATTTAGGGTGATCAGAATTCAAAACCGATGCCAAATTCGAATTTTCTGACCCCAAAAACCCATAAATTGGCCTTTTTTGACAAAAAATAAATTTGACATTTTCTTGGTAAAAGTTGACATTAGCTTACCAAGATGGTAAAATATGACAAAATGGATGTCAGATTCGGTTTCCCCGACCTCGATTACCCCTAAAAACGCATTTTAAGGCAAAAAAATTAAAATTTGCGATTTTTTCCAAAAAGGGGGGGTTTAAACCGAAGTATTACCGAATATTCCCTTCCAAAAAAATTGCCCCAATTCATCATTTTATATCTTGAAAATGACGCATATGTTTGTAAAGAAAGGTGAATTCCTCTCAATTTCTTATAAAAAAATATTTTGTAATTAATAATTATATCAAGTTTTAATTCATTCCACATTTAAAAAATTTTTCCTGACCATATTTTATTAAATTAATTAATTTAATTTAGAGAAAATAAATCATCAAATTTTATAAAAATGGAACAACAAATCAACCAAGAAATCATCGAATTACAAAATGAAAATAAAAAGTTAAAGAAAGAAAGCAAAAAAATGGACAAAATGAATAGAGAAATTGTTGAAATGAAAGAAAAAAATATTAAATTAGAAAAAGAAATTCACGAATTGAAAGAAAAGCTAGCAAAAATTGAGGCATATATGAAGAAAGTAAGTTAATTTATTTTATAAATTAATTTAATTATTATTTTTAAATTTCAAGAAAAAATTCTCAATACCCCATCGAAAAATGCCAGCCGAATTGTTCAATGAATTGTTTGCCTCAATGCCATTGGAAAATGTTTTCGATCTTTTGGCCAAAATGCCATTTGGCATTTTGGCAAGAAATGTACAAAAAATGATCAAAAACACTAAAGAGGTGAATTATAATATTTATAGTTAGTAAGATTATGGAAATAATATGGAATTTTTAGAAAATGAAGACTAACAAATTGAATGAAGAAGATTGTGGGTCAAAATTAACATTATCGGGTAATGGACTCGCCGCCAAATTTTCTGGCTCGCATGGTAAAAATAAACGGCGGAAAAAATTATTAATATTATTAAAATAATTTCTAGGAATAGAATATAATTGCGTTCGAGCTTTTTTGCCAATTCCATTGTTCAATTTGAAGGCAATCACCAAATCCATAATTGCTTCTTATTTTGAAATGGAAATTCTAAATGGGTATTTCCATCTTTTAATTTCTTTTATTAATAGTAATCGGCAAGAAGCCTCGGTCGGGAATTCGCTTTTCGGGGTTCCCGAAAAATTCCCAAACCGAATTTTCCTGGGCCAAAAATTTCGGGATCCGTTTCGGTATTCAGGAATTTTTTAAATCGGTGAAAAAAGAGGAAAATTTTTTAGAAAAAATTGTAAACAAAAAATTTAAGCGAACATATTTAATAGAATATTACCTATTAGTCGAAAAAAATCAACATTCTAAAAATTTTTAAGTGAAAAATTTTAACGAAAAATGCCCAAAAATGCCTTTTTTCCTTTCGTTGGGAATTTTTCGAGGAAATTCCTGAACCGAAATTGGTCTCGAAAGTTCAAAAAATTCTTATGTCGGGAAACGGTTCGGGATTACCGTATTATTCTCGAGTCGAATTACTGAATTTTGCCGAACGAGACCCCGACCCGTCCGATCTCTAATCATTAAATATTTAGTGTTCGCAGCATTTTTATTGGATTTTGTGATCAGCAATTTCCATTGGAAGGCGAATGGCTTGGATCGAAAAATTATTCAATTGGATTTAATGGAAACTATGGGATATGGATTAATGGAGAATTAAATAAATTCGATATAAGATGGTTCACTAAAGGGAATTTTGTTGGTCTTGGCCTAATCTACCATCCAAATTCAAAAATGGAATGCTTTGCCACTTGGAATGGCAAATTACTAAGTAAAATAATTTAAATTTAATTTATTAAAATTTTATCATGTAAAAATGCTTTAAAAAATTAATTTAGGGAAAAAAGAATTATCACCAAAATTTGGCAATCGTCCACTTTTTCCGGCTTTCAATTTGGGTAATGTTTTCGATTCAATCCATTTGAATTTTGGCAAAAAAGAATGGCAATTCAAGGAATTTAGACGTGTTCTTAATTACGAAAGAGAAATTTGAAAAAAAAGAAAGTTGATACGGATTAATTATTTCGTTCATTTTATCTTAAAATCTGCTAATATTGAAATGAAATTTTTATCATTTTGATTTAAAATTTTGAAAAAAAAACTACATTTTTCCATCATTTGTTTTACTCTTTCTCTGGATCATTATTCCATATTTTTTTAAAAATTAATTTTCTTTAAATTTTCTTCATCGTAAAATCAATTCCGTCCTGGATTTAGGATTTATAAAATAGATTCAACCAAATTCTATATTTTCATTTATATAACTTCCAAAATTTTCTATCTTCCCAGCCAGGGATGGTTCGATGCGCCCCTCCTCCCAAAAAAATCGAAATTTCGGAGGGTCGAAAAAGTTTTCGAAACCGAAAAACGAAATTTCGGAAGGCCAAAAATTTTTTCGAAACAGAAAAAAAGAAATTTCAATGCCAGAAATAACCGTTAATCTACATTGAAACGAAAAAATCGAAACATTGAACCCATCACTGTTCCCAGTCTTTCATATCACAAATGGATGCTATAATCATTTATCCGATATAAAATGGAATGATTTAAATAAAATAAGCTTTTCATATATAAATATTGAGGAAAATTCTGATAAATGTTTAAATATTATAAAAATTTGGTAAAAATAATAATTTTATGTATTGAATAAACAATTTGATATATTTCATTCAGTCAATTAATTTTGGCACAAAAATGAATTTCCATTGGTCAACGGTGACGAGACAGACACATCATCGTTGTGTTCAGCAACATTACGCCCATTTCCATCTTCGTCGGAGAGTCTCTTATTGTGACAAATTTTACAATTGTTGGCGATGTAATGTTCAGCCTCCTCCGCACATTCGCAGTCACTCATTTGGCCACTTGAACAGTCGGCAGAATGTCGACATTCCTAGAAACATATTTAAATTATTCCATCTCAAATTTATTGATAATTTTTCGTTTTCAATTAAAGCCTTTTTTGAAATAGTCGGTGTATTTAAAAATAATTTATGAATATAATTTTCCTTTAAAATAAAAAAATAGAACTCATAAACAATTTTTTATAAGAATTTTATATATAAATGACTTTTTAATTTATTGTTTATAAAATGGGAGAGCAAGAGAATCAATAAACTTAAATAAAAAAAATGAAATTAAAAATTTGTCTATAGAATTTATCAATTTTTGTAAAGAAATGGCTTTTTTGTTAAAATTTTAAGGCCTAAAAATTTTTAAAAAATTTATAGCATATTTACTTAAACTTTTTATTTTATTTGGGTTGAGATGGTATTGAAATTTCTCTAATTGTTGTAAGGCTATACAATTAATGTTTTTATATTTCCCATTATATTTCATTTTTATAAATTTTTTTAAAATAAAATTCTTATTAATCGAAAATAAAGTTTAATTTCAAAGTTTAATTTCTTTTTTTTTTTTTAATTCAGCTAAAATTTTATTTTATGTTATTATTTTCCTTCAATTTTTATTTACTAATAAATATCTTATTGCTTCTAAAAATATTTATATGTAGTTAATAATTTATGAGTTATATTTAATGAACTTAAAAAAATCACATGTTCATTTTGGTTGTTGTCATTGTCATGCATTCTTTTCACAAGCCCCTGAAAATGTTTGCCAAAATCTTCGGCAAAGCGCACTTTATATCCGGGTGAAATTGTGTCCATCAAATCATGCAATGAATCGTAGTAGCGGGTGAATGTGTCCATTTGGGTGAAGTCGCCTTGCATGCAATCCGTACGCAACGATGTAATGCGCCATCCTTTTGCCGTCAATTCCAAGCAATAGGGCTGACCTATAATAAAATTTTAAATTATAGAATTTGATTTTAAAAATATGAAATATATTTAATTTGTCGAAATAAAAATTGGAATTGCCGTAAATATTGAAAAAGTGTCTTATAAGTTAATGTTTAGTTTTTTTAGCCAAAAACCAGAATCAGTTTGAAATGTTTAATGCAATTTGATTTTGACCGAATCATGATAAAATTTATCATTCAATTCGTTTGACCCGGCTCTATTTAATAGCCATATAGTTTATACATCTAAGACAAGAGACAACCCTTCCATTATAAATTATTTTCGCATCTAATAAGTGACATATGTACTCTTTTTCGGCAATTTGATTGGTTTTCTTCGAATTTTTTTTCAAATTATCAAATTGGTACATTTCCGTTTTTCGCCAGTCTTACCTAAATTAATGAAAATCGGATCCTATGGATAATTTTGGGCGAGCGTAGAACACGAATCAGCATCCACTTCGTCATATTTTGCTATCTTGGTAAAGTATTGCCGACATTTACCGTAAAATACCAAGACCTCGATTGAGCTATAATATGTCTAGTTTAAAAAATTTTAAAAATTGGCCTTAGTACCCATTTACATTTTCTTGGTAAAAGTTGGCATTTTCTTACCATGACTCCAAAATATGACGAAATGGATCTCAGATCCGTGCTCTCTCTAGCCCAAGATTAGCCCCTAGCGTCAGATTTTCATAAATTTTGGTGGGGGCTGTGAAAAACGGAAATGTACCATCAAATTTTAATATGATTAAAAAAACAATATACAAACCATCAAGTGTTGTCAAATTGACGAAAATCAAGTCCGGTGTTCGTGGAAGCATTTCCGACACGGCTATGCTTTCGACCGCAATCGCAAATTGATGGACAGCGGTGAGGGCCTCCAGCTCAAGGCTATTTTCCCCTCGAGAATGTTGACCGCTACCTTCCGCTGATGGAGCAAAAAATGGAGAAAGTCGAATGAATGGGGGCGAATTGGTGCTGGTGATTGTGCCGTTATTAGCAGCAACATTTGTGCTACTCATCATCATTGAAGCGTTCAAAAATGCGGTGGAAAGTGTTGGAAGTGAGGACCGACGCACTTGGTTGCTGTTGGATTCACTTAAAATTGGAAGGGAAAATTTAATATTTGAACAAATGATTTTAAGAGCTGAATTTAATTTCCAGAGACAGGCGGGAATTTCAGAGGTCAAAGACCAAACCAAAAATTTTTGAATGAGGAAAATTTATATTTAAAAGTGAGTTGAATGGAAAGAAAAGCACATTTCTTTATTGGTTTAGTCAGTGTCAGTGTCCCCTCCCTGAGTAATTCACGTGTAGTGAAGAGAAATGAATGGGAAGAGTCAAAAGATGGATAAATCCACACGCGGTAGAAGCCAAAGATTCGCAATTAAAAAAGGATCGATTTCTGATGAGGCAAATATTTGAAAAAGTCCGTGAACAATTGGCAAAATAAAGGGAAAAGGTTAAAAAAGTGGAAGTTTGGTAGAAATATAGAATGGCAAAAAAAATATTCTCGAAAAAATTAACTGCGCGGGGGATTAAGAAAAAGGAAATGCGCAAATAAATTATTGGAAGATTAGTGAAAATGAGAAGAATAGCTGCATGGAGAAATGTGGAGAAGAGAATGGGAGAGAATTGAATGGAATGCGCGGAAGTTGTTCGCCACCACCACACATTCGCCGTATTTGCGGACCCCATCATTGGTTTGTTGACGTCAATGATGTGGTAGCGGGCGCCCCGGGAGCAAATAATTGTGGAGAGGATTAACCCAGCAGCAGCAGAGCAGCAGCAGAAGAATAGGAATGCCCTTTTTTACCCTTTTATATATTTGTAGCAGCCGGTCTCGTTTTCGGCATGTTCTAGTTATCGTATAGACTTGATCTATAGCTCATTCAATTCGTCAGGGTCGGTTTTCTTTATAAGGTTTCAATTTCAGAAAGATTTGACAAGTTTGAACCAACGTTTTGGCCAATTGAAATTTCGGGTTTTCAAACCGGTTTAACTAGGGAGGACTAGGGTTATGGTCGTGCCGGCATGGGTTTTAGGGCTAGGGTAGGGTAGGGCTAAGAATATGAATAAAATTATTTCTTTATGTGGCCTAGGAACTGAAATATGGCCATTAGTCATAATTTACAATGTCTGCCACTACACTATTTCTGGTCAGTGGAAAACGAGATTGGTTAGCCGATTTTGAGATCGGCTAAAAAAACGAGATCGGCTGCAACATATATATACTTTATCGTTTTAAATATTGTAAAGAATAAAATTAATAATAAAATTAAGAAATGGTCTTTGTACGACATTTGCGGATGAAACATCTGCTTCTGGTGCTGATGATGGTAGAGCTGTTGTAGAATTATATAAGTGCATATTATTAGTAATAAAATAGCTACTACAAAATAATATCAAAAGTATTGGCCATTGTTGAAATTCACTGAGTTATGGTCAAAAACGGTCAAAAATACAATTTTAATTAATAAACAGTTTTTTGGCCATAAATTCGGCGAATATTCAACAATGGCCAATGCTTTTATATCATTTTGTAGTTAATTTTATAAATAATAAAATGCCTAAACATTTCTAGTTTCTACAGCAGCTCTACCTCCATCGGCACTAGACGATTTCTTCCGCAAATGTCGTAATACGGAAAATAGTGACGAATTTTTGAGAATATTGAAGACCAATTTTAATAAATATTTGAGAGCTATTTTTGGAAATTGAAAAAATAGGAAGGAAGAATGCTCGCGGCATTGTGTACATTTTTGGAGACTAAAAATTGCCCCAAATGGTTGAATAGAATGCGCCGTGGCATTGTGGAAGAATATTGCTCTACTCTCTGCCCTAGGCGAAAAAAAAGAAGGAATGAATGGAAGCAGCAGAAAATTTCAAAATATAGGCCAATGCTTCTCTAGCGCTAGAACATTTTTAAAATGAGTTTGGGTGTGTGCCCACCAATTCCTAGGACTTTTTCTCCTCGTGGCCAGAGTGAAGGGGGAGTTTTCCCAGCAGTTCCCAGATGTCTGTCTCTTTTATAAATTTTTGACCTTGCATTGGAGACGGCTGTCGCTTTTCCTCCAATGCCACTCAAAAACGCGGCATTGGCCAAATGGAAGGTGTCAGTGAAAAGGAAAGAGCATCGTCGACATTGCTGTGGGCTTTCATCGGTGGTAGCATCTTCGACAGCAGCAGCAGACATAGGAGAAGAAGGGCAGACAGTGGTGGTTGAGTCTGCTGCTGCTGGAAGCAATGGACTTGTCGTCATTTTTATTGGTCGTTTTTTGTCGTTGTCTTTTTTTGGAAAATTGCAAAAGACCAGAGACTATTTTCCGTGGTGAATTTGAGAGAGGAAATTGGACGGAATTTCGGCGAGCAATGAAAAACCTGAAAATAGCAAATTTAGTCGGGTTGAACAGTTTTTAAGAATAAAAATGAATGACGTGGTTTAAAAAAATATTAGACGTTTAAAAATTCTATTTTGAGCGGTTAACCAGCGAAATTTGCGGCCCCGAATTTTGCGGACCTAATCAAAAACGAGATTTGTGGCCCAATAGTAATCCTCCGAGATCACTGCTGAAACCAATTCTAAATCTTAGGACACATAGACCAAGTCTTTAAAAACTTAATCCTGTGGTCCGAAATTTTGCATTGTTATCCTTTTTATTTAATATTGTTTTTCGGGCCGCAAATTTCGTTTAGGTAAGGGGTAAGGGTCGCAATATTCGGGGACGCAAATTTCGCCACACGTGTTGGAGCTAGCTAAAAAGGCAAAAAAATTTTGTGTGTTTTTAACTTTGTACATTGTGACTTATTAGAGCATGAATGCTCATTCGTTTTTTTTTTGAATTTTTGATTTTATGTAAAAATAAGAAAAGCAGACAACTTTTTGTACAATGCACATTGCACATGCTATACTTTTTTAGCGCTGAAGGAAAGAAATTTCTATATCCGGCGTGCAAAATTTCAATTGGAAATGTGCAAAGGATCCTCTGTCTGTACATCTACTTCATCAAGTCAATTTTCATTACACAAAACATTAAAAAGTGGTGTTGGTTGGACTTGGAATTGGAGATAAGAGAAGGGGACTTTGCTCTTCGCATTTATTGGAAGAAATAAAAAATAACTTAACACGAACGAACGAATTGGTTGTAAAAATAAGAAAATTGTATTGGTGTGTTTTTCATTGTACAAAAGAAAAAGTAGTGAACGAATGCATCAGATGTGGTGAACTTTTTTTTTATAAAAATGTTCCGGCAGCTGCAAAATAGTTAGTACTACCATTTTGGGATTGATTTTAAGTGGGGTTAAAAAAGGGCTGTGAACATTTTGAATTATGGTGGGAGAAATTGATTGAAGGATTTGGTTTTAAATTAAATTTTTTATCAGTTATAATTTTTCAGATTTTTATGTTAATTTTCCGTTTCTGATTATCCCTTATAAAATTAAATTATTCCTAAAAGAGGGGTTTTTTTTCTTTACATTTTTGTTTATGGAACAAAAATAAAGCTCAAAAAAAATTAAGGAGATGAAAAATGATATTTTTACGAAATGAATAATTCAGCGGTCTTTATTAATTTTAAAGTTTTGTAAATTTTGAATAAAAAAATCTGAATTTTTGATGCAAATATTTTGCCCGAAATTGGAAAAAAAATTTTATATTTGTGGAATGGAAAGTGCTTGAGGCCACCAAACCAAGCGCGATGGTGAAATACCTAGTATATGCGGATGAAATTGTAGGGAATTGAATGGAATGGGAATGGGGGACTTCATTCCATTATTCTTATTTCTTATAAAGGGCCTTTTTGGGAAGGTTTCATTATTCATTGAATGGGAATGGGAATGGGTTGGAAAATGGGCGGTACTGGCGGCCATAAAATGGCTGGGAGAAAAATGAACAAAGGGGAAAAGGGAGTCTGTGATTAATTTCTCAATTGTGGATTTTAAAAATTAAAATAGATAATTTTTGCAGCCAACAAATTAGCATTAATTTTTGAAAGAATAAAGGTCAAAGTATGAAAATTTAAATTTCTTAAAATTTTTTGTTGGGTCATTCTTCTCTTTTTTCATATTAATTCATCTTTTTTCACCTCTTTTTTTATTTATTTTCTTCTTTCATAAACAAGGAAGGAGAATTCCCAATTCTTCAGCACAGAGTAAAATTTCTCGAGATGGGAAAAGGGCCTCTCATATGGCCGACCAACTCTGGTCTGAGGTGGCTGGGGCCATTTGTTTTCAATTTTCATTTTGTCTGTTGGTTTCCCTCAATTCTCCTCATATCACATGGTTTGTCCATTGGCGGTGGGGAAAATGTAATTTAATTGACAATGTCGCGCCAAATTCTCGCCCCGTTTCGCTGTCGTCGACGGAAAAGTGCAGCACGTGGCTTACATTTTTCAAGAGGGAATTGATATAAATTAGTAGGACTAAAGAAATATGGAGTAAATAAATCCACAGAATTAAGATGGGAAGGAATCAAAAGCTTATGATCATGACGTATGAGCTATGAGATGAGCCAAAAAGGAAAATATGATGTGATTAATTTTGATGTTTTCGGTCTAATCTAATGATTTTTAAAATAGGGTCACGTGAAAATTGCAAAGGAATTAGCAGAGAAATTATTTTATTTGATTTTATGCCATTTAAATTAGTCAAAATTGTTTTGTCGTGATTTCTTTTAATCTATATTTATGCCTAAATCAAGCCCTAATCTAAAGCTTAACATTCTCAAGTGTAAAAGATTACACAAAAAATTTGGATTAATTCGATGATTTTATAAGGTAATCTAATATTTTCTTTTATTTAATTTATTTGGGAATAAGATTTAATTAAATTTACTAATAATTATGTTTAAATATTGTTTTAAGAAGATAAACAAATAATTAATAATTTTGATAATTTAATTACTAAATTCTTATTATTTTTAAATTGAATTATAATGAAAAGAGGAAGAGAGTCGGAATTGCATTTTTTATTTCAAAAATGAAATTGGACTATAGTAATTTTTGGCCAAAAATGATTAAATTTATTTCAAAATATTTAAAATTATTATTTTCTTTAATAATTTTTTTAAAAAATTTCATAATTTTTTATTCCTTTAAAAATGAGAAAAATAGAGAAGATAACCAGCAGAAGGGGAAATGTTTTATTTTCGAGAGAAATAAAAAGTTATCATGGACAATTTTTTTTGCTATTTACTCTTCTGCTATTATTCATGTGCCATTCAGTGCCAATAATTTGGGGCATTGGAAAAATTTTGAACAATTTGAGGTAGGAAAAACACAGGATAAGTAGGGAGTAAGGGTAGCATTAATTAGATTATTATTGCATTTTTTATTGCTGATTTATAACTGATAAGTACTCTCCTAAAAAGGGCGTTTGCTCGCTGTTTTTCTCGTGAATTTGGTCTGTTTGTTTTTCACTTCCATCCAATTCGTTCCAACATTATTCCCCGTGTTTTTAGGGCATTTTCAGCATTTGCAAAAGAAGGTAAAAGTAATCAAACATTTTTGGGTAAACAATAATCATCAATTTTAGGTTAATAACCTTCTAAAATTTTTCCCATTAAGAAATATAATATTTAAAAAATAATAATAAAATTATTTGCACTTTTTCCCATACATTGCAAACATTTATTTAAAATACATAAGAATTAAAAAATTAATGAATAGTACTTACTTTTTTGTGTTGGACTAATAATTATTAAAAATGTTTATGTAGGAGCGAATATTAGAAATTGATGTTTAGCGATTTCCGGAATCCGGCAAGGGCTGACGAATTTTGGAAATCTCGGCATCTCTATGCATCGTACAGACTCGAGAGTAGGCTCATTCGACTCGACATGGTCGATATTATTTATAGGATTTTATTTTCAAACCGGTTAAACTGTTTTATTTCCGGCGTTTCAAAGGATTTCTATGCTCCGAGCCTAGCCCCAATTTTAGCCTTTAATCTGATCTTTAAGTGAAATTCTATAAATAAAATAGATCATACCGAGTCGAATGAGCCTATATTGCTAATTTCCATTATTCACTGCAACATATTTTGTTTCCTCAAAATTAGATCGAAATTAATAAAAATTTTTTGAAGAATTATCATCTCTATTTTATCAATTTTTGATTTTTTATTTTTTTAAACAAAAAAGCAATTCTTTTTCAATAAATAATACATTTTTCTTTCTGCTTTTAAACATAATAATATAATTCTCGTATTTTTTGGAAAAATGAAATATTTGAAAAATTTTTTATTTATTTTTTTTGTCAATTATTGAATAAATCAAATTTCCAAAATAACCCACACATTCCATTTTGTTAAAACACAACAATTTCCATTGTAATCTTATATTGAAAAAATTCTAGAATAATCACAATCTTTTGTCAACTGCCTTTCTACTATCAATTATTTATTCCAATTTATTTACCCTATCTCATCCATATTTGAGCGCTCGCGCAATAGGGAAAATTCCATCCCCCATTTTGATGGATTAAAAGAATAATTTGTAGATTTTGTCATTCCTCGATAAAATTCAGTAAAAAATAACAATTGCATTGCAAACATTCACATAAGCGGCGGTTTTTTGCACAGCAAATTCATCGCCGCCATTCATTTTCCGCCAATGATTGAGAAAAAGGGGTAAAGAGAATTTGTGCTTTGACGCAAAATTGTTGTTTGTCGTTGATTATTTTGTTTTGTTCATCGCTCGATGATCATTCGTCTCGCCGATTCTAATCTATTTTTGGCGTATTAAATTGGGGAAACCCTTACGAAATTTTTTAATTTAATGGCAATTGATAAATTTGATGTTTTGCTGATTGCATGTGACTATGCTCTGTGTTGGAAAGGAATAATCATTCATTTTTGCCCAATTTAATATTTCTATTTTTACTTTGATTGGTCCAAAAATCAAAGTATATAGCAGGGAACGTTTCCAAAAATTAAATCAATTGAAATTTTATCTTCTAATGGTTTGAAGGGGTTAAAATTAGAATGATTTGGTGGAATTTTGGTAAAATTAAAAAAAAAAAAATTAAAATTGGCAATATCAAATTTAAAAGAGAAGGTAAAAAATATATGAACAAAAATGGAAGCACTAAATTTGGCGCAAGACATTTAAATGCACCATCGATTGTTAATGATATTTACTCCATTATCCTATTTTTTCTGTGTCTCCATCTCTTTCAGGGATGGGTTCGGAATTCCGAATTCCGATTCTGAATGCCGGAATTCCGGTGTTTGAGTTCCGTTCCGATTCCGAAAAGTGGTCGAATTCCGAAAAATTCCGAAAAAAGCAAAGGGGGGACCCTTTGCTACTTTTTATGAAAAAATAATATTTGGAAAATTAGTATTAAATAAAAAAATAAATCCTAATTTGATCAAAATTGAATTTGAATTATTTATTGCCACCATCATCATTCAGGTGAATTTTTTTGTGACTGTTCTTTCACTGGCAAAGCTCACTTGTGCCGCATACTAAAAAATTAAAATAGGAAAATAAATAAGGATTATAAAAATACTTCATGTTTTATTTACCAGCAGGATTTCCCGACGATGGGCGCAAGCTTTTTCCATGATGCCACACATGCAAGTATTTCCTTTTGTGGCACTTCCAAATTGAGCATTTGCTGTTCCGCATTAATCGTGATTGGATCACGGGCACGCACATTGGCTAAAGGCTTTAGCTTTTGATTGCATTCTAAATCACAATTGGCGATATAAGTGCCAGCACCACACTGTTCACAATCGCCGCAACTCCTAAATGTTGGAAAAAGAATATGATACAATTTTTAATACAATTTTCTATAAAATCGAATTTAATTTTTTACATCTTTTTCGTTTTTTATCTGTTAAAATATGTCTATTTTTTCTCTTCATTTTTCAATAGAATGATTACAACTTGAAATTCTTCAAAAATTGAGTAAAGATTATAAAAACCAAAATGAAAATATTTCAAATTAATAAAATGTGTTAGAAATCGTTGACACATTCATTCCTATATTGCAAAAATATGATTATTGGAAAAATTTTTCCTATTTAAGATAAAAATTTTTTTAATATTTAAATTTTATACAAATCAAAATTTCACCGTTGGGCGATGGCAAGAATCGGAAATTCAATTTGGCAAGCAAAAATCAACACAAAGGCCATGTAGATGAATGCGGTCAAAATGATTGAGCAAAATTTATTCGGCATTTTTAATTGATGATTTTTATTGGCAATGAATGGAATTGGAATAATTATGTAATGAATTTATGGGAATAAGTTGGATTATTCCCATTCCATTAATGAAGGGCCTTTTAAAGGCGAATCCGCAACAGTGCATTGCATTGCTGATCTGACAGCAAGAGGGACATCGTAAAATTGGTGCAAAATTTCCGCAATTAGTAATAAAAAAAATGCACTTTGTTTTTTATTTGGTGAATTTTCTCCAATATGAATAATTTTGATCTTCTGCCCAAATTACGACTGCACTTTCAGGACATTTTTTTTATAAATTTTTATTCTTCAAATCAAATTTATTTATGTATTTGTTCTCTCCTTAAAAAGTACAAGATTGATAACGAGAAAAGAAAACTGCAATTAAATTAATTTATTCATTTGTTCATTAATTATGAATATTGGAAATGATTTCAAAAGTGCAATTTTGTAATAAAAATAAAATATCATAAATAGAAAAATTCTAGTGAATTCATTTATTTTGAAAAATGCTGGAAAAGTATGCCCATAAATATTATAAATTGATATTGTTTTACTTCGAATTATGGTTTTTCGCTAGTTTAAATGTTTGAACCTGTTGTGCGCGAGTTTTTCGAGAAGTTTAAATTAAGCAAATTGTGAAAATGAATAATTTGATGCTGGATGTCAGATAAGAAATTTTTATTGCTAAATAGAATGTTTTAGGTGATTTGGGAAGAAATTTGTCTTCAGAAATTTGAAAAAAAATTTTTGATAAAATTACGAACAAGTACGAGGGTACGAGTACGAGATATGAGCCCAAAAATGGGCTATACGAAAATACGATCAATGTTTTCCTGTTTCAACCTTTTTCTATCTACTGTCCTGTTCACATCACATATTTTTGGTTAGAAAGAATGCCATGATTCGTGTGATTTATTCATTTCATTTTAATTAAATGTTACTAATTTTGAAATTGTTAAACAAACAATTTTAGTAATTTATTCCAAAAATAAAAATACATTTTCAATTCGACAAAGATCAATATTAAATTTGAAATAATCATCACTTTTTTAACTTCCGATAAAAAAATATATTAGTAAATAAACTGGATTGCCCTTGGGAAATTTTGTTTTTCTTTCTATGAGCCATATAGAGATTGATGCAGAGATTGACGTCAATCGATGTGCGCGAATGGACCATTACCAAAAATGCATCTTCCGCATTTTGTCAATAAAATGCACCAAAAATCACACACTTTGTCTGGTTTAAAGAGGACAACCTTATATTCAATTCTTTAATACACCTAAATTATCCGATCAATTTTTCGAAATTCTATTTTTTAAATAAAAAATATTTTTTAAATAGTATTTTCTCAAAAAATTTAAGTTCAGTTCACCCAAAAATATTTTTTTTTAAGCCCGATTCCTCAAAATGTAAAATAGCCAATTAAAGAGGATTTTTTGAGCTATCTAATAAAGAATAAAATAAGCCATTCTATTCTTAACCAATACTTCCCGCAAATCTTAAATTAATTTGCAAACAAAAATTATGTGCTCTAATAAAATTATGTGCTCTAATTTTAATTATTCCTGAATTAAATTTTTGCATTCAGATTTCTCATTTCTTGCTTCTCTATCATATAATCCAATCATAACCCATTTAATTAAATAATTTCACATTTAAAATTTAGATATTAAAAATGAATTTAATTTTGACAATATTTTCATTGTTGTCTGCTTTTTTGCTTGCAAATAATTATTGCGAAGCCAGAGGCGGGGGTCATGGCGGTGGAGGCCATGGAGGTGGTGGACATGGAGGTGGTGGACATGGACATGGAGGCGGCGGGCATGGATTCGGCCATGGATGGGGTGGCTGGCATGGATCTGGATGTAAGAAATTACTATAAAATGCAAATTTTAATATAATGAGAAAAATTTTTACTATCAAAATTTATCAACAATTCAAATTTTTAAAATCAAAAAGACATAAAAATATATAAGATTTTTAAGTTTTTTTTTAAAAATTCATAGTAAATTATAATAAAAAATAAGCGAATTTTCCTCAAAATTTAGTTCATTAAATTCAAAGACATTAAACCTTTAAATAAATTTTATTTCTTAAATATAAAAAAAGGCTAAATTATGGAGGAAATTTTTGCTTTCCAGTGGTATTCTGGTATTACATAATTTTCGGATAAATTAATAACTCGCTGATTTGTGTGCAAAAAAACTAATAAATAAATATTGAATCGTCCCATTAATTTTTTATATTTTTATTCAGCTTCTGGCAATGGTTCGTCGGGTTCATCAGATAATGATAAAGATTGGCCAAATTGGATTTCTTTAATCTTCGCCATATTTGTGTTTTTCACTTTACTCTTATATTGTATTTATCCTTTGTGGCGATGGAATAAAAAAACAACACCAACAGAAAATGTATGAATAGAATATGAAAAATGCAACAAAATCATCAACAATTTGACCTCTTCAAGAAAAAGAAGAACGAAATGTGATACGAAGTAGAAGGACAATATTAAATGAATTCAAAGAATTGGAAGAAAAATATGAAAAAATTGTGATGATTAATATTTAAAATGATTATTTACTATTTATTAAATAAATTAAATTTTTTGGATTAAAATTTCGTAGAACAGCTTCAATACTAACAATGGGAATGGTGCAAAAAAGGGGCAGAATTTCCGAAGTAAAAGAATTTTGCCTCAGTTAAAAATTAAAATCATTCTATATGGCCTGAAGGAAATAAATTTAAAAATATTTTTGTTAAATTAGCCAATCAATAAATTCTAGTAAAAAACCAAACTTTATATATCATTTATTTTAAAAACGATACAAATTATTTTCCAATAAGATGACTATTAGATTGGGCCAATTATTCACTTTTTCTATTTTCAATAAATTTGACACCCGCCGGAAATTTTTATTTACCTTTTTTGGGTCGCGCACAACTATTGACGTCAATCGATGTGCGCAATCGATCGACCGCTCATACTTCCGTCTTCCCAATTTGCGCCAAAATTAAATATTGATGGAAAAGAGAACAAAATATAAAAATATTTTTAAATTCCTTCACAATCTAAATTTAGGATATCAATTTTTAACCAACATTTTTTCTTCATAATTCCAGAGAAATTAATTTTAGATTTTAAAATATATTTATTATGAAATGTATTTTAGAATTGACCAACCAATAGCTTTTTGACTTTATTGATTATATTCTAAAGCAATTTTACCAATTTTATCCAGGTTTTCCGTCAAAAATTATTTCAAATTTAAACATATGATTTAAAAAGCTTTCAGAATTGCTAATTAAAAACTAAATAAAAAATAAATGAAAAAAATTTCCCACAAAAAATTATCTCTGATAAGAAAGAATGAAATAAATTACAACCAATCCGATTAAAATTTAATTTTTGTTGATTCCGAAATCTTCTAAATTCATTCATTTTAATAATAAATCAAATTTTTTATCATTTATTTATAAACTATAAAAAATCAAATCATTAGATAATTAGTTACATTTAAAATTATTTATTCAAAATGAATTTAACAAAAACAATTTTGGCAATATTTTCATTGTCATCATTATTGCTTCCAAATAATTATTGTGAGGCCAGAGGCGGAGGAGGAGGCCATGGCGGTGGTGGCGGACATGGGGGAGGAGGTCATGGTGGTGGTGGCCATTCCAGTGGTGGACATGGATCGAGTCATGGCCATGGATGGTCAGGCGGTGGTTGGCATGGATGTGAGAAATTTGAAAATTTTATTTTATTGATTGTAGATGATTCTGAATTGACTATTTGATACTAAACTAATTTTCAAAGATCAAAAAATAGGGTACTATTCATCAATTTGGGTTCTGACTGAGCTCTGCAGATTTTTACCTATTTTTCCCAGATCTTTACCTATTTTTCCCAGATCTTTACCTATTTTCCCCAGTTCTTTACCTATTTTCCCAGTTCTTTACCTATTTTCCCAGATCTTTAGCTATTTTCCCCGGATCTTTAGCTATTTTCCCCAGCAGATCTTTACCTATTTTCCCCTGATCTTTACCTATTTTCCCCAGATCTTCACCTATTTTCCCCACATCTTTACCTACGTATTTTCCCCAGCTTTACCTATTTTCCCCTAGAAAAAAGGAAAGATTGAAGCCCTTTGTTTCCTTAGGTATAGTGTAAGGCTGGGATTTGATTAACATTTTATAATTATGTGATGACTCATATTTCATATATAAGACGGGGATATTTAGCATCTAAAGATTGTAAAATACTGTATGCGAATAAAATATGCACAAAAAAGAAAAATATGCAAAAAAATATGCCAATAAAATTGAATTTTTCGTCTTTTTAGTATGGCCCATTCGATTCAATTTGGCAGAATTAGTTCAGAAAATGCTATTTCCTAACCTGATTTATTCAATTTTAAAAATATTAAATCGATTTAATAAGTTCGAATTGACTTATGTTTAAAACCGATCAAAATTAATTTAAATAAATAAAAAAAACAACCCAAATGAATTAATTTAATTAATGGATCAAAAACTTCACTATATTCAGAAATTCAGAAGAAACTTATTAAAATTTGATAATAAAAATATATATATTTTTTTAAATTAATTTTACTATTTTTTTACAGATTCTGGCCATGGTTCGCCCACTTCGTCGGGTTCATCAAATAATAATAAAGAATTCGACTTGGGTGGATTCATCTTCTTCTTAATTTGTGCTTTCATTCTCTTCTCATATTTTGTATATTCTTGTCGGCGAGATTGTTCTAGGCTCGAAAATAATCAAGTATCAAATACACAAATTTCTCCGCCATTAATCGATTCATCAGGGGATTAAAGATTGTGGTGATCGTTAAGATGCCAAATTCACATTTATTTCTAAATAAATTCCAATATATAATTTGCTTGTTTTTTCTTGTTTAATTTTATCATTAAATTTAAATAATTATTTAATTTTAATTAATTTTAAATATTTTTATATAGTTGGCCATGGTTCACGCTCTTCATCGAGCTCATCTGAAAAAAAACGATTTTTGACTGATAATGATGATTCTTAGTACTAGGAGAAAAAGCTCAAAAAAATAAATAAATTATATTTTTTGAAAATTTCCTTAAAAATTTGCTTTGCTAACCCAGTGAAAAAAAATTTGACAATTTTATCGTAAAGTTCCTTTTTTTGAATATTATTGTGGTGATTATTCTCCGTCACTTTGGAATAAAGTTCCTAAATTTATCATTTTGGGACATTTTAATTGTTTTTCTAAAACAGATATTATTTTTCTCGAAATAAATTAATTAAAATCAATTAGGAATGATTAATTAATATATTAGTAAGCATTTTATTCGAATTTATGGACAAAAATTTAAGCGCAACCAAAATGTAGATTTTTATTAGAGATTAGTTGTAGATGTTTCAACTTTTCCTAACTTTCAGGAAAAACTGAAATTTATTCAATTTTTCCTAGGAAATTTCAATTTTTCCTGAGTTTCAATTTTTCCGCCGACATATCAATGTAAAACCAATAATTTTAAAATAATTTTAATTGGCCAATTCCAAATAATAATTTTTCAATTTCCTTCGAGTGAAACCGGTTTATCAGTTATTCTTGTATATTAATAAATTATGCCAAAAAATCATTACGGAACAATTTTCTCGCTTGGGTGTGGATCGATTTGTCTGAAATTTTGCATGGTGATCTATAAGATTGAGTTATAGGCGCATCAAGTTTTAAAATTTTTTTTTGGCCACATGCGCGAAAGTTATGGCCATAAATGTGTTTTCCCTTATGTCTCCTTAAGACTATAGCGAAGTAGGAAGAAATCAGCCAATGTGACCATTTAGCGCAATGGTATGTCGCTTTGCTTAGTGTATGTGGCAATGGTCAGGAGGTCTCGGGTTCGAATTCTCGCCGTGGCATATAATTTTTATTTTTTTTCTTTATGTTTCCAAAATAAAAATACGGTTACCAAATGGCCTCTACGGTATCCTTATCGACGGCGGTTCGCTTGGGACGAGGCTGAAGCTCGCGGAGGCCGCGAAGCGGCCGAAGCGAGCGAAGCCGAGTCCCAAGCGAATTGACGTCGCAACCTGATAAATTGCTGATGAATAGATCATAAATTAAACTCTTGGATTCGAGCTCCGAAGGAGCGAGAAACTAGGCCAGGTGTCGAAATCGCCGCAGGCGATTTCTCCAAAATTGGGCATACGCGTCCGGGGGTTTGGGGGGTGGAACCCCCCAACGCAGTCCGAGCGAAGCGAGGACTGGTTTTCGTGTAAACAACTCTTTAGTAATTAGTAATTATAAAGAAAAAATATTAAATTTTAATTAGTAATTTTTCCATTTTTAATTCTTTGAAAAAATTGGATCACTTTCATTCTTTTTATAACCATTGCATTGTCGATTCCAAATTAAATTTAAAAAGGCATTCATTTAAAAAGGATTCAAATATATTTTGTTATTTTTTCTTTTTTTCCATCTAATTATAAACGCTTTTTTAATATTAGAATAATTTTTTTCATTAAATTAATAATTTTTAAATTTATATTTCATTTATTTTTGTAAATTTAAACTTCATAAAAATGATTCCAAGTGTACCTGCTATTGAAGGTAGGTTCTATGTTGCCTGCTGTTGATTAATGGTTATTTATTTAATGAATTTTAGTTATAATCCTCATGGTTATCGATGTTGTTATCATTGTTTTGTTATCATTTTTAATTGTATTTGTAAGTCCGCAGAATTAAAATGTTGATTTTTGAATTAAGATTTTATTTTACCGACTAATTAATAAAATAAAAATATACAGGAAATAAAATATTTTTTTTGGACTTCAAAAAGTCATTGAAAGTTATATATTTTATTTTAATATTGAAAAAATAAAGTTATTAACCTTAATTTATATTTTTTTGGTTCAATAATAAAAGCAAATACAGTCAAATGATGTGTCTTGATTCTTGAAGAAATTTATTTATTGACTGAGCATGGGTATTGATTAGATATATTTATTTTTATTTGTATTTGTGTCAGCTGGATAATAAATTGATCATTATATTATTACCTTTTCGAAATTTTCCTTGATCTAAAGAATAAATTTAAAAAATAGAAAAATAATTTACCGTAAATATTCTATTAATAACCCTCTCTCTATTAGAAACCCCCTCTCTATTTGTAACCCCCCCCCCCCCCCTTCCTCCCAAAAAATTTTTTTTTATCAAAAATAACCAATTAGTAGGTAAAATTAAGCCGAAATAAGCATTTTTTTGTCTCAAAAATTTCAGAAAAATTCCCACCTCAGAGGGTCTCTGAAAATTAGTAACCCCGGGGTTATAGAATATTTACGGTATGTAGAGAATTTTTAAAATAAATGCTTAATAGTATATTTTTTTTAAATAGTTTATTAAAATTTTTTATTATAATTTATCTAAAGATAAATTAATTCAAATGAATGCTAAATATTCATTATGTGAATTAAAATAAATTCTTATAAGACTTTTTATTGCAGATTATAGCAAAATGTTGTGGTCATGTTGGTCTATCCAAACGAAAACGAAGCTTAGTTGATGCAGCGAATTGCATAAAATTGACTTTGGATGCCCAAAATGGCGAAGTAAAATTTGCTTTTGTTTTGCATAAATATTATAAAGAAGATTATTGATTAAAATAATTCTTATGCTTTGCTTTAAAATTTTTAAAAATATTCATAAAATTTTAATGAAAAATAAATTGCGAAATATATTTATTTTAAATATTAATTTGAAAAACTTAATATATTTTTTTGAGACAAAATTTTATCATAAAATTTATAATATTTTCCCACTTAATAATAAAAAAAGCAGAATTAAATTTTGATTAAGATTGGACGTCCTTGTTCATTTACAATTGATGCTGCCAATGCTTGTGCAGACGATTTTCAAATAATTGTCAATGACGGAATAAATAATGTTGCCAATTGTATGCAAAAAGTTAACCATGGCCAATTTCGAATCTCATTCATACCACTTGTGGCCAAAAAGCATACAATCAGTGTTGAATTCAAGGGCATCCCAGTGCCAGGCAATATTAAAATTGAATTTAAAAAAAACATAAAAATGTAAATAAAAAATATTTTCGATATTAAAAATTAAATAAAATTTATTTAAGAAAAATCTTTAAAATCTTTAAAAAATTCCATAAAAAATTTTTGCAAAATTTATACATAATTAAAATTTTTTTAATATTTTTAATTTTAAAAATATCTTTTTTTTTATTTAGTTTATTCAATAATTTTTATCAGGAAGTCCAATGCAATATATAATTTTGCCTTCCCCACCCTCTTACTCATGGTTAAGTCATTCCGAATTGGAGAGAATGAATTCGATGCAATCCAGTAATGATCATTTGGTCGTTCCATCGGCACCAATATTACTGCAACCAAAGAATTTGACCAGATTGCCTCAACAAAATCCGGAAGAAATGACCCAACAGCAGGTGGGTGCTCAAATTTTCCCGCTGGTTAATTAAATGAATAAATAATTCAAATGATGAAGACAAATTGAATTTTCAACCATTAGTAATAATTCTTCCTTAAAAACTAGAGAAGAAATTAAAATTAATAAATAATTTATCTCCTGCTGAAAACTAACTAAATAAAATATTGATTGCAATCGACATCAACTATATAGAAGTGGATTTAACTAGTCAGTGAGCCCCATTTCAATTTCCACTTTTAACTTTTAAAAGTTCAAAGTTAAAGTTAAAAGTTAAAATTAAAGCATTTCAATTTTGACCATTAAAAAGTTCAAAGTTAATAGCAAAAATTTTGAAAGTTCAAAGTAGAAATTGAAACGGGGCCTAGAGGACGCATCGAATAGTATATAAATTATAAATTGCCGAGTTTTGGCCTAAAAATGAAGGTGTTAAGTTAACTGTTTAAACCTTTTTTGGTTATTGGTTCGAAACCTTTTTAAAATTCGTTAAACACAATTAAATCATTATCAAATGATATGTCTTGACGAGATTTATTGATTTGATAATAGAATTTTGGGGTCCATAGGATAAGCCCTAAATCCTATAAAACCTTTCGATAATTTATTCGACATTTTCATTATTTTATTAGACAATTAGGAAATTATTTTTATCATTTATTCGCTAAAACATTAAAAGAGAAATAATTGTAGTGAAAAAATTGCGGGGATGAATTTTGAAAAGATGAAGAATATTTTTGAATAAATTGCGTAACTTTTATTAATTTCATGATTTAGTGGGAAATTTTATTTGTAATTCGAACAAATTTTTGGAAGGATTTATGTAGAATGCATTGATGAAAAATGTATGCCGCAATTTAAATGGGGAAAATATCGGATGAATAAATCAAAAAATGAAATAATTGGGAAAAAAAAACAAAGAAAAGGAATTAAGTGAATGATTTATAGATAAATTGAATAAAATGATAAAGCAAAATGGTTGCGAAATTGGCAAGTAAAAATAAAATTAAAATTCGTGATGATGAGCATTGTTGACCTTTATTTGTTTTATTCATATTTCTGTACCCTTTTAGCACCAATCGAACTTGTTGCTTCCCTTTTATTAGCCCAACTGCCTCTTCATGGGTCATTCCTTCCGTGGATTTGCCTTCAATTCCCATCAATTGATCGCCAATCTGTGAATTTACATAATTAATTTGGCAATATCTACAATTTAATACTATCTTTTAATCTTTTAATTGATCGATTTTTGACAGATTATTGATTTTCAATAAGTGGCCAATTCTTTAGGTTTTTTCAAATCGATCAATAGGCGATCAAATACAAATCAATCAAAAAAAGATAGGATCATATTTTATGTATAAAAATATTAAATAAAATTTTTTACCTGCATTGGACTCTCTGCTGCCGGTCCATTTTCGGCGATTGCAGAGATGGTCAAAGGCGTACCAAATTCGGAACCTCCGCGGATCGTGAAGCCAAAAAAGCGGTCGGCCTTGCGCAATTCCATCTGAATATAACAATATACAATACTCAAATGGAATTGCGAACCATAACCCTAATACCTAGCCCCTAACTAAGCTTAATCCGGCTTAATCCCCCTATATCCACCTTAATCCCTCTATAACTTGTCTAATCTCGCGCAATCTCCGGGCTTCTGTTACATTTCCCTGACCTTCCTCTGGCCCTATGGGCCATTTCCCAACAAATTCGGGGCTTAATCCCCCTTAATCCTCATATATCCGGATATCCCGCGCACCTTCTTTTTGACTTCTGCGCACCCCTGGAACCGTTTATGTAAGCAAGAGAGCAAAGGGGATGAGAGATAAGCATGAAGGAGTGAAAAGAAAAGAAGAAAAAACTTTGCAGATAAAAAGAATTGAAATAGTAGATAAAAAAATGTTCCAAAAAATTGCAGATAAAAAAATTGACATCCCTTTTTTGCATTCTCAGTTAATTTAATTATAAATTAGACCAAAATAATGCTAGTAGAGATAAGGCATGTAGATATTTCAACTTTCGCTGAATAATTCCGCGAAATTTGATTTTTAGTCAACTTTCGCTGAAAGTTGAAAATTTTCAACTTTCGCTAGCGATTTTCAACTTTCGCGGATTTTCAACTTTCGCGCCGACATATATATTAGCAAGCTGACCTTTGCCAATAGTTTGACTTCATCAATCTTCGAATTTGCAGAAAGTATTTCGTTGGTAATGGCAATTTCATTTTCCAATGCACTGATTTCTTCCTGCTGTTCTGTCAATTTCGAGTCTTTTTGGCCAATTTCTTCTTTCATAAATTCCATTTCCTTTTTCATTTCCACCAATTCAGCCTGAAAATTAATTAAAATTAAATTATTATAAATTATTCACTTTAATCTTTTCAATTTCTTCTGCAGTTCTACTATTCGACATGGCCTCAGATTCCTCAAGTTCAAAATCGGCCAATTTCATTTGCTCTAAATCACCGCAAATGCAAAATGATTTTAAACTTTCTGATGATACTTTGTTTTCCATTGAAATTGACAAATTGTTGTCGGATGTTTAGAAAATAATTTTTATTGCTAGCTTTTTGCTAAAAATATTTAATAATTTTTTATTTCAAAAATTTGATATACAAATATTTTCATTTTTTAATTCATCAAATATACAATTTATTTTTTTTGGTTAACGGAGTGAAGAATTTTCGAAGGAAGAATGTGGAAATGTAATATGAATATGAATGGATAAAATGAGAATAGCAAATGACCTGGAATGTGGAATTTGGGGGTGTAATAATTAAAATACTATATTGGACTATTTATGGTCATAGTCACTGTTGAACAGCAGCAGATATGAGTATTTTATTATGGGGGAATATTTTGCTCAAAAAAATAACTCACCTTCATCCATTTAAAAAACAAATCTTCCCAATAGCCTCATTACCCCAAGCCAAATGGTCCACCAAATTTCCCATCCATTATAATCATTCAAAATGGCGTCTCTTTCTCTTCCCATTTTATAGGGTATAGGCACATTTTTCTCCTTTTTCCTTAAGGCAATTTCCCACTTTTTTTCTTCTGCTTGTTAGCCGATAGCCCTGGGGCAATTTTCCATTGTCATGTACTGTGGAAGATGGAGAATGGACAATGGACTCATTCTCATTCCTATTTCATCCTTCCTCAACAATAAAAGATCATTCAAAAATTAAAATTTTATTGAAAGTTATGTGCATGTGCACTGCTGTTTCAATTTTGAAATATAAGGAAAATATTCTTTTTTGTGGACAAAAATGACCAAACATTAGGAAAAGATAATTGATTATTGTAGAAAAAAAAGATAAAATTTACAATTTAAAAATAAAAGAATGGATTACGAAAAATGGATTGGGAATTTATCAATACATCATTATTTAAATATCATTAATTATGCCACTTAAAATAGATTAAATTAAAATGTTTTTTTTATCATTTGCCTGCTGCTAATTATATAAATTATTCCGAATAATTTTCAATTAGATGAAGACAAATTGAATTTTCAATCATTAGTAATAATTTATCTTCCTTAAAAAATAGAGAAGAAATTATATACTAGAAAGATGCTTTTGACTTTTTCATAAAAAAAATTAAGGCTCTTTTTCTAGGGATTTTTAGCTTTTGGGACTTGCACATTCTAGGGGCAACTTTTTATGGCGCATTCAGGAAAACTACGTTTTTTGATTGGGGTTTTGGTTTGAGCCGAAACCGGTTTAAAAACAGGTTTGTCCAGGTAAAACTTTTTTCCTTGGACCTCAATCGATTTGAAACAAAAAAAGGATCATGCCCCAGTGTGTGGGCTTTCATTTGATATATAGGTTCAGGGGTCCACCATGGCCAGGAATGGCCAAACAAATCGACAACTGGGCCAAGGTCGGGTGCGCGAGTTGGAAATAGGTATGTAACTTTTTTGCGCGTTGAGTTAGAGGTGCGCGGTAAAAAGCAAAGTTGTAGAGCTTGATAAGGCGGATCGAATGAGGTATTGCATGGAGCGTTAGCTTAAATCGGTTTCGAGATATAAGCTTAAACCGGTTTAAAAAATGAAAAATACGAGGCGAGCGGAGCGAGCCGTCTAAAACTTGAATAAAATACCTTCTGGGGTACCTTAAAGCGCCCCGCGCTTTTTCCGCAACGGAAGCATGCCTTAAACCAGTGGGGCTCTGCCCCACTGGTTTAAAATTAGTAAAAAAATTTTATTTCCTCTTAAAAACTGACCGAATAAAATATTGATGGCAATCGAACGGCTGATAGACAACAAAATATTTTGTTTAATTTTTTTAATGCGCCAAAATCACAAAACAAATGGGTAAAAATTTCAATTTTACTTATAAAAATTTCAGAAATAACATAAATTTTTATCTAAAATGAATTTAACAATTTTGACAAAATTTTCATTGGTATTCGTCTTTTTGCTTTCCAATTATTGTTGTGAGGCGCCAGGCGGGGGCGGAGGAGGCCGTGGTGGGGGTGGCGGAGGACGATATAGTAGTGGACGTGGTGGTTATGGCCTATGGTCAAGTAGCGGCTTGTATGGAGGATGTGAGTAAATTAAACATTTCTAAAGATTTAAAAATTTTTTAATCATTTTAATCATTTCATAAAATTTTAAAATTTTTTACAAAAAATTGAGTTTCTTTCGTTAATAAGTTTAAAATTTATTTGTAATTAATAATACATTAATATGCCGTATTACCTCTTTAAAATCCAGGGAGAATTACTTTTCAATCCCACAAAATTGTGAAAATTCGGGGTCTATCTCTTTTATTTGTGGACATTTTTGAACAAATTATAGCGGATTTTCTAGAGCTTTAGGGAAAACTAAGAAGATGACAAATTAAATTTTTTAAAAGTTCACATGTAAGGAGCTATGTATGGGTCCTCAAATTTGAGACTGGGGAATTATTGGAGGGTGGGGCTTTAAAAGAGGTAATACGGTATAATTTTAAAGAGCAAAATTCCGAATCGAATGATATTTTATTGCCAAATCAATTGAACACTAAAATGTCTAAACTTCTACTAAAAAAACAAGTGACATTTAAAAAAAACTTAATAATTCCTTTAATGCTTAATCAATGTAGCCAAAAATATAGAATTTTAATTCGTCATTTTTGTGCTCTTTAAAATGACCTTATTATTATTTAAAATTGGCCATCATATATAAAAAAGTTACGACCTAAGAACAAGAATTATATTATGAGCCTCATCTGACCGACAGCACAAATATTATTCCATTCAATTTATTTTATTTATATATGTAATATTTTTCAGCACATTCTGATCTCGACGGATCATCAAATTACAAAGATTCGGGCGAGATTGGCATTGGCTTCATTATCTTTATCATCCTCTGTCTAATTGGTTTTTTCACTGGACTCTTATCCATGCTTGGAGTTTTTGTTTATTTATCCTATTTAACTGTAAAAAAATGTATGGAAGAAGAAGAGGATTAATTAATAAGATAAATGCACAAATTTCTCATTGGTCTACGATTCAAATCAAAAAAAAATCCAATATTTCACACCATTATGGGTACATATATAGTTTGTGTTCGCTTTTTGGGAAAGTGCTTGGTCCCCCTTTTGATTTTAGGATTTGAGTTAAGGTTTAGTTTAGGATTTACTATGATTTCTCATCCCATACTTACCCTAATCCAACCCTGTGATTGACCCTAACCCAAAATATGACAAACCAAAAGGGGGGACCAAGCACTTTCTCTCAAAAAGGGGACCCAAACTATATAAGTACCTCAAATGTTTATCTTTGCTGCTCTATATCGTAATATAATTATTACTAAATTATGGATTTTGTATTAGTTAATTACTGAAAATTAAATGTACTGATTATTGGGTTACTCACGCTGGGTTTCGGTTTGAGAAAATCGATGCATTTTAAAACTGAAAATTCGAAATTTGCTCTTTAAAACTGAAAATTGTAGAAATGAACCGAAAAAACCGGCATTTTTCAAAAACCCTAAACTGAGCTTTACGAAAATCCTGATTTAAAACCGACTTTGAACAACCTACTGATAAGCAGAAAAGAGAATATAATACTAATTTTAAATTAATCCAACTTCGAATTTGTCTAACATTTTTTAACAAATCAATTTACTAATTTTAACAAACCGACCATGATAAATTATATAAAATATAAATATACCATTCAATGATGCATCTTGTCTAGCTTATTTCAAATTCCAATGTATTTGGTTTTTGAATAGAGAATAACATTAAGATTACAATTTTGGCATTATATACTTATTCCTTTTTCAGAATTTTTAATATTTTCTTGGACAATTTAAATGCTTTTAAATTATATTGGATCGATCACATTTGTTGTTATCATTTTAATGGAAATCAAAATCTACTAGTCAATTCAATAATTAATTTGACCGCAAAAATAAGACAATGAAATTTCCCAATAGACAGAGCAGATTTATCGTTTATGAAAAAAAAAGATTATTTAAGCAAGCAGTCAAAAAAATAAAATTAATTTGAAGAATAAAATGCGTATCATTTCACTTCTTTTACTGAATTCCATTGGTTTAAAATTCCTGAATAATAAAATTATAAAATAAAATTATTTTTAAAAATATGAATTCACCCCAATTTCCGTAATTTGCACAACAATTGTAGAATATGACAAACACTGACGCCAATGTTGATAGGTTTTTCCTTTTTGCAATCGAACGAGTTTTTTGCACACATTTAGGTCATTACTGATTAAGGAAAGCATTTCATTTGTTTGTTCATTTTCTAAAACAAATTCTGGATAATTTGGTATTCCCGAAAGAAAGGTAATTGTGAATCTTGTAGGTTGTGTGGCCACAGAGAAATCCTAAAATTTAAAAAATTAAATTTAAAAATCGGAAAATTTACCTCTTTGATTCGGTCAATTAATTCGTGTCCAAAATTAATTTCAAGTCGATTAAATTCAAGTTGAAGCGTTCTCTTTTTATAATCTGGCCGAGATTTGGTCACCCATTTGAACAAAAACTCAATATTGTTTTCATTTAAATTTGTCCGGATTAATGGAATATTTTCAAGAATGTCATCGGCATTTGGATGAATTTGTATAAAATCAAGGATGGATGGAAGACGAAAGCCATACGCTTTGAATACCAACATTTTAAACAAATTCTGAATTTGGCAAATAGATTCGTCTTTTATGTAGTGTAACGGAAATTGGATATTAGTTGTAAATGAGAAACCAAATCCATCATTCATTGTTATAATTGGCAAAATATTTTCAATGAATTTCATAACTTCTCCATCCAAGAAACTAAATAAATATATTTTTGGCACTAAAATAATTCTTGATATCTAGTAAATCAGAAACAACATTAGACCCTACAAACCTTATAAGAATTTGTAGATCTCATCGAGATGCGTTTTTTGACATATATATTTCTAAGTTTAAAAATTAAAATGGAACGAGTTAAATTGTTTAAATCATTTTTCCAGTTTTTGTTTTTAAAACTCTATTTTGGGCTAAAATCTGACATTTTAAACAAATCGGTATGGTTTAAAATCGGTTTCTAATTTTTTAGAAAACAAAAACTGTATTGTGGCAAAAATGCATTTTTGTGGCAAAAATAGGGGGGATGATGGTATTTTTCGAAAAAAAATGTTGTAAAGAGTATTGAAAATGGCTAAAAGATTATAACGTTTTAGTGGTTTGTACTAGTCCTCCAAAACTTATGCCCAATCGATAGATCTCGTCAGCGTTGATTGATATATATTTTGTCTTGGTTTGATCAAAAATTAATGGTTTAAAAAACCACTTATACCATCATATGGATTTTGATTCAAAACCAATTAAACCATGACAAATTTTATACCAATCGACGCGTCTTGACGAGCTCTATTCAATGGCATATGGTTTGTGAATGTTGGGCAAATCATTAAACCGTTATAAACTTTTTGACATTTCCAATACTCTATTCGACATTTTTTTCACTCAGAAATATTTTCGACAAATTGAATATTTCCCCAAAAATATTAACCCTAAATTAATATTAAAAATATTAAATAAATATACTTGATTTCAATTTTCTTGAATCCAGTAATGTAATTTGTTGGTAGTGGAACTGAGGCAATTGGAATTTGAAGAAATGGCGGATTTTTACCACTTATTAATAATTTTGCCCTCAATATGCCAAATTCGTCGCGTTCCGAGCGAAATATCAATGTTCGTTTAACGAAATATGGCTTCACTTTGCTATGCAATTTTGGCCAACACAGTTGCTTGAATGTCCAATTGGATGTGCTCAGCGATGAATCGGCCATCTCCGTGCGCTTAATCCATTCCAAAACTTCAACTAGACAATTTGGAATACTGAAAGGAGGAGGATAGAATTACAAATTTTGAATTATAATCAATTGTTAGAATTTAAACAATGAACAGGGACTTCAGTGCGTTTTTCAATTTGGAATTTGGATGCATTTTTAAAAAAATAGAAAAATGTTTTGAAAATTATTTATTCTTAATAATTATTTTTGTTTTCAATTTTTGCAAAAATCCTTAGTTGGAAATAAAATTAACTAATTAAATATTAAATATTCCAATCTAAATATAAATATTTAAATTTCTAGGCAAAAAGGAAACATCGAAAAGAGAAAATAAATATATGTAATTTCTTGGTGAAATCAAATCTTTTTTTATGCCGTAAGCAAAAATTTTAACGAAAATGTCGGCTTTAGAAAATTTTTAAAGTGAGAGAAATTTTAGTCAAAAATGATGCCGTAAAAAGATATTAACCAAAAAGTCAAAAGAAGACATTTGGGGGCGCACTGCTGCTGATTGGAAATGTGAACAGGGGGGTCGTGTTCAAAAAGAGGTAAAATATGGAAAAAAAGGGCAAATACCACACATAAGAGGGCATTCTGACTGAGAATCCTGACTATGAATTATTTATAATAATTTTAAAAAATATTTAAAATTTTTAAAAATTTAATCATTGAATAAACCTCTTCACTTTCACTGATTCATTTCCTTCTATATCATCCATTTTTGCATCCAAATCGACGGATTCTGCTTCTTCACATGCCATTTTCATTTGCTTCATTACTGGAGAGGAGGTTGATTCCATTGGACGTTTCTATTTGAAAAAAAGATTTTTTAAAAATTTATATTTAATTAATAAATATAAAAGTTTAAAAATTTTATTTTTCGTAAATCAAATAAATTTATTAAAAAATAAAATAAATTTAACCTTTGTTTCTTTTAATTGTTCCATTAATTGCACAATTTGTTCCTTTAATTGGGCATTTTCTTCCATTAATTTTGCATTCTGTTCCTTATAGTCAATTTGCATTTCATTGGATTCGTCCAAATTTTCATTCAATCCAACATTATTTTCGGTGGTGACTACCAAATTATCAGCCATTTTTTCAATTTTTATTGAAAATTATGATGAATTTAAATTTTTCTATGAAAAAGAGAGTAAAAATATTTAATTATAGACAAAAATTTGTTCATTTTTAATTGAAATGTAAATAAAATTCAGTGAAGAAGAAAAATAAATTCGCATTTTCATTTTGGGTGAATGGGAAGAAATGGACCAGTAATTCGTTATGCGCCCTTGTATTTATTTTAATTTCCCTTTAATGAAGGCAAATATTATAGAATTCAAATTCAAATGTTTTAACGCAGGCAATTTTCTTAAATATTTTCAAATTTTTCCCATCGTCAAATGCACAGCTCCTCATTAAATCGGGTCAATAAAAATCAAAAAATAGGGTATTCATTGTTGGATGTTGGGATAGAATGCTTGGGAATATTGCCTCAGGCAAAAATTTGAATATTACTCAAAATTTTACGATGAATTTGGTTTCAGGCAAATTTTCCAATCCACAATTACAACAAATACTTATTCCAAACAAGAAAGGATGAAGAATTTTAATAAAATTGCATAGAGTAACATTTAAATTATAAAACATACTTATTTTTTTCCAAGTGGAAATTTAAATAAAAATTGACAAATTTTATTGTTAAATGTGCCGATAGGCAAATTTCAATCTTTTTGTTTCTATATATTTTACCATATTCAGCATTTTCCCTTTGATAAAGGCAAAATAGAAAATACTGCGATTATGGATGAAGATTATTTGCCATTTGGAGCGTTTCTTCTGCATTGTGACCAATGATGACCTCATTTTGGGGAGAAGACTAATAATTCACTCCACCATTCTTTGCACTCTTACAAATATTTGGCTTGGATTTTTATTGACCACTTTTTAAGAATAAATTGTAAAATGTGGACTAAGTAGAACTTTAATATTTCTTATAAATTTTCTTTACTTTTTTTAAAAAAAATATTTTAAAAATTTGCATATTTAGCAGCAGTTTTCATTTCCCAATAAATTTTCCCATTTTCAATGGATAATCAAAAAAGAATAAATGACATAAATTTGGATGTTGTTGATTTGTACGATTTTGCCTTTGACAATATTGACGAAGAAAATCTCACGGACGAAATAAAAAATTTGAAGTTTTTAAAATTTTGATATATTAATTAATTCAATTTAATAAATTTTTCCAAAGGTTACCACAGAGGAACCGAATGTGCCATCTAATCGTATGCCAGTTTTATCTGCAAAAATTCTTGAAGAGAAAATGGAATAGATTGACCAGCAGAGTAATGAAAATGTAATTTAAAATTTATTATAATATAAATTAATTAAAACAAGCGCAGAGCCTCCTTAATCAATGTAGCCAAAAATATAGCATTTAATTCGTCATTTTCTACTCTTTAAAGGACCTTATTTATTATTTAAAATTGGCTATCATACTATATAAAAAAGTTACGGCCCAATAACTATAATTATATTATGAGCCTCATCTGACCGGCAACACAAATATTATTCCATTCAATTTATTTTATTTATATATGTAATATTTTTTCAGCACATTCTGATCACGACGGATCATCTAATTACAAAGATTCGGGCGAGATTGGCATTGGCTTCATTATCTTTATCATCCTCTGTCTAATTGGTTTTTTCACTGGACTTCAAATAAAAAAACTAATATTTCACACCAATCTGTTTATCTTTGATGCTCTATATCGTAATATAATTATTACTAAATTATTGATTTTGTATTAGTTAATTACTGAAAATTAAATGTGCTGACAAATCTAATAAGTGATAATAATTGAATTCCCTTATGATCCAGCAGGAGGATCACTTATATATTTTTTGGAATTTTATTGTGCTGGATAGATGCTTCGCAGATTTAAAATTAATAATTAATTAATTGATAATATAATTATTAAAAAATCGAATTGATATGTTTAAAAATTATTAAATTTTTATTTGTTTGTCTCTTATTTTCTTATTAAACATTAAATCTTTATGTAAATTTTACTCTAGTATAATTATATTTATAATTTCAATAAATGACGCAAAATTTGAGTTGCAAATTTTTTCTGAGACCCGCAATATTAGATAGCAAATTATGAAACGATAATTTGCTAATGCTTCGTTACGTTTATTTTTGCTTGAAATTCATCAATTTTAAACTAAACTCTGAAGTAATATTAATTACTACTATTATGGAGGACAGACACATTTTGGGAGGCAATAAATGCAAATAATTGATGATAATATGTAAATTTGACAATCATAAAAGATTAGGAAAGAAATGTGTTTTTTCCGGAACGAAATTAATATTTTTTCATTGATGAATTAATTGCACATTATCTTTAATAAAATTATAGAATCTTTGAAATTTTAATAGAATTATCCGAAAAGATTATCAAACAATCTGAAAATTACATCGGCCTCTGCTGCTTTACCCCGCAAATGGCTGAATGGGTTGATGAAGATGCTGGATGTAATCCTCTTCAACGATAATAATGCCATTTCCAGGGCGGGTGACCTTGAGACTGGCGTCGCAATTGTAATAGCCAATTTTCTGGTAATATTTGCACTTATAATAAACAGTTTTTCCTGCCGTTAACGATCGGAAAAATATTAAGTTAATTTACAATTTACATTTTTTGTTTACTTTCTCCAATCTGTAGATTTGATCCAGTTAAGAAAATCCTCCTCACTGGTGAATCGACAAACTTCTTTGTAGTTTTCCCATGATGTTTTATCATTTTCATTTCTTTCTGTAGCCATATTTCTAAAAATATTTATCGTAAATTTCCTATTAGAAGCCCATGGGCTTATAAATTTCAGAGGCCCTCCGATGGGAGTTTTCGAAAATTTTTAAGACAAAAATGTTTATTTCGACTTAATTTCACTTTACATTGGTTATTTTTGACATAAATTTTTCGAGAGATGGGCTCCGGGCTTCTAAAAGAAGCTGGGCTACAAATAGAAGGTGGGCTTCTAATAGGAAATATACGGTATAAAATAATTAAATGGAATTGTTTTCAAATGCATATTCAGTTAAAAAGTGTTTAAGAGGAAAAAATTTATCATTTTTGAAAAGGTCATCGGCTGAAAAGATTTATGGCTGCATCGGCCTGCCTTACCCCGGAAATGGCTGAATTGGTTGATGAAGGTGTTGGATGTCAGATTCTTCAGCAATGATAATGCCAGCAGGTACTGGACGGATGACTTTGAGACTGGCGCCGCAGTTGTAATAACCTATTTTCCGGTTATATTTGCATCTATAAATATCATTTTTTCCTGATGTTTGCTTTCGGAAAAGGAATCAAGATATTTACAATTTATATTTTTTTTTTGTTTACTGTAGCGTTCCCTATGAACGCCAAAATAGACTCGAATTCCCCAAATTTACTCTTCCCAAAGTCAAATACAATAGTCCGGTTTCACAACTTTATTTTCCGCAATTGAAGGCAAAAAAGGCAATTATTAATAATTCAAAGTCAGAAGGCAAAAAGTGGGCAAAGTTATGGAATGAATGCAAGAAGGCTGGGGGGAAGATCTCAAAAAAGGGGAAAAGGAAATCCATTAAAATTGTAAAGTGTGGGAAAGTCATTCATCAAAAAGGGGAATTTGCGGATGCAACACTGCCCGGGCCAAAATTATCAATTCACAGTTAATCTACAGGTTTAAGCCAGTCAATGTCATTTGAATGTGGAAATGGGGGAGGAAATGGAAATGCGATCGAATTTAATGGTTTTGGTTGTTCCATTTTCTTCTTCTCCACTGCCAAATTCTCAATTCTCCCATCGGGCAAAATTCGCACACGTGACCAAATTGTAGATGAAGATGGCGCTTCCGGTGGTGCGATTTGATTGGCAGGTGGCATTGGCGGATGGGGGGCCCGTGGATGGACATTGGGGGCAAAAACTTTGACAATGTTGGCAAATCGTGGGGCAGAATATGTTGGTCGTATAATTTTGGGATGGGAATAAGGTTTTGGACGGGTATGTAAATTGATTACCTCAATTGGGTTGCCACGTGGTGGAGGTGGTGAAGGGGGCAACACGCGTGGAGGCATCGCCATTTCATGCGGTGGTGAAGGACTTGGAGGCAAAATGCGGGGATGTTTATGTTGTTTCGTTGTTTCGTCTAGAGGTGGGCCCTTTGGTGCATCCAATTTGGGAGAGGCGGCAGGTGAAGAAGTATCCATTTGATTATTAGGGGATTTGGCCGGAGATGAAGCATACGAAGAGAGAGAAATGCCGTCTTCCATTTGATGATTAGTTGTTGTTGTAGAGGGATCCGGAGGGTGATTAGACATAAGATTGAGGTGGGTTAGGATTAAATTGATTGCCTTGGGGTCTAATTTTGGTCTTGACATTTAAAAATAAACTAAAAATGTGTGAAAGGAAATTGGGGAAGGGTTAAATCATGGGTAATTCTTCATTTCAATTTCATTAGTGGGATTATTGGCAGGGATATTGGTTTGATTTTGGCGTGTTTTGCGGAAGAAAATGGAATGGAAAACCAGGATAATTTTAATAAGAATGGAAACAGCAAAGAGGATAAGGGCACAGAGTATGAAAGTGGACATTTCGGGTTCCTCATAGAAAAATTGACTGAGGGTATCGAAACCCATGTATAAGGCAGCAGTCCCGAGAAGAGTGGCACAACCCTTGAAGAATTTGGTGCGGGGATTGGGACTTTTCCCAATGACGCGATGTCTGGGTGGTTTGGGAGGACGGGCTTCTGCAATGGTGAGGAAAATAAAGAGAACAATTACCAGGAGAGTGGGAGGGGGAGTCCATGGTTTGCGGCGTTTGGTGCGGCAAGAATTTTTCCGGCAAATGAAGCAGAAAAGGCCGATGATAAGGATGAACAAAATCACAAAAAATGTCAATTTGGCAAAGAATTCGGATTTGGTTTGGCTTTCCATGAAGATATTTACACTAATAATATCAATTGAAAGTAAGCTGCCCATAATAGCAGTAGATGTAATGTGGTAAATAAAATTGGTTTGAGGAATGAGTTTGGTTTATAAGCTGTAAAAAATGGAAAAAGGAAATTAATTAATGGAGAAAAAAAAATGTTTATAAAATGTTCGGATAAATGACAAAAATTATTTAAAATGTGTTCCGCGGAGCGCGCTGGGGGAGGGCGGAAATGTTTACGATGTGGGAATGTTGAACATTTATTGCTTTGGAACTTTCCGGCTTCTTAGTTGGATAAAATCTTTCTCGGGATTGGACGGGATCACATTAATGGCTTGAGAAAGTGGTTGATCAGCAATTTTATTTTCAACATTGTGGGAAAGAAGATTGGATGGGGAATTAGATGATTGTTCACGTGAAAGGGTGGCATTGGGGATACGGTAAGAAAGTTCAGTTACAGTTTCCAAAGGGTACAAATGTTTAATGGAACGGATTTTAAATTTATGATCAGACAATTTAATTTTGGCGGTTTCGGGTTCACCATTTTGATTATAGAACAATTCTTGAATAATGCCAACGGACCAAATGGATTGGGGAAGATTAGGATCATAAATTAGGCACATTTCACCAATAATCGGAAGGCGATTTAAAGGGGATGAAATTTTTGCCATCCTTTCGCGCAATGAAGTGAGGTAGTCAAGTTTCCATTTTTCCCAAAAAAATTTAGAAGATGATGCCAATTTACTCCATAAAAGGGAAAGGGCATGGGGTTCGCTGTGTTTTAATTGGAAATCAGGATCAGTATTATCAAATTGAGGGAAGGGAAACGGGTAAATATTGCGCAAAGGTTGCAAAAAGTTGATTGGGCAAAGTGGGCGAGGTTCATTTGGGTTGCTCGAATCAAATGTGATAGGCCGGGAATTAATTATAGTGGTTATTTCAAAAAGACATGTGTAAATGGAATTGATTGGAAAAAGTTTGGGAAAAATTCCCTTTGACAATGAGCGACGAAGATGAAACTTGATTAGTGCCATAAACCGCTCGTAGTGGCCCCCCTGCCATGCTGCAAGGGGAGCCCGAAATTTCCATTCGATGGCAGAAAATTGGGGAGGAAGTAGGGCAAAAACGCGTTGAGTGGATTGAAAATTGGTGGCATTATCACAATAAATTTTGGAAGGGGAATAAAGGGCGAAAAAGCGGCGAAAAATTTCAATTAAATTTTGGGCGGTCATATCATATGCTAAATCAAGGAAAATTGCGCGGGTTGACAAACATACAAATACTGCAATCCATATTTTCATTGTGGATAATTTATTTGGTTTCAATTTTTTGGTAATGGCAGAATTGGGGCACAATTTTTCAGAAAGGCGAATATGAATAGGTCCCAAATAATCAAGACCAGTAAAAGTAAAAGGTGGCGAAGGATTTACGCGTTCAAAAGGTAATGGAGGAAAATTGGGCAATTCGAATGGCTTAGAGGTGAATTTCCTACAGGGGAGACAAAATGAATGGAGCGTATGTTCTACAATTCTTCGCCCGCGCGGAATCCAGTAGGCAATTCGAATTAAGGAAAGTGTTTGTAAAGGCGATAAATGATGATTAATTAAATGGGTTTCATAAATAATGAGTTTGGTCAAAGGCGAATGTGGTGGCAAATAAATTGGACAAATAGTATTGGGGTTAGCATTTAGATTATCAAAGCGGCCTTTACAACGGAAAATGTTGAATTCATCTTTAAATAAGCCTAATTTATTATTGTCAATTTCTGGAGGTGGGTGCCGAGTTTGTTCATTATAAATCAGGAAAAGAAGGGCCAGTCTTAATTCAATTAATTTGATATGAAAAGAAGGAAAAATTTTTGGCATAGCAAATGGGGGAAACAATTTTGTAATAATATTTGGTTTTAGACGAATAATAATGCGAAGAAAATATACAGTAGTGCCAATAAGCCGAGGGAGTCTAGAGAATTTGGCTGGGTCAATGATTACAATTTGAGTGGATTGTTGAATATTGAATGTAAACAGAGGGTTTTGGTCAAGGGATGGATTGGAAGGTCGACCAGATTTAAATTCATTTGATGAAAAGGATTTAATTTGAGAATTGATTGGCCAATGAGTTTGGGAAGTGGAAAGCCAATCCGGACCATGCCACCACAGTTTTGAATTTTGGAGCAAAATTGGAGAAGAGATGCCACGGGTTGGCAGGTCTGCAGGGTTCATTGAGCCTACAATATGATTGACGATTAAATTTTCTGTTTGACGAATTTCTTTAATTCGATTTGCCACAAAAATTTCCTTGATTGGTGATGAGGAGTTGAGCCAATTTAATACAATGGAGGAATCAGTCCAAATATAAATATTTGGGTCAATTTTGATTGAAGAAGACAGTTCAAATTGAATAAATTTTAAGGCACGGCAAGCTATTAGGGCACCAAGTAATTCAAGGCGGGGTATAGTTAAAGGCGAATTGGAATTATAAAGTTTGGGTTTGACTTTGGTTTTGGCAAATATGAGGGTGGAAGAAAAGGAATTTTCACATTCAACGCGTAAATAAATGGCCATGGCAAATGCCGGGAGGGATGCGTCAGAAAAAGCATGAAGTTGAAAGGAACGGTTATCAAAAGGTAAGGATGAAATTGGGCGAGGAAAAATTACAGAAAAATTTGTCCATTCTTTGAAAATGGAAAGCCATTTTGTAGGTAAATCATCAGGCAATTCATCGTCCCAAGAAAGAGATGGAGAGATGGACCATAAACTTTGAAGGAATAATTTAATGGGCAGAAGTAATGGTGATAAATAGCCTAAGGGGTCAAATATTGATGCAAAATACGAAAATACATTCCTTTTTGTGAGTGGAGAAATTTGAGGGGGTACGATAGTAATGGACATTTCATCATTTACTGTATTCCATTTAATGCCAAGGAATTTGAGTTGAGAAGAATTGAGGCGAAAATCATTAGGAAGGTGTGAAATGGCTTCAGGGAAATTACTGGCAAATTCACGGAGTGGCATGTTGGCGGCAGAAAATATGTCAATACATTCATCACATTTGGATTGGGCTTCAGAAAGGGAGGAAGCGGACAATAGAATATTGTCAACATAAATATTATTGGCAATTTCATGGGAAAGAGGCGAATCATATTTTGATAAATGATAGGAAATGGTATCGGCTAAAAGATAAGGAGAACATGTTAGGCCAAATGAAACGCGAGTAAATCGAAATGTCTGAATATTTTGGGCCAAAACATTGGGAGGGGCGATAGATTTGAGCCAAAGAAACCTAGTACAGTCACGGTGAATGGGATTAACTGAGACCTGCAAAAAGGCCTTGGCAATATCGGAAATAATTACTATTTTGGGGAGGCGAAAGCGTAATAATAAACCAATAGAATTTTTAATGAGGGGTGGGCCCGGGTCAATTTGGTCATTCAATGACGGAAGATTTGGAAGATGTGCGCTTCCATCGTACACGATTCGCATTTTGTCCTTTTCTTCATTGATTACTGCGTGATGTGCCAAATAATGTAATGGGGCAGAAAAATGATGGGGATTCTCAACAATTTCGATAATATTATTTTTTAATTGATCCTGGATAATGTCATGGTAACGAGAAAGATGGGTGGGATTTTTGGACAGAGAATTGACTACAGACTTGAGCCGCCCAAAACAAAGGCCATAGTTTGATGGCAAGTTCATTGTAGAAGGGGGGAAGCGGAAGGGCAAATCCACCTGGTAACGGCCATCCACCATTTTGATTGTGTCAGCAAATTTTTGGCGAACTTCATTGATTGGGCATTGTTCACTGGTTGGCTCCGTAATTCCAATATTTTCGAGAGAAAAAAGTTGGCCAATTTGGGTATTTTCAGGAAAGGAATATTGGACAGAATTAGTAAAATTTGAATAATTGGTAACAAAAAGCGTTTGGGAATAATTTGTGATTTGGGCAGGAGGAGAACAAAAGGCTTTACCGGCCACTAATGGGCCCAAAAGGGTGGAAATGAGGTGATATCCACAAGGCAATTTTCTCAGGGGGAAGATTTCTAAGTCATAATAATGGTCACTTCCAATTAAAATGCTTGGGGTGTCAATCGAATGTATGGGTACAAAATCAATTTGGAGGCTGTGGGGGTCTAAAGGTACATAAGGAGTGGGACAGGTTAAGAAATCTACAGTGGAGGCATTAACAATCAAAGAACGGCCGTCAAGAAGGCGAAGGCCAAATTCGGTATTAAAGCCATGGGATTCCTTACTATTCGGGGTATTGAAGACATTAATATGTGAAATGGCAGGAACTTTCAAGGGTAATTGGAGTTGGCGGGCTAAAGAGGCTAACATATATGAGTGGGTGCTACAATCATCCAAAAGAATAAGGCATTGGGTGGAAATGGATGGGTTTGATGGATTAAAGACATAACATTTAATAGCTTTTAGAAGAATTGGGAGGGAGGAAGGGTAACCCACATTTTTCATTTCGCTCGAAACCTGATTAGTCTGCCTCAAATTGGGCTGAGGAAGAGCCGGGGCACTGGCCAGAACCGTACCATTATCCTGTTGATTGGGCGTTTGTTGTTGCACATTGTTTGGCGGTGGAGCAAAATTCATTGTTGGAACAGATTGGGTTTGGCCAGAAGCATTGGAGGCAGCATTTTGAGGAGGGCACCCAATTGGAATGGCATTGGAGGCAGTAGCTGGTGACCAAGCAGGTTGATGGTTCGAATTGGCATTGGTGTAGTTCGTGGATCGAAATGTGCCAGCAGAGGTTTGTCGTGCTGAATTTGTCGATGGGGCACCCTTGGACTTACAAAGAGGACGTGGATGGTTGCCTTGGCAGTTGGAGCATGTCATTGGTTTAGGGCAGTTGTTCGCAAAGTGGCCATCACCGAAGCATTTAAAACAAATTTTCAATTCACGCAAACGGGCCATCCGGGCATTATGATCAGCATATTGAGGGCAATGCGTTGAGTAATGGCCAGGATCATTGCAAAAACGACAGGGTAGCTTTGGAATTTTCCTTTGGCGTTGATTGGGAATTGAATTTTGGGCAGAATTGTTATTTTGGGTTGCAAATGTTAATGAAGAATTAAGCGGTTGTTGTTGATTATGAGGGGCGAATGAGTGTCGTTGATGGCCTGAATTTTGCTGCTGTTGTTGGGTTGATTTTGGCTTGAAGGGGTGAAGTGCACTGATGTCCTGTTTTCGCTTCAAAATTGTCTTCATGGCTGATTTTAAGTTGTTCAAATTCCAAAAGCCAGAAGCGTCCCTGATTCGGTAAATTTCCTCGAGCATGAAGGCAGGCAATTTGCTTTCAATTTCCATGATGATGGGCAATGAGTCAGGATCCTCGCCTTGTTGTTCAAATTGGACGCAAAATGATTCAATGGTGTCAATTAATGTTGTCAAATCAGTGCAGAAATTCTCCCCACCACGAATTCGGGGCATTTGTTTGATGGATTTATGCAAAGAACGCGAAATTTCAACTGGGTTATTATATTTGGCATTCAAAAGGTCAATGGCTTGGTGGTAGGAATCGTCAATTAAAGGTAATGCATCAATCAAGGAAAGGGGCTCATTTTTAAGGCAAGATTTCAAATATGACAATTTAATGGAAAGGGGAACATTATCGGTATCTCCTACAGTTGCATTGAAAAGAGCCAAAAATCCAGGGAATTCAGAAATTTTTCCAGAAAATGTGGGTAGTGGTAATTTGGGCAAATGGGCAAAATTTTGGGGAGTTGAGGCTTGTCCGGCATTGCCGGGGGCATTTTGATTAGCATCGGGCAAAAGGATGGCCAAATTTCTCTTTTCACTGCGAAGGGTCCGAACATAAGTTTTCAAGCTGGCCAAAATGTCTTGATAGGGATGGGCAGCAATAAATGTTGTGTAGGCCTCATTGTCCACATTTCGCTCAGCCCCGGTCATGTTGTTGCGAAGACTTGTCCATTTTTCGTGCGCCGAATTTAGGTCAGTAAGGATTTCAATGCAGTCAGTGAGATGATGGTCAAGTTCGGACAATTTTTGTTTAACAGTAGAGAAATAATCAAAATCGGATTGGCCTACGGGACGAGGTGGGACAGGGAAGGTCTTTTTAGTTTCGGCATTAAGTAATTCGATGGCTTCGGGCAATATAAGTTCAATTTGTCTACGAAATTGTGCTGACATTTTTGGGGAAAGTCAAATGATATGGCTCAAATGGGCAGGAAAAAATAGTAAATAGAATGGAGGAAGGTAAATGGGCCAAAAATATGCAAATGAGGGGCAAGGTCAAATGAGAAAATAATCTAGGCAAACAAGTGGCAAAAATTGGGAATAAGGTGGAGGGAAAAAAGGCAATAAATTGGGCGAAAAAGAGGCCAAAGGTCGAAGTCCACGGTTGAGCTGTAGCGTTCCCTATGAACGCCAAAATAGACTCGAATTCCCCAAATTTACTCTTCCCAAAGTCAAATACAATAGTCCGGTTTCACAACTTTATTTTCCGCAATTGAAGGCAAAAAAGGCAATTATTAATAATTCAAAGTCAGAAGGCAAAAAGTGGGCAAAGTTATGGAATGAATGCAAGAAGGCTGGGGGGAAGATCTCAAAAAAGGGGAAAAGGAAATCCATTAAAATTGTAAAGTGTGGGAAAGTCATTCATCAAAAAGGGGAATTTGCGGATGCAACATTTACTTTGTCCAATTTGTTGATTTGATCCATTTTTCAAAATCCTCCTCACTGGTAAATCGGCAAATTTCTTTGAATTTTGGTCTTCGTTTTGATGGTTTATCATTTTCATCCCCTTCCATATTTCCTTAAAATTAATTGCAAAAATTCAATTTTTATTAAAATTTAAATAAAAAATACCGTAAATATTCTATTAGTGACCCATGGGTCACTAAATTTTATAGGAAAAATTGATGAAAAATAAAATTTATTCAATAAAATTTACAACAAATTTGAACATTTTTTTGCGGTTCAAAACATTTTTCGAACATGTTTTTGCGATTCAAAACATGTTTTTATTATGTACAACATATTAAAAATCTAAAAATTAAAGTTGAAAACACTAATATAGACTGGGTCACAATTAGAATATTTATGGTAATTAATATTAAAAAGATAAAATATCTAAAGAATTAATTCAAATAACCAGCAGCATTCTTTGATGTATTTTGATTTGGATGCGGCAAATTTGTTTCCTCATTCATTTGCGAATTCGGATCAGCAGCAAATTGTGGCAATTGATGATGTCCTTGAATTTGTTGATGATGCCCAACAACTCCAAAAGCAGTTGAAGATGATCCTTGGCCTATTTCAGCAGTAGAAGAATGCTGTCCTAAAAGTTGTTTATCATCAATTTCCTTCCGGTTTCTTTAAAATTATAATTTGCAAATGAATTTATTTGATATTGAAAGATATACCCATTGACTCACCCAACGATGATGAGGATTCTAGCACATTTTGAAATGTACTATTCAGACGAATTTTTTTACTACGATTTTTTGTTGTAATTCTTTTATTCTCATGCGCAGATAAATCATTTTTACAATTGGAATTCTCTCCATCATTTTCGCAGACAAATTTCCTTTTCGCTAAAATTTTTTATGAAAATAAGAATTCCAAAACCAATAATGCCAAAAAATAAATAGAATTATTTAATACCCACAATTATGTACTTGCTTATGACCATTCAAACTCCATTTATTGTCAAATGTTTTCCCGCATTCTTTGCATATAAATTCCTTTTCATGGACGGCTAAAAATTGGAATAAATTCAATTTTTTAAAATTTTTTAAAAAATTCATTGTTATTTTTTTGAATATTTTGTTCACACAAATATATTTTTTTTAAATTACCGACAGACTGTGATGCATTTTCATTTGTTTGCCCAATCATTTGTGAATTCGGATCAGCAGCAAATTTTGACAATTGATGAGGTTCTTCTTGAATTTGTTGATGATGCCCTGCGATTCCAGCCGATGCAGAAGATGATTCTTGACCAATTTCAGCAGAATGCCTTTGTAAAATGTCTTTTTAAAGGATTTATGTGTGCATCGGCCTGTTTTACCCCGGAAATGGCTGAATTGGTTGATCAAGGTGTTGGTGGGTGCCAGCCTCTTCAACGATGATAATGCCAGTTGTTGCTGAGTGAATGACTTTGAGACTAGCTTTGCAACCATTTTTCTTATAATTTTTGCATCTATAAAAAACGTGTTTTCCTTTTCCTGTCGTTTGCTTTCAGAAAAAGAATTAAAAGATAATTATACAATTTATATACATTTTTTTTTATTTACTTACATTACCCAATTTGATGATTTGATCCATTTTTTAAAATCCTCCTCACTGGAAAATTGACAAATTTCTTTGTATTTTAATTTTCCCGTTCGTTTGGATGGTTTATCATTTTCATTCCCTTCCATATTTTCTTAAAAACAATTGAAAAATTTAGTTTTTATTAAAATTGAAAATTTGTTCATTTCATTAGAAAAGTGATTTAATTAGAAACACATAACATAATTTATATACTAGAAAGATGCTTTTGACTTTTTCACTTAAAAAACTCCAGAGCTTTTTCTAGGGATTTTCATGATTTGGGACTTGCACATTCTAGGGGCAACTTTTCAGCGCGCATTCAGGAAAACTATACGTTTTTTGATTGGGGTTTGGGTTTGGGCCGAAACCGGTTCAAAAACCGGTTTGTCCTGGTAAAATTTTTTTATAAAGGCCTAAATTAAAAAATGAGCTTTTGAGGTACCTAAGTTGGAGTGTTAGCTACAAAATGATATATAGGTTAGGGGGTCTAGCAAGAAGTCTAAATACCGAAACGAGTGGACAAAAATTCCTACTATGGGTGCGCGAGTATGAAATAGGTTTGTAACTTTTTTGCGCGTTGAGTTAGAGCTGCGCGATAAAAGGCAAAGTTGTAGAGCTCGACGAGGCGAATCCAATGGTATATTTCGCGAGTTGAAACACCAAACCGGTTTCAAGATATAAGCTTAAACCGGTTTAAAAATTTAAAAAATACAAAGCGAGCGAAGCGACCGTCTAAAACTTGAATAAAAAACCTACTGGGGTACCTTAAAGCGCCCCGCGCTTTTTCCGCAACGGAAGCATGCCTTAAACCAGTGGGGCTCTGCCCCACTGGTTTAATATTAAAAAGATAAAAAAATCTAAAGAATTAATTCAAATTACCAGCAGACTGTGACATATTTTGATTTGGATGTGGTAAATTTGTTTCCTCATTCATTTGTGAATTCGGATCAGCAGCAAATTGTGGCAATTGATGACATCCTTGAATTTGTTGATGATGTCCAACAACTCCAAATGCAGATGAAGATGATCCTTGGATACCAGCGGCAAATTGCGCTCCCAATCTTTGTTCTTTTCCTTGAAGGTGATGATGATGTAATGAATTTTGTTGATGAAAAATTTCTTCATTTTCACTCTCTGACGCATCCGTTTCAGTCTCTTTAAAATTGAAATTCGTCAACGAATTTGTTGTTGATGACCAATTAATTACTCACCCAACGATGACAATTTTTGGACTCTCCCCGAAACTTCCTCTCCAAAAATTTGTTCTTTTTGACTTTGTTCTTTTTGCCATTGAGAGAAATGATGCCATGTTTTTACCATTCCTTCTTTTGGATCGTAGAAATTCAATGGAATTGGTTTATGAACAATTTCTTGGTGATTTTCATCAGCCACCAAATCAGCAGAGCTTTGTTGACTCTGCCCACTTCCATCTTCACCAACAGCCATATTTTCAAAAATATTTATAACGACCATCCATCATATAATCTGACGGGTTTCTACCGTAGTCGAAACCCGCCAGATTACTGTGGTCAGCGGCCATTCATGGGAATTTGGGAATGGATGGAGGGGCCCGCCAGCCTCTGCCTATGGCCTATGATGGGGACTGCGGAGAAGGGTCCGCCAGCCTATAATTCCGCGGAGATAAGGAGTGGATTTAAAAATGCCTAAAGGCAAAAATGATGGAATAAAATTGGGGGAAGGAAATAAATTGAATTAAATAAAAATGGTGGATTAAAATTGAGGGAAAAAAGCAAAAATAGGCGGAATTGAATCGGGGCAAATAAAACAGGCGGAATTATTTTTGGGGGCAAATAGGCGAAATTGAATCGGGGCATCTAGGCGGATTTATTCTAACCAGGCGGAATAAAAACAGGCGGATTTATTCTAACCAGGCGGAATAAAAACAGGCGGATTTATTCTAACCAGGCGGAATAAAAACAGGCGGAATTATTTCGGGGCAAAGAATTAATTTAATTGAAATTAAAAAAATATAATTTTAAAAATGAAGAATTTCCCCTTCAATAATTCTCATATTAATTATCATCATCATAACATTCATAATCGACCCATTTTCTTGGGCCATTCATAATCGACCCATTTTCTTGGGTAGGCTACCACTCGCCAAACACACCAAGCACAAACATAAGCAGCCATCATTCCACTCTTCGCAATAAGCCTATCTCCTCCTTTTCTATATTCTATACGCCCGCAACTTCCTATTTCTCCCTTTACGCCGTTTATCTCTAAATTTTACGCACGCAGCCACCTATTTCTTGCCGATATGGACTCAATTGATTTTCCTATCTGCTGAGCGCAAATTCCAACCATTTTGTAACATTGCATATTTTTTTCTTATTCACCTTTAAACCACCTTCCACATGCTCATCCTCCATATCTCCAATTAATCACCCCCCCCCCCCCCCATATTTTATCCGTTTTCTTGATAGTACCATGGGAAAAAGGCAAGGGAATGGAGGGGAGCAAAGCCATGAAGGGGCAATAAGGAGGGGATTAAGGGGATAAAGCTCCATTTTTAAAAAATGAGCTTTTTCCGCCTTACCCCCATCCTTCTCCTCTTCATGGCCGGAGGGGAGGCTTTGGTGTTTAAGGATATGGTGCCGCTTGCGCACCTGAACGGAGCATGCTATGCTCCTATTAAGGTGCGCAAGCCTACCATATGCTTTTCTACCAGTCTTCCCTCCTCCTCCCCTGCCCTTTGCCTCTGCCATCATCAGGTACTTCCCCAGCTTCTCACATTTCCCCATCCTTTTTTTATTGTCATTTTAAATTTTTAAGAGAAATTTGACTGCGGTGCCCCCAGGGGAGTTGTGCCCCCTGGGCCCTCTGGAGGGGGGAAGTGATGCTCCTCGGCAATGTTTCGAAAAAATAAGGTGATCTTACATATTATTTTCATTTTATATTAAATTTATAGTATTTTGGAGACTGAATTGGCAAAAATGGCAAAGCAGCTGGTGGATGCTCAAAAAATGATTCAATTTGCCAATCAACAACTGGAATTGGCCAATAATCAACTGGAAGAGGTTTAAAATGGAGAAAAAAAAGCTAACAAATTGGAAAATTACTATTTATAATTTTGAATAAAAAATAAAGGAAATTATAATATAAATAATTTATTAGTAATATTAAATGAAGATTTATTAGTAATATTAAATGAATATATTTTTAGGCAAAACAAAACAACAAAAAATGCCCACAAAATTGTGAATTTGGCGGCATGTCCATGAACAGCATTGATGATGAGAAAATTGGGTCGAACAATGAGAATGGTCAGTGCTTTGCCTCATTAATTATAAAATTGTATTTTTTCTGTTAAGATGGTCACAAATCGGCAAGTCCTCCGTCCAAATCATGGCCACCCAAAAAAATTCATCAAAATGGTAAATTGGAAGGGCAATAAATGAACACAATTGCTGGCTTTTCAGAGACAATTCAGGCAACACTGGCGACCACATTGGCATCAATTGGAGGTGGCACAACAGCAATTTCATTCAATCCTCTATTGGAGAGGTTGGTTCAGATTTTTTCGGAATAAATTTTATAATTTCAATTCGAGAATGAAAAATAAAATTAAAAATTCATTTTTAAATGAAAATCATAATCCTAATGCATTATGGAATGAAAATACAATTAGAAATTCTATTCGGAATTTAAATTAAATTCCTTAATTAAAATTTCTGAAACAAAAATTAATCGAAAAAATGAAAATTACATAAAATAAATATATAATTATTTTTAGTCAAGTGAGCCATCCTCCTCAAACGCCACCGCCTGCAATCAATGTTGGTTCATTTAATTCGGTGGTTGCCAACAAAATGCACACTCCGCCAGCCACAACAATTGTGCCACAACTCAGTCAAAGTCAACAACAACTCATGCAGCCAAAATTGATTGCACCCAATGATGCTTTGTGGATGGAAAATAAATGTGTGCTTGGATTACTGGTAAGGAAAATTTTTTTCCATGTTTTAAATGGTTAGTTCAGTAAAAAATTAAAATTAAAACATTTCATTCCAACAATGGTTTTGCTTATTTAATTTTTAAAAATTTGTTTCGAATTCACAAAAACAGTTTGGATAAAATGTCTTAATTTAGTTTTTTACTGAACAGAGCCGGAATCGTGTGAATGCTTTGCTTTGGGAATTGAGGGAGGGGAGGAATGAGAGAAAGAGAAAAAAAGGATGGAGAGGAAAATATTGAAAAGAAAGAGTAAGGATGAAAAGAGAGAAAAGGAGGGAAGAGTGAAAGAGGAAAGGGAAAAAAAAGCGAGTAGGGAAACAGAAAGAGAAGGGAAAAGAAAGAGAAAGAAGGAGAGAAGACGAGGGGAAGTAGAAAGAAGAGAAAGAGAGTTCGGATGGCCTAGTGGGTAAAGAAGCAGATTTCTTGACTTGGGGATCAAAGTTCGAGCTTTTTTTGATTTTTTTTGTACCATTTTGTAGAGCAGAAAAAGTTACCGGGGTTTAGTAAAGGGGTAATGAAAAAAAATCGTTTTCGCTAATTTTGTCATCCTGATTAAATAAAACGATTTTTATCAATTTTGGAAATTTTGGGGAAAATTGGCATTTTTTTTTTCAATTTGCTTACTTTCAATTAATACCTAACTTTTCTAACATTTCTTTTCTTCTTTGCTGTGATTTTGCTGTGGATTTTGCTGTCTTTTCAATTTATTTTAAACCTTTTGTGTTTAAGGCCTCCGTTGGAGTGAATATTGTGCTCAGCATCCTTGTCGTATATTTGGTCATTGTTCATCTTTGTCGCAATCGGCATCATCGGCCAGCCATCATTCGACGTCACAATCGAGGCAGACAGCAACAAAGAGCCATCATTGAGCACCCACATCTCCATCCTTCTCCACCAACTTCCCCAGCGCCTTTACGAATTGTTAGCCGAGTCGACATGCATGAATTATCGCCAGAATGGAGGAATGCCGCCCCACGCCCACAAACAATCTACTACGATGCGCAATCAAACAACATTTCAACAGACACAGAATTTTAAAATGTTTTCTTTTTTTTTTTTTAAATGGATAAATTTTATTGATTAAAAATAATTTGAAATTAAACAATTAAATCTTTATCGATCCATTCCGGATCTGAGTAGCCCAAAAATTTAATAAGTAATTCATCCTTTCCTTTTCGTTTTCTTCTGGCTAATATTTTTTCAACTCTATAAGTAGTTTTTTCATCGACTCTAGTTTTGGACAGTTCTGGCTCATAGACTCTTCCTAGAATCTCCTCTCCCTTTATATCTTTAAGTAGATAATTGGTGGGATTCCCTTTGATAGCTCTTTCAATATTGAAGATTTCATCCGTAAATCGGGGCCAATAGCTGAAAAATATTTGAATTCTAATTTTGTAAATAACTTTACCCTTTATCGAATGTTCGCTTTGCTTTAGCCAATCGAACAGCATCTCCTTCCTCATATCGAGGTTTTTTCAATTTCAATTTTCCTTTTTCCCTTTTCCCGATCAACATATGATCCTTATAAAGTCTATCCCATACTCTTCTAGTCATTTCTGGCGTAAATTTATTTGGAGCAATTTTTGTCGTAGTATTTGGCTTATTATTCAACGCTTTGACAATTTTTGGAACTGTTTCCAACCATCGAGTGGAATTTTTCTCCGAAAACCATCGGTAAAGCCGCTCTTTGATTACTTTGATTTTCCCTTCCGCGAATGCGGCCTTTGTCTCTCCTGTACGGGTCGTTTGCTGTTTTATGCCCTTCTCTTCAAAATAATCCCTCATCTCTGCGGAAGTAAACTCCAATCCCAAATCGGAATAGATAAAGCTTGGCAAATGAGGCATTTGCTCAAAGATTTGCTCGAATGCCTTTTTCATTTCCACGGAGGTTTTTGCCTTTACAGGTGCAGTGAACAATCTCCTTGACATCACATCAACTCCAACAAGCAAATATCTATATCCATCATTTTCTTTAGCCAGCTGCTGAAAATCGGCTAAATCAACTTGTAAATCTGTAAATTATTGTACCTGAATTACATTTATTAATCACTTACTAGTCATGAAACCAAGAGGAATTGTTTTACTCGTTGGAAATTTGTATTTTCTTGGTTTGAAAAGAGTATAAGTTCGACTTCCTTCCAAAAAATGCCGAACATCCTTTTTAGTCAAACTTGGGTATTTCTTCTTCACTTCCTGGTAAAGTATATCTAAACCACCGAAGCCACCCGGATTTGATGGATCATGATAAATACTCTCAATTTTCTCCTCACTGCTCATCTTTTTGTTCCTATTTTTCCCCATTTTGATGGTTTAAAATGTTGAATGCCAAAGGCAGCCACAGCTCCTTTTCCCGATTGTATTTGATTTACCAATGCGTATGTATCTTCGTTTTTATTCAATGCTGTTCGGAAAAATTTCATTCCTGCTGGTGACGGTGCATTTTTTGTAGTTGGCTTTAACAATCGAGTAAGCGAGTGCCTTAGACTCGAATAAGGGACAGCCTTTCCAGTTCTCGGATTGATTATCTCCTCTTCAGCCGTTACGCCAAATTGCTCAGGATTATTTTTCACTATTTTGAAAATTTTTTTCCCTATTTCTTCCAATCTTTTTAATTCCTCTTCTTCTTTTTCTTTTCGCTTTCTTTGACGTTCAGAGACCGCAGGCTTCTTTGGTGTTGACGAGATTGATGAATAAGAAGTCCCACTGGATTCGCCCGTACTTTTATTTGTTGACCGTGTACTTTGTACCGGCGTTCGACTATAGGCCGTCCCAAAATTTATACTCTCTTCCTCATTATCTCTTTCTATGGGTGACATTGATCTTCGGTCAAAAAATACAGAGTCACCGTCTTCATTAATCAACGCTTTTGCCGCTTCATCTCCTTCAGTCACTGTTTTGGAGATCAATGTTGGACCCGATTTTGTCAATTCCACTTTCACTGGCTTTTGAACAAGTTGCTTTCTTAGCTTCAAATAACTTCTCAAAAGTTGGTTGTAAAGAACATTTTTGGTGCTCAAATTTTTCAAATTTCGGCCTCTTGCTTTCCCCAACTCCTTTTTAATAAAATTGAAGTTCCCCTTCTCATCCAAATCATCCCCGATTTGTGTTTTTGGTGCTGTTTCGTCTCCTTTCTTCTTAAGTAGTCCGTAGTAATTTTGCTGAGGCAATAACACGTATTTAGTGCTCATTGTTGTCGCTTGTTGACAAATTTTGAAATTAAATGTTGTGCTGCTTCTATTAAAACTGGGCCTAATAAAGAGGCAAAAATTGCTGGTCCTCCGGCCCCTGACTGCTGTTCAAAAATGATCTTTTTAGCCCTCTTCTCTGAATGGGCTCTGGCCAATTTCCTTATGGTGTCGGCAAAAGGAAGGAGTTTTCTTTTCTGCCTTTCCGATAAATTGAAATTAGAAGTCAAAATATTATGGCAAACTTCCACCAAAGATAACAGCTGTTCACGATTAGCTTCTTTCAATATTTTATTTCTTTTCTTGTTGGAACGAATTTTACAAATTGAATTCAAAAATGGATAATTTTTTAAAATGAGGGGTCCAATTGGCTGTCGATTACTTTTTGATTTAGCCATTCTTCGGTAAATACACTTCTTGATATTCGTCTGGAAAAATCTGGCTCCTTAGTCGTAAATTTCTGTTCACTCGATTTGGAAATAAATCAATCAATAAGTAGCTATAGGGTTTTTCTGTGGCTTTTTTATAAGCATCAATAAAATAAGCGCCTTCTCTGGGGAAAAGTTGAGTGGATAAATTCCTAACTGAAAGCATATCATTTGGCTGTCTCAACAGGAAAATAAAATGGGCATTTGTCCGAGGGATACGCATCTTTTTGTCAAATAGGGATTGGGTTAGGAATATGGTGCAAAATTTTTGATGATGAGAATTCCGGACAAAAATGGACTCCAATTTACGCTGGTCAATGTCACAAATCAAATCGTCCAGAACATAGACAAAGGGGCGCTCAATTTTACTCAACCATTCGTCGCTTGGTACTCCTGAATGGACATGAACACCATTCTTCTCCAAATCAGTCACTACACTTGAATATTCTCCATAGGCCCAAACTAAAACATGATTAATAAGTGATAAACTTTTTTCCACTAACCAATTGCCTTTGGTGGTGGGATGAACATTTGTTCAGCATTTTTAAGAATTCGCAAAACCAATTGGGTTTTGCCCGAGTTTGAAGGCCCCGAAACTATAATATTTGAGGGAATGGGGAATTTTAGGTCATCAGTTTCGACATTTTCAGCTTCCATTTTGATATTTATTCTGAATTAAATGATGGAAAAAAAATTAACATAAGAATGATCAATTTAAATAGAATGGGGGAAATCAGGGCTTTTGTTCTTTGTCCATAATGATCTCCGTTTGGGTGGATGCATCATTCATCTCCGGTCGGCGAAGCATTTTGCCGCACATTCGGAAATTGCCATGTTTTCGCAGCAATAAAGGGGCATCAAATTTGATGTTCTTGCCCTTTTTAAAACGGGTAGAAAAGATGATCAACCCATCGGCATCAATCACATAGTTGCATTCAACCACTTCATTATGACTGAAAGGGCCTCGAATATCCCAGGGCAGAAATTTTGTCGTTTTGAATAATTTGGGGCAGGACACGGTTATGCCATTGGTGGAGAGTCCAAAATCAATGTCGGGGAATTCTGGGCCTGCCATTCCATGTATAGCCATTTGATCACCATTTCCATTACCATTTCCGTTTCCTTTTCCATTTTTACCATTTGTTGCTGCCATTACCAAGATTGTATGGGGCTCCAATCCTCAAAATAATTAGACACTTTGCAATTACAATTGAATTTATTTAGAGTAGGGGAATCAGGTCCACAGTCGGAACAATTTTCTTTTTCGCCCTCGTGGAGAATTTCCAAAAGCTCTTAATTTATAAATGAATGATTTAGTGAATGGAATGGGTACAACCAAGAGGATAGTATTTATTGTGCCCAGATTTGGAAAGTTCAATGCCGCAGCGCATTCGATGGTATTGTAAACGGATCCTAAAGGACAATTTAACCTATTTTCGAGGGGGAGAAACTTACCTATATTTGCAGTAAAAATGCTGGACCAGGTTTACACCCAAGTAGCCCTCATAAGCATACTGCTCCAAATTGGTTTTGAGTGAAAGACGCACAAAATTGAATTCATGGTACTCGCCTTTTCGATCCAGATATGTGGTCCTAACTCTTTTTCCACCCAAATATCTATTGACCCGATCATAAATCATGGGGTGATTCAACTTTTCTTGTAGGGCACTTTCTGCGCATCCCAAATATTGGGCAATATATTTGAGTAAAGGAATCCCGTGTGTGCTGCACATTTTTTATTTTTTTGAATGTTATTTTGGAATTTAAAAATGAAGTATGATTATATGGATGGTCCCTTTTGAAGGGTAAAGAAAAAATGACCACAACTCTTATCAAATTACATCATTTTATTACGAAATCGATGACATCATTTTATTACGAAATCGATGAGTCATCGATGACTCATCATTTTTGTTTACATTCCCATCCTTATCAGTTTCTAATCATATGACATCATTTATGATTACGAAATTGATGACTCATCATTTTTGTTTACATTCCCATCCTTATCAGTTTCTAATCATATGACATCACTTATGATTACGAAATTGATGACTCATCGATTATTACGAAATTGATGACTCATCGACTATTTATAATTTTTGTTTACAAAATCTTTAAACAATTGGTCATTTTACCAATTTTCTCTCCTCAAAATTTAAAAAAAATTTTCTTTGAAAGCAAAAATGGCTCTTCAAAAAGGTAATAAATTTTTAATTTAAAAAAAAAAAAATGAAAATATAGAGAATAAAGCTGGAAAAGATGAATCAGGAGAGGAAAAGTCCACCAAAAAAATTGCCAAAAATAAAACCAAGACAAAGAAACGACCTCTTCCTGGTAAATTTATTTTTAATTACAATATCTAAATAAAATTTAGAGAAAAGTGACACATCCGACAGTGAAGAAGACAGTGGGGATGCCGAAAATGTGGGTGTAAAGAAGAATAAGTATGAAAGAACCCGTTTGGCCCATGTTTTGGAATGGGATAAACAATTTTGGAAGCTGGCAAAGCCCCGGTTCGGTGTCCATCAGCTACTTCTCTGCAAAGAGTGCCAAGAGTTCAACTATAAAATGGGCAAATCACGTTTTGAGCTGGATGGCGAACGGGTCCGCGTCACCCAATCATTATGTGATGAATGTGTTCTGCTCAACATTGACATGTCCAATACCGAACTCCATCATGCCGATCCTAATTATCCGGACAATACCTACAAGGACTCAAACAAGGACAAATAAACGAAAAAGATAGAGAGAGAATGCCAAACTCATAAAGACAGAAAATGATATTTTATTCAATTATTTAATTTGAAAATGAGATAAAATGTGGAATTTTATACGTTCAATAGTCAAATTCCCCTTCAATTTCAAGTTCTGTCATTAATTCTTCAATTTCCATCTCTTCATCCTTCTCACTTGGCACCAAAATAATCTCCTTCAGATGAGGGACTCGAAAATATTCAGGTTTGTACCATAAATTGATGACTTTGCCACAATCCTTGTGCCGTTCCTCTTTTAATGCTGAATAATTCCTTTATTTTAAAAATAAAATTAATTAACCTTTGGCCACTTCATCAGGCATTTCCCCTGGTTCCATTGAATAGGCATGAACAGCATCATTTCTAGGCATATAACGATCTTTGTTCAATTGAGCACCAGGCAATTGGTAAATCTCGATCATGTATGGATCGTCTTGCTTCCCCTTCCCATAAAAGTACATTTCCAGAACATTAATATTGCATCTTAGCATAACTAAGTAGGGAATTGATTAAGAACTAGGAAAAGCCCAATTTGTTACTTTCTTTAATCGAATCGGGCATATTTCCTGGATTATAGATTCGCCAAAGACAATCAGCCACCATAATTAAGAATTAAAGAAGGAAATGGCGTAAATAACTTTCAAATGATAGGGAATTGAATGAATGAGAAAGTAGCGAATGACTCTAAACCCAAGCCACGCCAATCGATAATTGATCTTTGTACCTTGTTCCCTATTTCAAATTTAAATTTTAGCGCCAAATGACGTTAAACTCAAGCCAAACCAATCAATAATTGATTTTTGTACCTAATTCCCCATTTCTAATTTAAATTTTAGCGCCAAATGAATAATTCCTTCTATATTATTTTGCCAAGTACTGGTAGTACAGAGCAAAACGCCAAATCTAATAAATTTCGGATCCAATTGCCGAGAAAAATCCACTTGGAAGGCCATGGATGGCAAATTGGTTTAGCCTCAATAATTTATCCCAACAGTTGGGCTACATTTGGAAGTCATGAATCGGAATTTATCACTCTTTACTTGAAAAGTGGGGATGTCCGACATCTCAAAATCCCGAAGGGCAATTATCATTCTGCTAAAGAATTGGAAAAGGGCATCCATTTTGGGACAATAAGGGAACTTGAACAGGAAATTGATTTCATTGGAAAGCCTGATGACTCTCAAAAACATTTTAAAAGATCTCTTGAAAGAGATGAGAGAGATGATGAAGAAGAAGAAAGGACAAAAAGATCAGCAGAGGCTAGATTGGATGGGGAAGCCCCACTTTATCCTACTGGAATAGGCGGAACGGCCAAAGGGACGACTGGACAAATTCCTGTGACCGAAACGACAAAAACTCAACAGGCTTCTGGTCAACCGGCATCCGGGACCGGCTCAACAGCTCAACAAGACTCTGGATCAGAGCAACAACCGCAGCAGCCGCAAGAGCCCACGGCTCGATCAGAATATAAACTTAGAGTTTTGGGCAGAGATATTACATGGCTAAGAGATCGGAATGAATGGGTCTATGCACAAGCATTGCAACATTATTTGATCAAATATAGAACACAAGTCAAAAGGGACAGCCCCAATCTTCAAGCCCATATTACAGCCCACTCTGATGAGTTCCGAAATTTGTATCGACTTGTCGAGGAACGTTTGGGCACCCCATTAAATAAACAAACAGCGACTGAACTCTTGAAATATGCAAAAAAGATTAAGATACAATTTGACGAGACAATTGGACGTTTCCAAATCAAATTGGAAGACCCGAATATTTTGAAAATTGAATTAACCAATCAAATTTCCTATGTTCTTGGATTTGAGGAGGGAATGCAACTGAGAAATGGGGATATGGCAAAATATGCACCGGATTTACGAGGGAACGTTTCCCATCTTTGTGTCTATTTAAATAGTGGACTGGCTGAGGACATAATGTTCGGGAACAGATTTACCAATTTACTCCAAATTATCGGAGTAGAAGGAAAGAACGGAGAAGTTATTCAAAAAGAATTTCAACACCCTTTAATGCATAAAATTATTGCCCGTGAAATTGATTCAATTGATGTAGAAATCCGTTCTATGGACGGACGTTTTGTTCATTTTGATTATGGCTCCGTTATTCTCACCCTATTATTCAAGAAACAAATTTATTTTTAATCCTTTTAGATAAATAAATATCCTTTAAAATGCATGTTATATTTGATGGGAGTACTTTATCCCTGGCAACAATTAGTAACCCCCAATCAGGTGGCGGACCGATAAACTATTTTGAGGCCCTACAAAATTTTCAAAGAGGTCATGGGCATTTTTCAACTTTTGCCAGACAGAGAGGCGCTGGCGTTGGATCAGTTTTGAGGCATATTTGGAGATATTTAAAGCCATTGGGGAGTACCGTTGCCCCAATCGCTGCCGGCGCTATGAAGGAAATTGGTCAAGAAGGCTTAAAGGCTGCTGCGAAAACTTTGGAGGATGTGTCACGTGGCGAAGACATAAAATCCTCAATTAGTAGTAATGCCAACCAAAGTGCCCAAAATTTATTGGCTAAGGCCCAATCTAAGCTAAAACAAAAGGGAAGTGGGCGTGGCCGAAAGAGGAGATCAACTGGGCCACCCAAAAGGAAAGGCCGCAACATGGCCACAATCATTTTAAAACCCCAAACAGTCCCAGGAAGAGCCCAAGTTAAAAAAAGACGTGTGGATAGTCTTGGCTATTATTAAGACGTTATCCAATTAAAAGAAATGCTTTATAAAAAAATTGATGCCTCTTCGTCCAATAGTGTAACGGCAGCTTTGGGTAATTTCTATATATTTTTTTGCTATAGTTTCGTTAAGACTTGTTTTCGACCCCACCCACTAATTGTGCCGTGAGCAATTCAATGTGGAGAATTTATAGCACATTAAATCCGATAAAGTATGAATTGAATTGAATTAAATATGAAAATTTAATTCCTTTAGTACTAAGCCCTTTCTCTTTAAAATATTCCCCCTCACTTCCTTCATTGACCTTTCCAAAATATATGTTTTGACCGAAATGAAAATAAGGGAAGTTGAGGCAGACGGCACTATGGTCGATATTCATGATGATGCGGTAGCGACAATCCAAATGCCCGGAGGAACTTTTATCAAAAAGTTTTAAATTAAATATTATTTTTTAACTTCTTTTTAGTTTGAGAGTCTTGATCAATCAGAGGGAAATTTATAATTCAAATCAACTTTATAGCTATAAGGCCTATTTGGACACTGAATTATCTTATTCAAAAGCAGTTAAGGAGTCTTACTTATCTGCTACGGGCTACACGCTCGAAGAAGACCCGAAAAGCTTCACCGATCCGGGTTATATTGCGCGAAAAAATATGTTTGACAATAGCAGCGTAGTCCAATTGATTCATAAATTAGATTGTGACATTTTCAACCAGGTAGAAACCTTTCAAATTTTCAAGCCATTCTCTATTTAGGACTTATTCCTAATTACTGGTACCGAATTGGAAATAGAAATAAGCCCACAACCGGATGAGTTCATTTTGATGCACAAGAAATTGAATGCGGCACCCGAGAATCCTGCTGGAGGAGCTAATGCCCAAGCGGCAGTAGGACCAGAAAGAAAATTCACACTCATTATTGAGAATATAAGTCTACTAGTGAAGACAGGTTGCAAAATATCAAATAGAAAAATTGACAAAGTATTTAGTTGACTTAATGGACGGACTTTCTCTTGAAATAGCCAAAAAGTTGGATATGGAGCCTGCACGATATTCAATTCGAAAGACAGACATTAAACATGTTTTCATAAGTCAAGGACGGACAGATTTTAGCACAGTCTTATTCGAGGCCGAAGTGCCTAGAAGAGTGATAATATGCTTCGTCAAAAATGAATATTTTGTTGGCGATAAATCAAAGAATGCGACTCCATTTTACTTTGAGCATTTTAACATTAGAGACATTGAAATAATCGCAAATGGAAGAATCTATCCTCAGCAGCCTTATAATCTCGATTTTGGCGGAAAAAACTATGTTCGAGCATATCATGATTTTCAAGAATATTTGGGATTTGCAAACACAACCGAGTCAAACGGAATAAATTACAAAAGATACCCCAATGGATTTTGTTTCTTTGCTTTTATGTTGACCAATGCCCAGGAAGATTCCCCAGGCTTTGAATTAATAAAAGACGGGACAACCAGTGTTAATATAAGGTTCGAATTTTCGCAAAATAAAATAGTCATTTTGCCAAAGATTTGGAACGGCGGTCCCAGCAAATGGTATTCAAATGATTGCTTACGCCGAGTCCGATGGACTCATTATGGTAGATAGGAACCGTACAATCACAAGTGATCTGTCACTTTAAATGGCCCCTACTAATAATCAACAAGAAATTCGTTTGGAGGCTCCAATGCCATTTGGATGCAATTTTCCCGAAATTATTAATCGACCCAATTTTGAATTGATTTTTTGTATTTTGTATTTCGTAATTTGTACAATTTTCTTTTGTACGGCCTATTTTTATGCCGGAAATGTTGTGAATAAATTGAGAAATGGACACGAACAAAATCGATTTTCTGCTCAAGAGGAACACAGTGACAAACCGATTTTACAAAGGATGCTTTCCAGCTGATAAGGCCCCTGCATGTAAACAATTTCCTTGCTCTATGGTCCTAAATTTGGCAAGTTGCCAATTATTGATTAGTTATTACGAAATTGGCGTCCTTTTTAGGACTCATCCTTTGGTCCGGGTACACATTGGGTGGCGTTGTGGGTCCAAAGTCCAAATGAATGCTATTATTTTGACTCATTCGGTGAGCGGCCAACGGAACTGATTGGTCAAATATTGAGAAGATTTCGTAAAGTATATAGAAGTGGAGCCAAATTACAATCGATTTTTTCGGATGTTTGTGGACATTATTGTATCTACTTCCTTTATTTTATTTCCCTTGGTTTTGATTTTACCAGCATTATTTCAATGCTAAAACGTTGTAATGAACCTGACCAATTTGTCCGTAATTTTGTAAATTTTCAGATAAATAAATGAATTTTTCATTTTTATTTCCATTTTTTATCTTTTTCCCTTTGCCTTCGGCAAAGTCCGTCAGAATTGTCTCTGAAAAGCTATGGAAGATTCGTTTGAACGGCACGGAGATGCAAATTGTCCATCCCGAAATGCCAAATGTTGCAAATCGAGTGTATAATTTTGCCCATTCTCGAGACCATATTTGTACAGTCATCCGTGGAGACGATGGACTTTTTCGTTTCCATCTGCTTAATATCTTCACCATGGCTCAAACAAGCCCTAAGAAAATGGATTTTGGAATGGATCAGGTATGTTCAACAAAATGAATTCTGAGCAATTCCTCTTTAGAGACATTCTCAAAATTTTGAGCCCAAAAGTTGCTACCAACACAATGGCTACACCTTTTTGATCAGTCGTCATAAAATGCTGAACATGACGGCAATTCAAAGGGGTCAAACGGTGAAATTGGTTCGGGAATTCCCCTATGATCAACTGCAATATGATCATTTTACTGGACTCATGATTGCCCGAATTGGCAATGAATTTTTTCAATTTACACCAAAATTTATTGATGGCCTATGGAACCGTGATCTCCGTTTCTTCCCCAGTCAGTCATCTTTTCCCTTTGGATATGAAAAATTATGTTCTTGGAACATTTCTAATCCTCTCTCTTGGATTGTAGTTGATCGACATATTTTTTATATGTTGACTGATAAATCATTGTATATTATGCCTCTTTGTAACCATAATGAGACCAAATTCTTTAAAATTTTGGATTCTCCTTCACAAAATATTCCTTTTTTTCTATTTCCGCTCAAAGAATCCCAAAATGCACAAGTTGTGATCAACTATAACGGAAAATTTTTTCCTACTTCTGTTATTCTCCCTATTTTAACACTGATTTTTGTTCTTTTATTTGTTTTCAAGGAAAGGTTGACCAAATTTGTAAACAGCAACAATGAAGAGAATGAGAACAATTTGGCAAGACTACAAACCCATTTTAATCCCAATCCACCGCCAATGTACAATTTAATTCAAAATTACCCTCAAGAATCCCCATATGATGATCGATCCATTGTCATCCCAAAAAATTGACAATTTATTCAAATTGATAAATTACAAATGAAAATTTTCATTATAAACTGGATATTTTTCATATTTTGAATTATAAATTCTATTCAAGTTATTTGGTTCATTTATTTCCTCTCGGCCATAATGAGGCCCATTGATTGGGTCGGAGTAGGCAGACCAGCCAAATGGAAGAACTCGACCATCATCACGGACCACTCCTTTATTTATGATTGGCCGAGCCTTTTTAACCACTGGGACTGTGAAAATCTGGCATTCTTTTGTGACGCGAAAGTTTTTGTCCGGATAGTGACATTCAATAGGGGTGACTTTCTCCCCTCGAATAAAGCTGAGAATTTGAGCTTTCATATTATCATGGCTCAATTTATCTGCATTTTCGCAGTCGAGGGTGAAACCTAAAGGATAGATTAATCAATAATGAGTTTAAAAAACCTTTTGCCTTCGTTTCATATTCAACTTGTCCTGTGTTTTTGTTTAACATTTTGAGTGAATACAATTTGGGGGCTAGACAAATGTATTCCGTGATAATGTGATCCGGATATTGATCTAAAATCGATTATGGTTTATTTTATACTGATATTACCTGTTAATTCGCCCAAGTGCCTTCCATCCTCTATTGGATCCCCCAATTCCGTTTCAAATTGATAAAAAATTGAGTCAGTGTCTTAAAATCTGATTCAGTGAATTTATTTCAAAAAATACCATAATAAAGGATGCGTGCATCTGGTCTCTTCATAACCTTCTGCATCGCATCCAAAAGTTTTAGCCTTGCCATAGATGTGGTCCTAAAAATCAAATTTATATTGCTCAGTTAATTTTACCATAAAGCCAAAATGATATTTGAGCAATCGTGCTCACGAACGAACTCTTCTTTAGTTTTATAGACTATCATCCACGTTCTCTCATTCACTTGATCAAATCTCTCAATTTTTATCTTTTTATTATTCAAATATTTCGCAATGGTGAGATCATCATTTGCATATACGGTCATAGAAAGGCGATTTCGCAAGGCGAAACGGCCCCAGAGGGAATTGAGTAACCTAAAAAAGAGAAAATAAGCGTGCCAATTTATTTCGAAATACAATTTGGCGATAAATTTCAGCCCAGGATTGCTTTGGACGTCATCAATTGTAAATTGAATGCCATATTTTTTGGCAGCTTCCATTACATATTCTAATTTTGCATTTTCCCTTTCCTCCTCAGTAAGAGAGGGATCTGTTATTGAGGATGGCCAACCCTCAGCCTGATATTTCATTTTCATTATTGCCCTAATGAAGGGCTTGAAAAGCTCGGTGCTGTAGTCCTTGGAATAATCGCCATCCCAAATATAAGAACGGTAATGGCGGATTACCCGATAGCTTTAATAGGGAAAATTGGATATGAATATTTGTTATCAATTTAAAAACCCTGCTTCCAAAGCTTTTTCCAACTCGGGCTTAGTATAGATGCCAAGGAAGCCTCTGGGCTGATCATCTGTGTGTGGGCAAGTATATCCGGGATCGTAAAGACCATCAATATATGTCCGAGAACATGCCCTTTAAGCTAATTTTAAATGAAACTCATTTCAATGTACCGGCAAAGACTAAAGAGTAATCGACAATCCTTCCCAGCAAAACGATTGGGAAGTACTGGAATGTCAATATGTCTTGGCGGGACAGCAAAACATTTAATAATTTGATGATAATAAGGGATGTCCTCAGGCTTGGTCCATAGAACATCTTGATCATATGTTTCGGCTGTTGGATGGCCGATTGGATATTCCGCTTCAAAATTTCTAAATTCGACTTTTTTCCTAATTATTATGACATCTAAAAGCATACACTGACGGGTACAAGCTCTTAAAATCTTTGACTTTTATAGTGGTGTTTGACCCATCTAAATTGCCCGGATAAAATTCTTGCTTTTGGTCACCAGGGGCATTGGCTATAAGCCATTCAGGCCCAGTACGCCCGCCAACAAATGCATCTCTGAAAAATAGATTATGAAATAGCAAATTTTTTTACCTTAAATCGATTGGGCCTGTATCTTGAAGATTATCCATGTAGGCTTGCATCTCAGGATCCTCTTCCATTTGTCTTTTGATACTAAAAAATGACTAGAAATGATATGAATTTGAAAGGCTCACTCGCATTCCCAAATCACCCAAAGGTGCATTTTTTGGCGAATTTCTCGGTGCTTTTCCAAATCATTTTTCCAAATTTCTCCTACATTTCTTCGGCCCAGCGAATGCTCTTCTCTTATACCCTTATAACAACGAGGGCAAGCGTGCCAGAAGCTAAAATAATGACTAAATATTAATTTACCTGAACTTACCATCCGTTTATTTCAATGGCAATTGGGCCCCCATCTTTCTCATCTCGATCAATGAACCCATCCAATTTCCACTATTTCAAAATATACTCATTATAAGTTTACAGAATTACCTTTCCGATCTGTTTTTCACCTCCCTCGTCAGCAGATTGAATTTTAATTTTTAACTTATATTGAAGCCAATTGAGATGTTTTCTGGCCAATCCACTGGATCTTTCATGGTTTTCATAGCCTAATTGAGGAGTCAAAGCCAGCAAATTTTCCGGAACAAAAGTACGAAAGAATTTCATTGTTGCACCCTATTTTAATTTCTGTAAATATTAAAAAAACTAAATTTACGGAATAAGTAATTGAACGAGTGATGTCAATTCCAGTTGCATGCATGAATATCTCCCGCATTTTGACAAATCCATGTGCAAGTATTTCGACATCAGATTTGCAATAGGCTGCCAACTCTTCATTCAATTCAAATCTAAAAAATATTAAGACTAAAAAAATTTTTTAACTTACTCAGTATCATAGTTGGCTTCATACCATACATCAAGTTTTTCAGCCTTTTTCCTCATCATTCCATTCCGACAATAGTCATTTTTGCTTGGTAAATGGGTCATCTTTTTATTAAGATTTTCGATCTAAATTTATCGATTTTATTAATTTAAAGAAAATAAAACTTTATTGTATTTGTATGGAAAAAATTGTTTGTCTTCAACTCCATCAATTTGCAACTTAAAAGTTGCCACAAAAGATTCCAATTTTAAAGGAATAAGATGATAGCTGAAATATAGTTATTTTAAAATTTAAAATCTAACTTACCTGTCTCGAAAATAGGTTGGAGTGACTATGCCACGTCGGCGAACTTGAATTTGATAAAATCTCCTTCCTTGCATAATCACTTTGGGACAATAGCCCATTTCCAAAAGTTCAAAGTTGATTAAAACCTAAAAATAATTACTAAATTTAAGTTTTTGCCTTACATTGTCATATTTTTGCCCATAATGAGCATAGGCGAAAGTGGCGATTTCCCTTTTCACTCTTTTTTTCTTCTTTTCCTTTTCTTCAGCCAAATTTCTTTTCTTCTCCTCTTCCTCTATGGCTTTCTGTTCATCCCATGGAACAATGCCTTGTTCCCTCATTCTTGCCTCTGATTCAGCCCATACTTTTTCAAGAATTTGCCGATCTGCCACTGAAATTGATGAGCATGACTGAGCCATCTGAGGAACATCTGTTTGCTCAATTCGTTCAAAAAATCCAGATTGAATGTATGGATTTGGTGGGCATTCTTCATCGGGCTCGATTTCGCTATCATCAATGAATTCCTCATCATCTAGGCCAGAATTTTCGGCCTCATCATCTAGGCCGGAATTTTCAGCCTCATCTGAATCCTCAGCTTCAAAATTAATGAATGCGTTTTGGCATTTGCCCTTTTTGGTGGCTTTTCTTCGGCCATTTGTTTTAGATTTTTCAGAATCTAAATATGAACAATAAAAATATGTCAATTTAAAAATTACTTTTCTTTTTTTCTGTTGTTTTTTTCCAATATGTAAGGATCCATTCAACAAAGTCCTTTACAGGAGTTTGTGTAATGAATTTTACATCAACATCTTTTTTGTGAAAATCGGCCATTCCCCATGCAAAATGGCGATAATTGCCACAAATTTGGCAATCTTTCTCAATAGGCTTATCCCAAATTTTTTTCCTTTCACAAATTGTGCAAAAAACCATCGCCGAGATAAAATTAACCTAAATAATTAATATTACATATTAAAAAATAATTACCTGATGCTGAAATCTAGAAATATTTGGCTTCGGTTGCAAATCAGTTGTACTTTCAACATCATACATTACAAAGCGCCTTTCTGGCCCTTCCTCATAAACAAAAGGCTTGATAAAGCATGGACGAGGTCCATGGTAGCCTAAAAATTTATTAATTTAACAAAAAAGAAATTTACCTTTGCATCGTCTGCAGTAACGGTGCCCACATTTATGTTTATTCCCATTTTTTGTTTGGTCCTTGACCATATATTTATCCCCGCAATCAGGACATCTGACATGTCTTTCACACACGCTTTTTGAAAGCCCGTTTCGGGTTTGTCTTGTTCTTAGGTGTTCATCGAAACAGTCTTGTGAAACAAATGTCTTTTTGCACTCATTACAAAAGATTGGTTCAATCCCATCTGGCCGACAACCCCCAGAATGCTTTATTCCAAGCTGAAAATAAAATATTCTAAAATTCATGATTTCTTTTTACTCTGCCACAATCGCGGCACTTGTAAGAGCAGTTCCAATCATGTTGAAAAACATTTTCTATAGGCATTAAACACTTTAAAAAAATTGAAGTGATTAAAAAAGATGAATAAAATTCACACCCCAAAATCATAAACTTTTGATTCTCCAAGCAATTTTCCAGGGTAGAAAATCGGCTCATAATGACCGCCATTCTCCCTCTGTGTGTAGAGTACACACAATTCTTCTTGTTCATATTCTTCACTTTTATTGGCCCAGAAAGGCTAAAAAAAAAGTTTATAATAAACTTAAGCCTCTCTAAAAACGGAATTAAAAACCTTCAAATCGCCAAATTCGGCGAAAGCGTAAAGACGAAACATTTTTCCATGTAAGCCCCGGTAATATTCCCAAATCTTCTCTCCATATTCTTCTATTGAATAGGAATCCAGATTTCTTGGAATGGCACATGCTCTCATCAGACGAAAAACATCCGTCGCCTGACGTTTCAGATTATTTTTATAGCGATGAAATTGTTGATGGGTCATTATTGCTCTATTTCGCAGAATTTCGAAACTTTTGAACAAGCAAAAGTTGTCGTCATTATTAATCTCCATTATGGCACTTAAATTTATGTGATGCCTGAATTTGACGGGACCTCCAGAGCCAGGGTGCCTTTTTTGACGTTTCTTTCCGATTTTTGTTGTTTGCCATTCTTTTCCTTTTTTGAGTTCCATGGCTAAAATGTCGATGTCAAATGTTTGGGTTGTTATTGATTCCTTGTGGTGTTTCAACATCCCGGACTGATCGATTTTCATAAACCAGTTTAATAGGACATCGACAATATCTGATTTAATTGAGTGGACATGAAGATGTGTTGAATGTTCCATGATTTCCGAATTCAAGCCAATAATAAAATGCTGAGGTTTGAAACCTCTTTGGGCCACACTTTTTTGCAAACAATCAAACATTTTGGCGAAAATTGCATGGATTCTTTCTTCAGGGTAATTAAACTCGAGTTGTTCAACCAAAATGTTGAGCAGCAAGAAAATGCCCTTGATCCTTATTGCTGAAAATTTGTTTGTTATTATTAAAAGCATTAAAACCTTTATAAAAACGGCCGGCATCAGCCTCAGCTATATCCAGGCACTCCCACCCCGGTCCATCAAAGTCCTTTGGGTCAAGGGATGGGAGTTTTGATGATGTTGAAACAGGAAAAAGTAGCTGCCTTTTGGCTTTTGCCCGGTCCAATTTCCTTCTAACCTTTCCATGGCCAACTTGTACGAATTTTACCTAAAATTTGTTTAAAATATTAAAAATTGATTACCTTTGATGGCATTTTCGGTGTGGGTGGCCATTCTTCGTTGATCGTACACAATTCATCAAATTTTTCACATTCGTCAAGATTTTGAGGAGACAAAATAGGCATTTCGTAATCCATTTTGAATTTTTCAATTTTAAATAATTTAAAAAATTTCTAAATATAGGTTTTACTTATAAAAAATTATGAAATACAGAAAAATTTGGAAGAAAGTTGAGAAGGAAAAATGAATTTTATGAAATTAAGAAATCAATAAGAAATGACATAAAAATATTAAATTACGAAATACACAATGAAAAAGCCCCTTATCAACATTGAACTTTGTATTTTGTACCCTTTTCAGTGTGGTACTTTGTAGTTTGTATCCATGATTACCGTATATTCGACACTTTTATTACCAAAACCATATATTACTAAAACTACTGTATGGAATGGGTAGGTTTTGGCCAAATCTATGGGCTAGACAGATTTTGTCTAAATCTATGGGCTTGGCAGGTTTTGGCCATATCTATTGGCTGGGTAGATTTGGCCAAATCTATGGGCTGGGTTGGGCTAGACAGATTTTGTCTAAATCTATGGGCTTGGCAGGATTTGGCCATATCTATTGGCTGGGTAGATTTGGCCAAATCTATGGGCTGGGTTGGGCTAGACAGGTTTTGTCTAAATCTATGGGCTTGGCAGGTTTTGGCCATATCTATTGGCTGGGTAGATTTGGCCAAATCTGGGCTAGACAGATTTTTGCCATATCTACTGGCTGGGCAAATTTTGGCCAACTCTATGGGCTGGGCAGATTTTTGCCATATCTACTGGCTGGGCAAATTTTGGCCAACTCTATGGGCTGGGCAGATTTGGCCAAATCTATGGGCTTGATAGGTTTTGGCCAAATTTACTGGTTGGGCTGGGCTAGAGAGGTTTTGGCCCAACTATGGGCAGGACTGATTAGGTTTTTTGAACTCTATGGGCTAGGCTGGATAGGTTTTCTGACCAAAGCAAAAATACTTACGTAATAAGCAATAAGCACCTCAAGAAAATGACCAGAGTATGAATTCCAGTTAATCAAATTCAAAAGAGAAAATTAAGGAAATAAAATTTAATAAATTATTAAACGAAAATAATATCAATTTCCAAGATCAAAGTACACTCAAAATGAATTTGCTTCCGAAAATTGCAAAAAATTGTCTTGTGATTAAACCGGTACAATTTGGTGACAGCAATAATCTATTTGTGGTCAAAAAAATGAACAAAAAAAACTTGTTTTGATCATTTTTGATTGACCACAAATAGATAATTGCGGTCAACAATTTGTACGGTTTGCAAAAAATTTACGGAGAAAAGAGCAGGGGGAGGGGTCTGGCATGTTGACATTTTAGAAATTGGAAGGGAAGCTGATAAAAATGGAAATTGGGGAAGCGAGGGGAGGGGTGGGGGTAAGGGGCAACATGTGAATAAAGATCAAATTGGATCAAGTTAATGGGAGGAGCTTTTACTGAATATTAAGAGAGAAAATTGGCGGGATTTTGGAAAGTGATGGGCGGAATCGTTAGAAAAGAGGATATAAAAGATATGTTAATTTGATTAATTTATTACAATTTCCCAGCCCTCTCCCTACCCTCTCAATTCATTAACAACATCATAAAAAATGGCAATTTATGCATATCCTTTATTTTACGAGAATTTTCATGATTTCGTACATATGTATTGGGAGGCGGCCGAACAAGATTGCCAACTCCGAATACTCTCCAAAACTAAATATATCACAGTCCAAGGCCTGAAACATTTCCTTGCATCGGATGTACAAATGTTCCGTTATCCGGTTTATATCACCAAATATTTTGGGCCAATGATCGGAGGCCCTCAGCTCATTGTGAATGTTTTTGGTAAAAATTTTATTGTTTTTAAAAAAATTAATTTTTTTATTATTTAAGAAACAATCCCACAAGACATAATGGCCAGCATGTTTCACGGATGCACTGATGCGATAATTTTGGATCATGGACAACAAGGGGTGGATCAATTGCGAGAAATGTCCATTCCGCCGGCCACACCTCCTTATTCGCCTGCATTCAGCCCATCACCCATTGTCAGCCCATTGGAGGAGGTAGACGATTTAAAATTTACTTTATTAATTTTAAAATTATTGATCAATTTCTTTCTAATTTTTTAATTTTCAGTCGCCTCTCAGTCCGTCAATTTTGTCCGAATATCCGGAAGAAGAAAATGGGGCCCCCAATTTGGCATTGGCAATGGATGCAATTGAAGTGAAACAGGAAATCAATGAAGAGGTAAAATTATATAAAATTTACAAATTTATATAAAATTTAAAATAAATTAATCAATTTTTATTATTTCTTAAATCAATTTTGTTTATTTTAGCCAGTCGGAGAAAACCAGGAAAATATTGCCCCATTGGCTGATGGAATGGATTTTGAAGGTAAAAATTATTTCCTTATATTTGAAACAAATTTGCATTTTTCAGGTATGGACATTGGGCAACAAAATGGAGTCAATAATGTGGTTTTAGCTGGTGCCGAAGGTAAAAATTATTTCCTTAGATTTGAAACAAATTGCCATTTACAGGTGTGGACATTGGGCAACAAAATGGACTCAACAATGTGGTTTTAGCTGGTTCCGAAGGTAAAAATTATTTCCTTAGATTTTTTTAAAAATTTCCATTTTTATAGATGCTGGCATTGGGCAAGGAATGGGCCAATTACGCCGGAGCAGCCGTCTACAAAAACGTGGGCCAATAAAGGTAAATATCACTAATTTATCAATTTATATTGAATTCGAAAAATTTAGTTCATTGGCCGCCGAGGAAAATTAGCCGGTGTGGGAGTATGGTGTAAAAAGTGCCGCGCCAATTGCCAAAAATGATTATAAAGTGAGCGAAGTGAATTTGGAAGAATAAAATGAATTTTTTTGGATGAATTTTTTGGGAAAAAAACAATTTAAAATCAAAATTAAAATCAATTTTTAATCAGTTCAAAAATTTTAATCTCGATAAATTATTTTTAATTTTGTTCCAAATTTTTAAATATCCATTTTTCTATATTAATTCCCTCATTTTACTTCATTTTGGACCAATTTGCCTCAGACCAAGCAAATTAGTAAATAATCAATTTTATTCTTATCGCGTTGAGTCCTTCCTCCAAACTAATTTTCATGGAAATAATATTTTCCAATTTACATCACTTTATTTTGATTGATTTTATTCCACCTAATTAGATTTTTCGGTTAATAAGATGAATTCTTCCTTTTTTACCCCAATTTAATTCCTCATAGTTGGTCTGTTTTTGCCCCAAAATTCCGACTATTTGCCCACATTTAATTCCGCTTGTTTTATTTGCCCCAAAATAATTCCGCCTAGATGCCCCGATTCAATTTCGCCTATTTGCCCCCAAAATAATTCCGCCTGTTTTATTTGCCCCGATTCAATTCCGCCTATTTTTGCTTTTTTCCCTCAATTTTAATCCGCCATTTTTATTTAATTCAATTTATTTCCTTCCCCCAATTTTATTCCATCATTTTTGCCTTTAGGCATTTTTAAATCCACTCCTTATCTCCGCGGAATTATAGGCTGGCGGACCCTTCTCCCAAGTCCCCATCATAGGCCATAGGCAGAGGTTGGCGGACCCCTCCACCCATTCCCAAATTCCCATGAATGGCCGCTGACCACAGTAATCTGGCGGGTTTCGACTACGGTAGAAACCCGTCAGATTATATGATGGATGGTCGTCGTTTTATAAAAATAATTAAAATAAATAGAATTATTTTCATTTTTTTTTTCTAAAATAATGTTAATTAATTTAATTTAATAATATACATATAATGAAATTGAATCAAAATATGAATGTAAAATATTTTCGATTTAATCAATATTTGAATGAAAATTGGAGCCACAATTCTGCGCGTTCTCTATATTTTAAAATGCCTCAAAGCAATGAAATTCAGAGAGAGTCCCTCAAAAAAGGTTTTGTCGATAAATCAATCATCCGTTCATCCAAAAATACACTCCAATTCCAATTTATTTTCTCAATGCCTCTCAATTTATCCTCCAAATGCCGAAACCCTATACAAATCTCACATTCGCCCTTCATTCAATGCCACTCTACCCAATGCGCCACCAATCATAATAAATCAGCCGTATGCCGTAAATAATTTATGATTTATATATGTCGATCAGTCAATTTCATTTAATTTAAAATTATTATTTTTTTTTTTTGATTTTAAAATATTTTCAATCAATTCCTACATTCATTGGATTCTACTCAATATGATGAACATTCTGAGCCCAAGATTAATTAATTTAAATTACATAGGAACCAAGTTTTTACAAAATTAATAAAACTGTTAATTTAATTTTTTACTAAATAATTAAGCCAAATGAACTAGTCAATCAATTCCCTTAATTGGATTTATTTTAGTAAAGATCAACATAATTTTTAAAATTTCTGCTTAATATTTAAAATTGATACTTTTTGGCCATAGTTTTATGGCCAAATATCAACAAATAAATGAATGAAATTTTGATTGAGAGAAAATTATTTCAAAAATTTTTGCAACTAACTTGATTGGATAATAAAAAATAAAATTTCGAATGTAATAATTTATGTCAGAAAATAGAAATTTGATTAAAATGATAATAGGAAATATAGGGGATATATATGGGAAGGAACAGCCAAATAAAATATCGAATATAAAATTCGATCAATTAAAATTAAAATCGAAAATTTGTATTTTTTCACGGAAATAGAATTTAAAAAAACGGGTAGAATTTTTGTAAATTTATTGAAATTGTTTTGAAATGAATATTCTGTTTAAAAACCACAAATGAATGAGCAAGATTTCATTTTTCTAAATGATTTCTGCAAATTCCGCAAATGGCTGAATGGGCTAGTGATTGTGCGGGATGTTAGCCTCCTCAACAATGATAATGCCAGTTCCTGGGCGGATGACCTTGAGACGCGCCATGCACTGGCAAAAACCGCTTTTCTGGCTATATTTGCACCTATAATAATCGGTTTTTTCTGCCTTTGACGATCGGAAAAGGAATTAAGATAATTTACAAATTATATTTTTTTTTGTTTACTTTTTTCTCCAATTTGATGATTTGATCCACTGATCAAAATCATGCTCATTGGTAAATCGACAAACTTCTTCGTATTTTGCCCTTTGATTTGATAGTTTATTATTTTCATTCGCTTCCATATTCACTTAAATTGAATTGCAAAAATTCTTTTTTTTTATTACAGTATTTTATTAAAAGTGAATTAAAATGAAAAAGAAAATATTTTGAAAAATTCACTCACTCACTGATGAAGAACCTTGTTCGATCGTATCATTCCCCTCAATTTGCTGTGTAATTTTGTGTCTTTGCTTTTCCATAATCGCAATTTGCTTCTGCATCATTGCTTTTTCATTGTTCAATTTAGTTTTGTTTGCATCCATTTTTTTCTTCTGCTCTTCAGTCAAATTATTCGCATTGTCCATTTCATATTTGTGAATATTTTCTATCTCTTTTTCCAAATGTCGATATCGTTTATTTAATTTTTTCAAATTTTCATCAATTTTTTCATTGCTTTTCCCATCTTAAATTAAAAGTATAAATTTAAATATTTAATGTGGATATTTAGGATAATTATTAAAAAAAAAAAACACAAAACATCAGAAAATGTTTCAGCTTTTTTATGGATCAATCTGTCCATAAACTTGAATTAATTTAATTTACCAGATTGTGATGTATTTTGATTTGGATGTGGCAAATTTATTTCCTCATTCATTTGCGAATTCGGATCAGCAGCAAATTGTGGCAATTGATGATGTCCTTGAATTTGTTGATGATGCCCAACAACTCCAAATGCAGATGAAGATGATCCTTGGCCTATTTCAGTAGAAGGTCCTAAAAATTGTTGATCTTGCGGAAGGAAATTATGAACTGTTTTTGCACTTTGATATTGCGCTTTGCGAATTCTCAATGAATTTTGCTGCATAGCAATTTCTTCATTATCATTGATTGGAGCATCCTTTCCAGCCACTTAAAATTTGCCAATGAATTTATTTGATGCCCATTGACTCACCCAATGACGAAGCACTTTGGGCTACTTCATCATTCTTCTGAATTTGCTGTATAATTTGTTGTTTTTGCTTTTCCATTTTTTTGACCATATCCTTTTTTTCTTTAATCAATTTTAATCTTCTTTCCTTCAATTTTTGTTTCTCTTCTATAAACACACTATTTGTTTCCTGATTGAGAAGTTCACTAATCGGATTTTGAAATTTGGAATTTGTCGAGTTTAATTCATTTAAATTTTCTTCAATTATTTGGAGCAATTCTCTCAATTCTAAAAATATTTTATTAATTTTATTTTAATGCATATTTTTGATGAATATTTAAAATAATATAAAAAAATGGCTCAATGTTTTTTTTTCGTTCTTTTTTCCATGAATAAAATTAATTTACCACAGCAATCGTGAAGGATTCTTGAGAAACAATATTTTTATGTGTGAGAAATTTATGTCGAAATTACAAAAAAAAAAAAACTATAATATTTTTTACGACAAAAAACATCGTCTCATCATTAATTGTTCACCATTTCAATAAATTAATAAAACCCTAAAATAAAGCAATAATCTCTGATTATATTTTACTCTAATTAATAAACTAAAAGCAACATCAAAAAAATGTACTGCTGAGAAAAACAAATAAACCATTTTATAATCCTATTCAATATTTCCAATATTTTTTACTCCAAATTTAATGTTCCATTCTTAATTTTATACCTTGATTATTGTAAGAATTTAAAATTTGAATAAAATAATCGGCATCATTATTTGATTGATTCAAATTATTTGCTACTTCCCGCATTTGCTGAATCGGATCCGAGTCTGCTGATTGTGTCAATTGATGATTACAATGGACATCAACCGATGATGATGATGATGATGATGATAGCCCTTGGCCTATCCCAATATCAATATGTGGCCCTAATTGTTGTTGTTTTTGTTGCCTAGTAAAATAATTTATTGTTCTTGCACTTTGAGATTGCGGTTGGCGAATTCTCAATGAATATTGCTGCAGAGTAATTTCTTGATTATCAATGATTGGTGCATCCTTTCCAGCCACTTCTTTAAATTTGGAATTTGCCAATGAATTTGTTTGGTACCCATTGCCCATTGACCCACCCAATGATGACGGAACTTGTTCGATCGTATCATTCCCCTCAATTTGCTGTGTAATTTTTTGTCTTTGCTTTTCCATAATCGCAATTTGCTTCTGCAACATTGCTTTTTCATTGTTCAATTTAGTTTTGTTTGCATCCATTTTTTTCTTATGCTCTTCAGTCAAATTATTCGCATTGTCTATTTCATATTTGTGAATATTTTCTATCTCTTTTTCCAAACGAAGATATGATTTATTTAATTTTTTCAAATTTTCATCAATTTTTTCATTGCTTTTCCCACCTTAAATTAAAAGTATAAATTTAAATATTTAGTCTTTGAAAGTTCACCATCAGCAAATTTTCCCTTAGTTCGACGGGTTTGACCAGTTATTAGCGGCGATTCATTTTCTAATGGTCTTTTTTCTTTCCTTTGTGATGGTCCACTTTCTTCTTCACGCATAGCCACATTTTCAAAAATGTTTACAAAAATAATTAAAATAAATATAATTGTTTTCATCTTTTTTAAAATGGATTCTTAATTATTAATTTGGATTCATTCAGCCAATAATATTCCACCGCATTCATTCTAATAAAAAATATTGGAAAGATGATGAATTCTATTTCTGTCTAGTCAATTGGGAATTTGAGGCGCGCTTCCTATTGACCAATGAAGAATTTACCCCCAATTTTTTGCTGCTGAAGACAAACATCCTCGAGTTTACCTCATTTTTCTTCATTTGGCTTGGATTCTTATCGAATTTTTTCCAAGTTTAAAAGCAAGAATCCGTCCTTCGTCTGATTTTCTTTGTTTAAAATGTCAATTTTCCCATAAAAATAATTTCCCTTCCAATGCCCCTTTCCATATTACCCCTCACCAATATTGTATTGGATTTTAAATTCTCTGCAGCAACCGTATTATTTCTTCTATTAGAAGCTCCCGAACCTATAATTTTCATAGATCCTACAAAGGGGGCTTATATTAGAGGGAAGGCTATTAAATTTCAAATACTCTCCAAAGGAAGGAAAAAATCATTTTTAAAAATTTTTTTCACCTGTACGATTGAGGGGGCGGGCTTCAAATAGGGGTGGGTATTTTCTAATAGAGAAAATACGGTTTATTATGAATGATTTCATAAATTCCATTTAGGCAAAAATAAATTTTTGAACTTTAAATTCATCAGTACAATTCAATCGAAGATTTAATAAAGAATTCGGAATTCTTATTGCTGCTTATAATGGGAAAGAAGAATGAAATGTTACAAACGGAAAGAAATTTGTGCATTCTTCGATTTCATTGTGTTTATCAATTGGATTTTAGAAAATTAAAATATATATATTTACATATTTAAAACAAATATTCTCACGAAAATTAGGATATAAAATATAAAAATCAAACTTTGTCATAAAAATTAAATTTTTAATGAAACCAAAAATTTTCATATCAATTCTAAAAAATTACATATTTCTCATCTATCTGAAAATGGGTCAGCAAAACAGCATTCAACGTCGTGGATTGCCAACAGAATTGGTCAATGAATTGTTCGTCTCAATGCCATTGGAAAATGCTTTTTGTCTTCTGGCCAAAATGCCAAATGGTCTTTTGGCAAGAAATGTTCAAAAAATGATCAATGGCATAAAAATGGTTCAAAATATGCATTAGAATATTAATAATTCCACATTTATAGGCTATGAAGGAAAACAAATGGAATGTTGAAGATTGTTCACCAAATTTGACCATTTCAAAGAATGGAAACGGTGTTAGACATTCCGGCCCAATTGGTTAATGTAAATTTTTCGTATTTTTCTTCTTTTATCATTTAAATTTAGACCAGTAAATGCCTTTGAACTATATTTAATTTGTTTCAATAAATATTTTTTCTCCCACAATTTATCATTATCGAATCAAATAAATTTTTTGATTCGTCCAATAATTTAGCTAATGAGGTCCATTAAATGTAGAAAGAAACAAACTTTCCAAATTCAGAGGACATGAAAATTTTGTAAATTCTCTTAAGTAAAAAAGCCTGGTAAAATTATAGGAAAAATTTTATTGTTGGATTTTATTGGCAACAAACGAATATTAGAGATTTAATAGAACAGCAAATTAAATGAATCCATTTTTCAGCAATCGTATAAATTTGGTGACGAGACCGAAGCTTCCCATCGAATTTTGGTGCTGGACAATGGAATGAAGAGGAATCAACTACGATGTTTGCAGGCACGAAATTGTTGTGGACTGGTATTGCCCCATGACACGGAGAATATTATGGAAATTGCAAAAGGTAATTTTTTTTTTAAATTTAATTGACAAATATAAAATAAGATTGTAATAAATTTTCTCATTGGCCAATAACTTATGTAAATAAAATATTTTTATATCAAAATGAATGATTACAAAAATAAATGGCCAAAAAAAAGAAACTGCCCAATTTTGACTTTTTTGACATTTATTTGGTCATTTTTTGCCATAAAAAATTTATTTCTATCCTTAACAAATATTTTGCATTGGTCAATATTTTTCCAGAAAAATTCATTCTTTTAGAGAATTTTGATAAAAAAAAATGATTGCCCAAAAACCTAATTGGTAAGAAAGTTATGTCCAAAAGACGAAAATTGCTAAAATTTGGCATATTTTAATAGTTTTTTGGGCATAAATTTGTTTAATTTCCAAACAATTCCAAAACTCTTTTCTCAAATCAATTCGCTAAAAAATGATCTATAAAATTATTAAAAAATTTCCAAAATTTTACTATTCGATTTTGCTAAAAATACATTCTTTCTGAAATTTGTCCCATCCCTTTTCCGATTATGATGGACTGTTCCTTTCAAATGGGCCTGGCAATCCAAAAATGTGCTCAACAGCAATTGAACAACTCAGAACAATGATGGCCCAACCAAGGAAAATACAAATCCCAATTTTCGGGATATGCCTGGGGCACCAACTTGTAGCTTTGGCAGCTGGAGGCGCTACTACCAAAATGAAGTAGGCAGTCAACAAATAAATTCAAATTGTTTTTATTTTAATTTAAATGACAAATTACAAAAACTGATACATTTTTTCAAAATTTAAAAAAATTCAAATTTTTATTCTTATATTTCTAATTCTACCGAATTCTTTATTATTTTTTCAGAATATTTTTTATTTTTGAAATTTGTTTATAGAAAAAATTAAAACCACCAGAGAGCTATTGAGTGGACTAAATTTTAATCAAATCCAAGAACTTTTTTTTTGAAAATTCTTAGAAATTTTAAGTTATTATTTCAGTAATCAGAATTCGATATTTCTAAATTTCCAAAATCAGTTAAAAAACACTGAATTTTTGAGGTATCAGGAAAAATTTTTATCAGAAATCCAATCGAATAAATTAAATTTTAACAAAAAATTTTTACAAAAATAAACATTTATTCTAACAAAATAAAATATAATAATTAAATAATAATATTATAATAAGAAAAAAATAATTCAACTTGTAGATTTGGCAATCGAGGCCACAATTTGCCTGTCATTCATTTGGACACCGGACGTTGTGTTATGACTGCCCAGTTAGTTTTTTTAAATAAATTTATTTAAAAATGAAGCAATTAATTGCCAAAAATATATACATTTTTTTTTTATTAATTCTTTTTACATTGAAAATTAAATTAAATTTATTAAAAAATAATTAAATTTATCCAAAATAATTTTATAAAAATTAGCATTTTTAATTCCATATAAACTGACCAAATATGACTTCATTTTAAAACATTACCCAACCTCATATTTAGCTTAAATTAATAGCTTTAATCATTTTTTTATAGCCGATATAATATAATTTTAAATATGCTAATTTTTCGAAATTAAAATGTGTGAATATATTAATTTAAATTTTTGAGTAAATATTTTCTCATTTATATTTAATAAAATTAGAAAAAATTTAGATGATATTAAAAATAATAATTGTAGAAACCATGGTTATGCGGTCGAAGCGAACTCATTGAACAGCCGAGAATGGATCGAATTATTCCGAAATGCCAATGATCACTCCAATGAGGGCCTTGTCCATTCGAATTTACCCATTTTCAGGTATAATATTATTACTTTTTAGAGAAATAATTTAAGAAAAGTTCATAAATATTCTGATATGAATTATCAATCGATTTTTTTTGAAAATATTAAAAAAATTTTTTTATTAAAAATTTCGAATTCCATTACAAAAATTTCGAATTTTATTTAATACAATATTACATCCATTAATATTTTATTATTACAGTGTTCAATTCCATCCTGAGCATGCCCCGGGGCCAACTGACATGGAATGGCTTTTCGACATTTTCACGATGGCAATGAAGAAAAGCAAAAAGGGAGAGACAATAAATTTGCGTGAAGAAATCAAAAAAGAATTCACATTCAGAAGCGGCAGCGATTATCGGTAAATTTTATATTTTTATTAAAAATTAAAATTTAAAAAATATTTAATTATTTTCTGCATTTTGGAATCAAATCGTATTGCTGTTTTAGCCTAATTCCAAATTTTTAATTTTTTCATCTCCTAAAAAGGGGTTATTCAAATTTTTCACATTGGTCAGTATCAGTAGCTATCTCTTCTTTCAAATAGTAAAAATTTTATATCTTTCTGTCGAGCATTTTGATATCGGTGCTAGTGCTAGGTCATCTTCACAATTCTGTAAATATGGGCATGTCCACAAATTCTGCAAATATAAGTTTTTGACTTCTAATAAATCAGAAACCGGTTTTAGACCCTACAAACCTTATACCATTTTGTAGATCTCATCGAGACTCGTCGAATGGTATATAAAATGTTCCAAAAGTTAAAGAATTAAACCGTTTAAATCATATTTTTATGTTTTTGGTTTAAAACTCTTTAATTTTGGGACAAACAATGACAAATTATATACCATTCGATGCGCCTCGATGAGATCTACAAAATGGTATAAGGTTTGTAGGGTCTAAAACCTATTACTGATTTAGTAGAAGTCAAAAACTTATATTTTCAGATTTGTGGAAATGCCCATATTTGCACAGAGAGCCCTTTGTCTATTGTGGAGATGACCACGGACGTTTTGATATCATTATGATTGATTCAAAAACATATTTTACCATCAAAAATTAGAGCCAAAAAACTTCTTGATTTAGGCCTATTCTGCGCCAATTTTTCGCCACATATCTTTTTTTTTATTAATTTACAATTTAATCCATCAATTATTTCTCTAATCAATTCTTCCCAAATGCAAAGGATATAAATATAATGATATCAAATTTTCTATAAACTAATTTAACTTGAAAAAATTAATTTGATGTGCAAATTTCATTGAATTATTTTAAATATGTTAAATTTATTCAGAGAGTCAATTGGGAAACAATCGAAAATACTGATTTTGGGCAGCGGCGGTCTCTCCATTGGTCAAGCTGGCGAATTTGACTATTCCGGGGCGCAAGCCATCAAGGCACTCAAAGATATGGGCATCAAAACTGTGCTGGTGGTAAGTGAAAAGAATTTGAATTTATCAAATAATTTTAAACATAAAATTAACTAAAAAATTAAAACAAAGTGGATTTATTTTTTTCAAAATTAAGCAAAAATAACTGTTATTTTAATAATATTTTTTAGCTTTTTTGCTTAATTCGTTAAATATTAAGATTAAATTTAAGACATATTTGACTGATTTTTTAGTAATAAAAATGCGATTTAAATTTTTAATTACATTTTTTGTTTACAATTTTATGTAAATTTACTTTAAAAAAGACTAACAACATTTATCTTGCTTATTCAACAAAATAATTCTAATAAATCGGGGATAATTGAACAATTTCATTTTCACATTTTATCAACTTATTTTTCATTTATGTAGAATGCCAATGTTGCAACGGTACAAACAACAAAGGGATTTGCCGATCGTGTCTACTTTTTGCCAATCACTGAGGAAACAATTACTGAGGTTTATTTTTAATGGATTATTTATTGAGTAAAATAAAAATTAATTAAAATCAATTTTTAATTCATTTTAAATTCTATTAATTTTAGGGAATTTTAAAATACAATTTTCTTTTTAACAGATCATTGAAAAGGAGAGGCCCACCGGCGTTCTCTGCACATTTGGCGGTCAGACTGCGTTGAATTGTGCATTGGCCATGCACAAAAAAGGCATTTTCGACAAATTCAAATGCCGAGTTTTGGGCACTCCAATGGATGTAAGGAAATTTAATATTTTTAAATATATTTCTTTATTTTTAAGGCAATTTTGCAAACTGAAGACAGGGATATGTTTCGTATTGAGCTGGAAAAGATTGGGGAAAGAGTGGCACCAAGCAAGGCGGCAACCACATTGGAAGAAGCAGAACAAGCCGCTGAAGAGGTTATTTTTTTATCAATAATTTTATTTTAAATTATTTCTAATTTTAAATTATTTAAAAAAATTTTTATGAAAAATAATATTTTTTTTTATCAATATTTGATTGATTAAAATTTTAAATAATTTTTAAAAATATTCTTCATTATTTTTTTTTTCGATTTTTTAGAATACATTTTAAATTTTTTCCAAAAATATATAATTAAAAATAATTTTATTTTTAAGATTTTAATAAATTAAAAAATTATTCCAGATTGGTTACCCAGTTCTCGTGCGAGCCGCCTTTGCGCTTGGCGGCCTTGGCTCCGGATTTGCGAACACAAAAGCTGAATTGAGGGAAATAGCCACGCAGGCTTTGGCCCATTCCGAGCAAATTTTGATTGATAAAAGTGTTAGGGGATGGAAAGAAATTGAATATGAAGTGGTCCGTGACGCCTATGACAATTGCATCACTGTTTGCAACATGGAAAACATTGACCCGGTTGGAATTCATACCGGGGAATCGGTCAGTTTAATAATTAATCTATTTATTTAAAATTTATTTTTAAAAAATTTAGAAAAAAAATCAAAAATGAAAATTGAAAATAAAATTAATCTGAATTTAAAAAAAAAAATTAATTCATATAAAAGAAACTCCTCTCTACTTTCAGAATATAACTTTCGAATTACCTTATTTTTCCTTTAAGACTGACCTCCTCCAAAAGATTAGAAATGAGTCCCCACTCCCCAGGCCAATAATAGAGAAATACGGTATTTATTGCATTCGAAATATCAATTATTGTAGAATAAAATGGTAAATATTCACTAAATTTACTGTAGATAAATTTAAAAAAATTGTGCAGTCCATAAAAATTGGGGATGAGAACAAAGAAATTTCACTATTTCTGTCCTGTCTAAAAAATAATCATCATTTCTCCACAGGTGGTGGTTGCACCCTCCCAAACTCTGAACAACGAAGAATATTTTGGCTTGAGGAAAACAGCGTTGCGAGTGATTCGGCATTTTGGCATTGTTGGCGAATGCAACATCCAATATGCGCTGAATCCAGAAAAATTTGAGGCAATTATAATATTATTTTTAATTTCACAATTAAATGAATTAATTAAATTATAGAAAAATTTTAAAAATCAATATAATTTGGCCACAAATTGGAATGTGACTTTTATCATTATTAAAATAAAATTTTAGGATTATTTAAATATATGAAGTATATAATTTGCAATGGCCCAGAAAATAATATAATTTTTAAAAGCCATGAGAAAAGAGATATTAATGCTTATACATATATAAAATTTTTTAATATCGAATTATTCATTTTACATAATTACCGCCAATTGTTTTTTAAGTATTACATCATCGAAGTGAATGCTCGTTTGTCGCGATCATCGGCATTGGTAAAAAGATTATAATATTCTTATTATCATTTTTATTTATTTTATAGGCTAGCAAAGCCACCGGATATCCATTGGCTTTTGTGGCAGCAAAATTGGCACTGGGAGCGTCTTTGCCAGAATTGAAAAATATGGTAAATTTTTTCTTCTAAAATTTTTCCTTTTTAATAATTTTTATTAATTTGAGGTCACCGGCGGTTTGAGTACAGCCTGTTTTGAGCCATCCTTGGACTATTGTGTTGTGAAAGTGCCACGTTGGGATTTGAATAAATTCAGTCGGGTCAGCACAAAAATTGGCAGCTCAATGAAATCCGTTGGCGAAGCAATGGGCATTGGCCGAACATTTGAGGAGGCATTGCAAAAGGCACTTCGAATGGCAAATGACAGCCATGAGGGATTTTCACCGGACATTTTCAGCAGACCAGTGACCAAGGAGGTGATAATTATAGATTGAATGAGATTTTAAATAAAAAATTATTCAAAAATACAAGAAAGTTTTTCGTTCAATGCTTCATCCTAAATAATTTAAATCAATCGATATTTGATAATTCCCCTCTAGATGAATAAAGTTCCGACCTATTAAGTTTAATTTTAATTTAATTAGAGTAGTTTTGAACCAAAAACTCAAAACCAATTTTGAAAAGTGAAACTATATATAATTCTGCTCATTCAATGACAAATTATAAACCATTCAATTTTATATATACTAACTCTACTCAAAGGTTTATGGTTTATAATATAAATGTTGAAAAAGTCTTATATAATTATTTTTCGTAATATTGTATGCTCTTTTAAACACCTAAAAAGTGGAAAACGGGTAAAATTTTTATCTAACTTCTTAATAATATGACATTTTCGAACAAATTATAATTGAATTTATAGAGCTTTAGTTATCTAGTAAAATGCAATAAAAAAAATTTTTATGTTTGCCCTAGGAATTATTAGAGATAGGGTTTTATTAGAATATTTACTAGGATATTCTTATTTCATAAATTCTATAATTTTCTTTATTTTAAGTTAATTTTTTCGAAAAAATAAATATTATATTTTAATTAATTTTTCATCACAGGATTTGGAACAGCCAACGGACAAACGAATGTTCGCCATCGCCCGCTTCCTTCGCTACGGTGATGAGAACGGCCGAAGAGGAAGTAGCAGCAGAAGCAGCAATGCTAACAATGGAGAAAGCGAAGAGGAGGGATGGGCTCATTTACAGGCAGAGGAGGAATTGGTGGCCGAAGAGAGGCACCGTGCCGAAAATGGAGGAATTGACGGTGCATCACAGCCATACACATTGAATAGATTGGCCGAAACAGTGCATAAGTGAGTAATATTTTTTTCTAATAAGTTCATTTTTTAAGGAAAATGTTTTTTAACGGCAAAACAGTTTTTGACTTCTAATGAATCTGAACCCCGCTAAAAACCTTATCTTATACAATTTTGTAGATTTCATCGAGACGCATTGAATAGTATATAAAATGTCAGATGTGGGCCCAAAATTATAGAGTTAAATCGTTTAAACCATATATCAGATTTTTGGTTTTAAACTCTTTGATTTTTGGCCAAAACCTGATAAATTATACACGATGAGATCTACAAATTGGTATACGATTTTAGGGTCTAATACCGGATTCAGATTCATTAGTTGTTTTGCCGTTAAAAAAAAAGCATTTTTTCTGGTAAAAAAAGTTACTTTTGTCGGTAAAAATAGTAACCATTTTTAAACCAAAATGAGCTGATGAGAGATTGTTTTGATAAATTAAATAATTAAAAGGAATCTTAAACATCGAAAAATTTATAAAATTGATTTAAATTGATAAATAAACGACCCCATTAGATAGGTAATATTATTCTGCAATATAAAAATTAACATACTCCATGTTGGAGCCTCTTCCTTTAATTATAGTCCGAATGATATTGAATAATTGCACCTAAAATTGCCGTATTTTATCCAATAGAAATCCATCTAAATTTCATAGATTATTTTTTAAAGTGGGCTTAATTAGTATGTTAGAGACTGGACTGGGCTTCTATTCTTATAAAGAAAATACGGTAGCCAATCCTTCTTCAATCAATTACATTATTGCCTCTTTAGGAGAATTAACGGATATATTTGAACCATCCTAATAAATAAATAAATAAATAGGGTTAATAGCGCCTTGAGGCTAAATTGTTTAAAGAGAAAATATGGTATAATTTTGGTGATGTTGCTTTTGGCATTACTATAAAACAATAAATTATGACAATTCGTAGTAGCTAAAAGGAAATATATAAATAGATAATGTAGATATATTATATGAAAACCTTTTATTATGTTACAGAGTGACCGGAATTGATCGATGGTTCTTGGCCAGGATGTGCTCCATTGTTGGCATGTATAGCCGAATTGAAAAGTCACAACACATTTTGGGTAATTTTAAAATTAAAATATATATTTTATTCATTTTAAATAACAATACTTCTAACTAAGTATATAATTTTATATTTGTATAAATATATTTAGATTTAACTGTGGCCAACAAAAGTCGAAATGAGATGGACGTGTCCACTTGTGTTGATTTGATCAAAGAGGCCAAACAAATTGGCTTTTCAGATGCACAAATTGCAAAGCTGATTGGAAGGTAAAGAGTGATAGAATGCCATTATATTTTTTTTGGTTTTTGAAGCAAAAATATTAGAATTGAATTTTAGACCGATAATTAGCATAGATAATCTAGACTAGACTTCGTTTGCACCTATTCGATTATCGATTTAATTTATAAAAATGCAATGAATTAAAACTTTGAGATAAACAACAAAACTGTAGGTTTTTAAATGATTTTTTGAGGGTTTAGCCTAACTCATAACAATTTGAAACTGAGACTACACAAATGGCTCTTATATAAATACTATTGATATGTCATATAAGAATAAAATTATTATATTGTGGATCAACAAAAAAAAGTAAAAATATAATAAAAATTAAACAATGAATTAGTTTGTTTTTCCTTTAATGTATCTTTTTTTGCTTTTATTAGATATATTCTTTTCTTATTAATATCTATTTTAGCAATTTTATGTACAGTAACAGTACATAGTGGTTGGATTAGTGAATTATAAATATATTTTTATTAAATAAAATAAATGGGAGCTTTTTAGAGCTGAAAGGAACATCCGAGAATGGCGCCGTCTCCATGGAATTGTGCCATTTGTGAAACAAATTGACACTGTAGCAGGTGAATGGCCTGCCTCCACCAATTACCTCTATTTGACCTACAATGGCCAAGAACATGATGTTCAATTCAATGGGCAACAGGACAAAGCGGTGATGGTGCTTGGCTCCGGCGTCTACCGTATTGGCTCATCCGTCGAATTTGATGCTGCTAGGAATTAGGTTGGGTTCCCGCCTTTACGCCAAAGATGGTCTTTCAATAGTTAATAAATGCTTCAACTTTATTCAGCGGATAAAAGTGGTTCAAAAATGAATGGGGAGGGGGCTGCCGGGGGAAAGGACAATATTGGGGAAAAGCGGTTTTATTAAATAGGCTAGGAATAAAGGTGAACAACTGTTCGGAGATTTGGCGATAATTGGGTAGACATTTTAAAGAGGGATTTTTGAAGGGCACCCACAGGGGCATCACGCATCCCCCCCAAATTTGCTCGTCCTCGAGCAACTACAAAAATGGAGATTGGATACTAGTTGCATATTTGAATTGGTGCTAAAACAGTAATTTCACTAAGAGAGTACAAGCTAGGTGAAAAAGGATAAAGGCACAATGATTAAAAGAGAAATTGATTATTTTTGATGACAAAGTCATAAAATTCATTGAACAATGAATCATAATTTGCATTTTTCCCCAATTCCAAAATCATGCACATATTAATTTATTTGTTATTTTATTAATATTTTTAGTGAATTGTTGTTGTTGAGTATTTTGGTCGTCAATAAATTGTTGACAATTTTCGCTCCAATTAATTTGCGAATGTTGATCAATGGCCAATGCCGAGCGAAATTTGTTGCAAATGTCAGGTTATTTTAATTCATTTTTTGATATTAATCCATTTATTTTCATGGTTCGATGTCCACTTGTGGCATTGCTGTTGGATTGGCGCATGGCAATAAAAACAGGTTTATGTTTAATTGTTGTTTCAAGCAGTAATTATTTATTTTTCATGTCAATGTGCAAACGTTGCCTGGCTTTCCATTCATCCCAACTTCCAATATTGCTTCTAATGCCATGATCCCGGGTAAAAGAGTTTGGTTGTTAAAATTGTTTTTTGTTTTTTCTTTTTCATGTTCGACGCGCGGACGAGAGAGCTGCTGACTCGTGGTGTTTGAGTTGGTGGTTCTCGAGTCTCGCAAAACCCAACATGGCGAGAGTAGTGAAGCGAAGGATCGAAGGAGATGATAAGGTTTGTTGACGAGTCAAGCGAGTGATTGGTCGGACCATTTTAAGGTTGGTTGCAACTTGCAATGGTGGATGTTGGGCGGCCTTGCGGTCCAATTGCGGATGAAGATGATGTACGATGGTAATTTGGAGGTTTTTAATTTTGATAAATTTGGTTTGGGTGTGCATGATTAAGGAAAAGGTTAAATTTCATAGTGCGATATTAATGAGAACTATATGCCAATATCAGTGAAATATTTATGAAACTAGGCATTATAAGTCTAATTATTGATGATAATGTTGAAATTAGATTTGATATATGACTAAATTATATTCATAAAGCTGGTTTATGACAATAGTAATTGGATTAGAGCATGCTAATATTGGTTTAACAATTGAGTAATAAGCACAAAAATAAAATGATTTAGCTTTTCCTAATTTAACTTTCTATTCTTCAATTCAGTTTGGTTCGGCTGGTCCCATTTTGTGCTGAGGTGGACATTGGTTTGCTGTGCCTTGGTTGGCTGCTGCATTGGCTGAATGTTGCATTGGTTGGCTGGTCCATTGGTTGGCTGGTGCATTGGTTGGCTGGTGGCGTTGAACGTGCTGGATGGATCGGTGGGCCTCCGGTTGGTTCAAGGGCTTTTTAATCATCTTCCAAACATCATCCTCTTCCTCTACTGGTTTCATCTTCACTTCCATCTCTTCGCTAATCTTTCGTTCATCCTCATCCTTTCGTCCTTTCTCTTCATCCTTCAACTCCACTTTCTCTTCATCCTTCCATTCCTTTTCATCTTTCCGATCATCATCCTTCATCTTTCTCTTCCATTCAACCTCATCTTCCAATTTCTTCTTCATTTCCCATTCTTCTATAGGTTCCTGCTCCTCCTCATCCTTCCATTCTATTTCATCATCATTCCATCCCAATTCTCTCCATCCGCTCATCTTCCATTTGACTTCCTCATCTTTTCTCTCCTTCTTCCTAATTATTATTCCAGCCTCGGTTGCTGCTTTCGCCAACATTCTGGCGCTTCCTCGTCCATCCTCATTCCATGTTGATCCCAATTCTTTTTCTTCATCAACTTCAATCATATGTACCCATTCATCATCCGATTCGATGATCGATATTTCATCATCCACTTCATCTCTAGGCATTCGTGCCTCCTTTTGCAGTTCCGGGCCCTCAATCTGGTTGCGCCCAGTCCATTCATCTGCCTCAATTATTTCTAGTTCAACTTCCATCGGTCTTTCCTCTGCTCCCGCTCTTCCTTGTTCCATGATTCGTCCGCCTTCCATTATTCTTCCTTCCTCTCTTGTTCTTCCTCCTTCAATCATCCTTTCTTCTCTCATTGTTCCTCTAATTCTTCCTTCTTCTCTCATTCTTCCTGCTTCATTCATCCTTTCTTCTCTCATTATTCCTCTCATTCTTCCTTCATTTCTTATTCTTCCTTCATCTCTCATTCTTCTTCCATCTTCCATTCTTCCTCCTTCGTTCACTCTCCCTTCTTCCAGCATTATTCTTCCTCTTTCTGCCAGTCTTCCTTCCATCATCCTTTCTTCCATGTTTCTTCCTTCTCTGAATATTCCTCCTGCTCGCGTTCTTCGTCCTTCCCAAATTCTTTCTTCAACCATTCCTCTTCCGATTGGCATCAGATGCATCTGAGGGTACCATTCTACCCTTTCATTTCTTCCATTCCGCGCGAATGTCACTTCTCTTCCACGCACGTGCCAAGTGCTTCGCCACCCGAGTTGTTGCTCGATCCCCGCAATCATATCCATTCCAAAGATGATCCAGCCTTTGGTTCTTTCTCCATCAATTAAATGCAACTTCCCAATCGCATAGCCACTATTCATGTTCCCAACGCATATCCAAATCCATTCTTGCACATTAAATGCTCCCCCCATTGTCCTGATCATTCTTCTTTCTGAATGTCTCCGCACATTGTTGCGGTTCACCAACTCCCTTGGGCAGAATGAATAGTTGGAGCAGGTGTCAATGAGAACTTTTCCTTCCATGCACACCTCTCCTGGCCCACTTCCCATGCCAACATCCATTTTCATAAACATTTCAATCGCACGCGTTGTAATTCCAGTCATCATGGCTTCTTCATCTTCATTCTTTTCGCACTTTTCAATTTTCACCTTCGGCACATATTCTCTTTCTATGATGTTCCCTTCTTCATCCTTCTCATTTATCAGCAATATATCCTCTTCCTCATTCTTCCTTGTCCATTTCAATCGTCCTCCCAATGCCTCCAACCATAAAAATCCAATTTTAAATTCATGTGTATCAGCCAAATATATTTGCTCTGTTTTTGGCCAATCAAAATTTGGTTGCCATTCTTCCAGCAAGGCGTCGGTTGCCACAACGTATTCCTTCAATTCCAATCCTTGCACTTGGATCGGTTCATCTTCTCTTATTCGCCAATCATTTTTCATCCAGCCTTTTGGCATTATTGTGTACCACTCATCCATTGATCCATCGGATGTTATTCCAATTCTTTCGTTTCCATCTATTATCATCTTCATTTTCCTCCTTTTGATCATCTCTCCTCCAATTGTGAAGACCTCCGGGGCATTGTCCATTTTGGGATTATTTTTCCTGAAATTTTCTTCATCCTCAGAGCTTTCCAAACCCATTTTTGCCCAATTTGTATTTCTTTTCTTTTCTTTTTCCTGAATTTCCCTTTCTTCACTCGAGCTTCGCTCGCTCTCTTCTTCTTCAATATTCCGATCCATCCAAATTTTTTCCACTGGCTCGTCTGCTGGCCGTAATGGCAGAACCCCGCGTTGATTAAATGCTTTGCATTTCTGCGCACTAACTTTTTTCATTTTCATTCTTCCTTCAAGGCTTTTTAGAATTAAATTATCTTTTTCTTTTTCAATTCCAATTATTCTGAATGGTCCGAGCCATTTATTTCCAAATTTATTTTTCCTTCCTCCTTCTTTCAATAACAATACAAGTTGGCCAATGTAAAACTCTTTTTCCTGTGCCTTTCTCAGGCAATCATTTTTCCTTTTAAATTCAATTTGTGCCTTTTCTATATTTTCTTTAACAATTGTCCACACCTTTTCTGCCATCTTGACGATTTGTTCCGAATACCATGTGATGTCTCCCGTAATTCCTCCTTCCGGCCTTCGGATTAACAAATCTGTTGGCATCCTTGCTTCCCTCGCGTGAATCACGAAGAAGGGGCTCATTCCGGTCGATGAATGGACCGATGTGTTATAGGCGAAAGTTGCCAAAGGCAATGCCTCATCCCATTCCAATCTTCCTTTCTGTGATACAATGTTCGCAATGATTCTATTAATGACTTCTACTTGACCGTTAGCTTGCTGATGGTGTGGCATACTCATTGTATGCCTGAAGCCAAATATTTTCCCAATTTCTTCAAATATTTTTGATATGAATTGCCCTCCTTGATCCGTTACCACTTCTTCAGCAATTCCATGCTTTAGAAGGACTTCCCTCTGAAAACAATCACCCACTGTGGTGGCTTCCTGATTTTTCATCGGGGATGAAATCAAGAGTTTGCTGAAGGCATCAATCGTCATCAATATGTAAATGTTTTCGTTCTTTGTTTTTTCCAAAGGGCCCATTATATCCACATGAATCCTCTCAAAGGGGCGACTGGGTGCTTTTATGGGTTTTGTCGGCAAAACTTTTTTATCACCAGCGCCAATTTTCCTTTTCTGGCAATCCTCACAACTCTGAATAAATGCTTTTGTGTCTTCTTTCATGCCTTCCCAGTAAAATCGCATCCTCATTTTCTCAAAAATTTTCTTCCATCCAAAATGCCCTCCTTGCAGCAAATTATTGTGCATTTCCTTCAACAATTTCTCTCTTAATTCATATGGGATTATTAATTTTGGGCCATCTTCATCTTTATAATAAATTGCGCCTTCAATCAGTGAATGGTGCTTCATCATTTCTTTCATTTTTTTTCTCTCTTCTTCTCCTTCCGGCAGCCTTTTCCATTTTAATGCTTTGAACAGTTGGGCTAATCCCTTCACCAATTTTTGTTTTTCAGCCACATCTTGCAAAGTTATTTTCACCGGGCAATCAACCATTGCCTTTGTCATTCCTTCATTTATTCCAATTGTGTCAACGGTCATTTGGCCGCTTTCATTTTCAATTCCCTCCAATTTATTTTCTTCCTTCAATTCCTTTGGCCCTTCTTTTGGCTCTTCCTCCTTCCAATCCAAATATCTCGACATATAGTCGGCCAATTTATTTGATTTGCCGCTCCGGTGTTTTATTTCCAGTTTGAAAGATTGGATGGCAATCTGATATTTGAGCAATCGTCCTTTTAATCCCTTCCTTTTTGAAATGGCGCAAAGCACGCTATCTGTCCAAACTGTTGTTTTAGGCGAAGCAATTATGTAAGGCTCATATTCTTTTGCCGCATACACAATAGCCAAGGCCTCCTGCTCATTTACATGATACCTTTGTTCATGTTTATTCAACTTTCTCGAACTGAATATAATAGGATGCCCTTCTTGAATTAGCACAGCGGCGATGGCCCTACCGCTGGCATCCGTTTCAATTTCAAATTCCTTTTCAAATTTAGGCGACTTTAAAACGGGCGGAGTCATTAATAAAAATTTTAGTGTTTCCAAAGCCTCATCATGTTCATTCTTCCATTCTTCCTCAATTCTGCCTTCAATTTCTTTTTTCATCAAGGAAGTAATCGGTTCTGCGATTTTTGCAAAATTAGGCACAAAACGCCGAAAATAGGATAATGCGCCCATTAGGGATCGTAATTCGGGCAAGCTTCGCGGCGGTTTGAACCGTTGAATCGCTTCCAATTGTTTTGGATCAGCTTGCACGCCTTTCTCACTCAAAATCAGCCCCAAATACTTTATTTCTTTCTGTCCAAACGAGCATTTTTCCAATTTCAATGTCATTCCAACTTCCTCCAATATTTTTAACAATGCCTCAATTTGAAAAAGATGTTCCTCTTCTGTGTAACTGCCTATTATTATATCGTCCAAATAACAAAGCAAACATATGCTCATTTCCTTCCTTTTCCTTCCAATTTCTTCCAACACTTTCGATCGCACATCTTCCATAATTCGCTGAAATGTAGTTGGGGCGGAGGCAAGGCCAAATGGGAGTCTCAAAAACTCATAAAGGCCACAATGGGTTATGAAGGCGGTTTTTGGAATATCCTCCTCCCGAATTGGGATCTGATGATAGCCCGCCGCCAAATCAAAAGTGGAATAAAACCTTTTCGCCCCAATTGTGTCAAGCAACTCTGTGATGTTGGGTAAATGGTAAGCTTGCTTTTTGGTTATTTTATTGAGTGCCCGGTAGTCCACAGCGAACCGCCATTCACCATTCTTTTTCTTCACCAACACAATTGGGCTGGCGAATTCACTTGTTGAATGTCGCACAATGCTTCCTTCAATCATTTCTTTTATTTGTTTTTCCACTTCATTTCTTTGTGCTGGATTTGTTCTATATGCTTTTTCCCTCACCGGTGTTGATCCGGGTTCAAGATCAATTCTGTGTACAATTGGCCCATTATATTTTCCAATTTTTCCATTCTTTCCAAAAACCACTTCTTGTTTCTTTATAATTGTTTTTAATTTTCTTTTTCCTTCTTCACTCAATTCGCATCCTTTTAAATCAATTTCCTGTCCTGCATTTTCCTTTCCATCGTAAATATTGTCCATCCAATTCAATTCTGCTGGCATGTATTCTTCATCCCTTTTTGGGACTTCAGTCACAAAAACTCCTGGCTCATTCCTTTCTAATTCACATAATTCCGCAATTTTCGTTCCTTTGTGTAATTTTATCGGTGAGTTTCCAATGTTCAGTACTCGAATCGGCACTTTTTCCTTAATTATTTTCACCAATGTTTTTCCAACCCGAAGCATATTGTATTGATGATTCAGCTCCTCAATTAGGAAAAGGCCCTCGGGCTTTAATTCTTTATCAATATTTGCCCAAATTATATTGTCTGTTCGTGGGTCCAAAGTTTCATCTTCTTCCAACCAGACTTTCATTATTTTCCTTTTTCCAATCGCCAGAACCATCGGCGTCCATTCTCCGCCAATTTTGATCCTTTTCTCACCAAAATCAACACATGACTTTAAATGGTTTAACACTGGCGTTCCCAACAAGATATCGGCTGGCGAATGTTCATCTTTTAGAACCCACATGGACACATTCCATTCTTTCTTTCCAATTCCTAATCTTCCAACTGTGTGGCCAATAGTCACCATTCCAGTGTTATTAGCTGCGCACAGTTCAGGGTGTTCATCTTTCATAATTTCCAAATTCAATTTCCTTGCCAATCTTTCGCTGCAAAGTGACACCGCAGCGCACGTATCGCATAATATTTCCATCTCTTTGTCATTCATCTTTCCATATATTTTCACTATTTTTGTTGGATCGTTGGCGATGGCGAAGACACGTGGAGGCAAATAATTCATTATCTTTACCGGTTCATCAACAGGGTCGATTTGATCCATTTGAATTTCTTCCTTCACAACTGCTACCCTTATTTCCCTTCCTGTATTCCTTTGTCTTCCAATTCCTCTCATCAATAAATTTGCGGTCCAGCTTCCAGCCTGCATTCCTGACCAAATGTATATTCTGTATTTTATTACCAGAAAAATTCCTCCTCCAATCACCGCCAATACAAGGGCAACAATTCCCAAAATCTTCATTCCTCTCATCCAAGCTCTTCCATCTCCAATTGCCTCTCCCAAATCACTTGGAATTTTTATTATTGTTTCCACCACATCTTTTGATTCCTTTGCCCTTTCTTTCACTTCATTCACAATTATTTGCACTGCCTCTTTAGCGTCCACTTGGTTGAGCTGTCGTAGCGCATCCGATGGCAGCAAATTAAATTTCCTTTTCATTTCTTTTTCTGGTTCATAGATTGTCCCCTTCTTTAAAAATAATGGATTCGATTTTTTTAATCCTTCCAAATTCTCATTGGACAGAATTTGAGCTAAATTTTCCTTTAAAATTCCCAATTCGGCTGTTTCCATTGCATTCATCGGCTTTGTCCGATTTCTTTCCTCACAGTTTATCTTTTTCCCAACCGCAACTAATTCTCGAGTTCCCGGTAAAATGAATAATGTTTCGTTGCCAAATTCCACCGGCACTTCTTCAAAGCATTCATTATTTTTCTTTTGATCCCAAAAAATTCTTTGCGGAGTTACGGCCGCGCAAATTCCTATCTCCAAACCTCGTTCAGTCCATCGACCCATGAGGTCGTCTCTCTCAAATATTTGTCTTAATCCTTCCTTGGGATTTGTTTTTAGCACCGCATACATTAGCATTAATTTCAATTTGGTGTCCTCACATATTCTTAAATATATCTGATCATATTCCATCTTTTTTTGTTCATTTAATTGGTACAAGGCATAATTGATTCGCGTATTCGTTTCCTTTGTTTGTTGCGATGTTTTCATTCTCTCTTTTCCCTTTTCAACTTTCTGATTCCAATCCTCTTCGCTCATTGGAGTAGTGGGTGTGGTTGTTCGCCTCATTCTCCATTTAGCTTCTCCATTATAAAATCCAGGAATATCGATCCATTGACCACTTTCTTTATTTTCTTCATCAATCTCTTTCTTAATTTTTTCTGGTGACCATTCAATTAATTTTTCCGAATATATTAATTTTTCCACATTTATTTCAGCTTCAATTGGTTTTGGCACTGTTTGGATTTCGTGCTGGGCCGACTTCAATATTGATGGCATTGTTGGCAACACTTTCACTGTTGGCTTTTCCGGTAATTTTTCTAACTTATTTTTGACCAATTCAAAAGTTTTTTCCAGAATTTTGCTGGCCTTTGGCAATGGTATTTTTGGCAAATTTGCTGTTGGCAATTTGGTGGCATTTAATTGGTACGTTCCTTGGGTTGTTCCAACTAAAAATTCCTCCGGCATTTTATCCTTCATTTCTTCTTTCAATTCTTCTCCACTAATCCCTTCTTTTTTCTTTTTACTCTTTTCTTCCACCCCAATCTTCCTTTTCAGCATTTCTCTTTCATCTTCCTTCTTTTTGTTATCCACAATCTTTTCCTCTTTTGGCACTTCTTTCATTTTTGAGGCCACTATTTTTGGTGTCCCTGTTGTAGTTGGAGCCAAAAATGTTTTTACCGTAGTATTTGCCACTTTAGTGGTTGTGGTTGTAGGTGCCAATTTTACAGTTATAGTTGTAGGCTTCTTAGTTGTAGAAATCGTAATTGGGATAGGCTTTTTCGTGGTAGAAATTTTTGGTGCCTCTGTTGAACTGGTTTTGGTAGGTATAACCGTGGTTTTTGGCATTTTAGTGGTTTGTGGCGTTACTGTAGTTTTCGGTATTTGGGTTGTCCTCACGGTTCTGGGTTGAGTTGTTGATGAAGTAATGACCGGAATTTCGGTTGTTATTGCCTTTCCCTTTAGTGGTAAAGTTGCCTTTGTAGTCGAAATTTTTGGCTCCAACGCAATCTTTGTTTTATTCTTCATTTCCAACAAAATCTTCTCCCGCTTAGTGCGGTTGCTTTTTGTTTCTGGCTCATGTATGAGTGCATAAGCATCATTTGACAATTTTAGTGCCTTTAATGGCACTCCTCTGACCGATTCTCTTTCATTATCATTTTCTATCTCAAAAGCCGCTTCCATCTCTGCAACCACAATAAACCGTTCTGTTATTTCCGCCTTGAAATTTATTGTTGGAACATGGGTGAACCAGAATTCATCTGCTGGTTTGTTCCAGACAATGGTTCTACCCGGCATCTTTCCACTTTCTAAATTGGGGTTAAATTTGCCGCCCCAGGAAGTTATTACTTCCCATGCCAATATTCCAGCTTCTCCCTTTTCCACTCTGTTTCTTTCTGTCTTTTTGCATTTTTCTCCTGCCCAGGCAAATTCTCCTTTCGCAACCCTTCCTGATTCCCATGCATCATCTTCCGTTCTTGTCATAATCTTTTCTCTCATTTCAACCCATTTTTTGCATAATTCTGGCGAAATCGGCTCCCAATTTCCGGGTTTCGGTGTTTCCTCGTTAAAAAATCCAAAAATCGTAAAAGTACAAATTTCCGTAACTTTTTGAGAACACGAATATGCTGGAAACATTTTTGGATTCGCCACCGGTAAAAACAGGGTTACTTTCCTTTCGACCGCTTTCTCCGAACTGGGTAAGGTACAAGTTTCAATTTTTGGCAACTCCAGAGGGAAATTCGCCACTTTTTCTGGACAGATTAAAAATTGAGCCATCGCCGCGGGAAACATTATCATGCAGATTAATAATAATGGGAAAATGGGTGGAGATGGTGTTAGGCGACTGGGTGCCGATGGGCCAGAATTTGACTCCTCATTAATCATATTCACTTTATATCTGTTGAATTCTCCTCTTCTTCCTCTATTTGTCCTCCAATTCTGAAAATTTCCTCTTCCTCTCCATCCTCTATTTCCCAAAGGCACAAAGTTAGCATTTCCACGATTATTGGCATTTCGATTGCGCCAATCACCTCTTCCTCTTTGAAGATTCCCATTTTGCCCTTGGCCAGATTGTCGCCAATTTCCTCTCCAACTCCTTTGTCCATCATTCCTGTCCCAATTATACCTTTGCCCATCATTTCTTCCCCAATTCGCCTCCTTCCTTTCATCCTTTTCTCTTCGCCAATCTTCCTCTCTTCGTTCCTTCATTTCCGTTCTGATTGCATTCACTTCCGCCTTCATTTCATCCAAATTTATAGCTGCCACCAAACTCTCGTTTCCCAATTCTTTCTTTATTTGAAAAATCTTTTTTGTCAAATTCATGGCTTCCTCCAAATTTTTGGGTGTAGGCATGAAAAACAATTTCCGTTTAATATCCACCGGCAAGCCTTGAATAAAATAATCTCGGCAACATTCTTCCTTGGCCGCATTCGAATATTTGTTCGGATCGGCCATTCCTTCCTCAACCAGCTCCCGAACTTTGTTGGCAAACTCATTAATGGTCTCTCCGACAGCCATTTTCAAATTGCCTAGGGCTCTGCGCGCGTGAGCCTGAGGATCCAATTTGGCCGTTTTCTGAGCCATTATGGCTGTAAGTTTGGCCCAAGTATTTTTCTCCTCCGCCGGGATTCCCAGATAGATTTCCAAAGCTTCGCCATCCAAAAGGGCTGGGAGAGCGCGTACGCAGTCGGATGGCTCCCATCCAGCTGCTGTCGAAAAAATATTGAATTTTTTCAAATAGCGGTGAAAATCGGTTTCGCCATTGTATCGTGGAGGGGCCAGGTTTCGTGGTAATGCATCCTTTATTTTTGCTTGGGCCAATTGATTTTCCAAGCGCGCCACTTTTGCCTCCAATTCTCGCGTATTTGGTGTTTTGGGCACAAACCCTCCTCCTCTGGTTCCTCTATTTCCACCTGAAGATCCACCTCTTCCTCCTCCTTCTAATAGCGGATTATTCATATTTCCATGGACCTCAAAATCAATATTTCCGCCTGAAAAGCCTCCTTCGTTTCCAATCCCTTGTCCAAAAATCGTTTTCGTTCCATTTCTCCCATCAACTTCACTTTCTCTGTCACTCAAATCCATTGTGGGTGTCGATTGTAGTTTCTTCTTTTCACTTCTTTTGAATCTCAAACTTTCCCTTCGTTCTTCTTCCTTTTTTAATAATTCAATCCTTGCAAATTCTCGCCTCTTCCTTCTTTCTTCCCTTTGACTTTTCGTTTTTTTCCACTTTAATTAATTAAAACCCAATTTTTTTTTTAGCTTGCCTGCTACTTGGCACAATGAATCTGGCACAATCAAATTTTGCAACGAAAATCACTTATTGGCCTTTGGACCCTTTCTGGCACTGGCACCACGATGGCGATTTTTGGGCAATGGCACGGGATCAAACCCTTGGGCACAATGAGGGTGTTCGGTAGAGAAAATTGATTTTTGACGTGTTTTGGTAAGTTGATTTTGTTGGTGAGTTTGGCAATTTTTGTTAATCTGTTTCGAAAGAAAATATAAATTGAATATGGTGTATACGTTTCCTCATGACGGGCAGGCCTCCTCGAAGATAAATTACATACAAATTTTAAATATTTTATTATTAGATTTTTGGGTGATTGGAATTTTAAAATTTTGATTGAAATTTGATTATTAAAAATATTTGTATGCAATTTATCGGGCCATACGCCGGTAAACTAATTCTCTTTTTCTTGGTGGGAGAATTAGGCCAATTCCTCAGCAAAAAGCTGATGGAAAGCCGACATGAGGCTAAAATAAAATGATAATAGTAATTGGGGAAGGAAATTTGGGAGAGCAGCAGGAACAGGAACTCAACAATTGGCTGGCAAATTGGCGAATGGGCACAAAATCGGCGATTCAACAATTGGTGGCCAATGGCAGCAGACGAGTGGGCGGTTTTTCGGCGAATTATCGGTAGGTTTTTCTCGACTCAAAAACAAAAAGGTGCCGGCAGAAAGGGCTGAAAAGGGATTTAGGAAAAAAAAATTAGGAGCCGGGCCCTGGCTCGTGATTAATCCCTCGAAATTCCATTTTATTTTTTTATCTTTCACATCGGTCGACCATAAGTTTTAGTCTTCTTCCGGCCCTTTCCTTCCTTTTGTTTGGTCGTAACCAATTCCCAACAATTTTTGCAGATTGTTCGCCGCCCCCATACACAGCTGGCTTTGGCCGCCGCTTGTTGATGCTGCTGATTGCCAATTCGAAGAATGGATGGAAAAAATGGATGAAAAGGTTGATGGCCGATGAGTTGGTGGAAATGGGAATGAAGTTGCGCCATTTTGTTCATTTCATTTTCATTTTACTGCCCTTTTCATTTCTTTCCATTTTTATTTCATTGAATAAATATTTTTTTTATTTCTAGCTCATTTAATTGGTTATCAAATTTTTATTCTATTTTATTACCATGAAAGTCCAGTGGGAATTGTGCGAGACCCAAGGAGGGCAATTATGCCCTTTTCCAAACACGTGTTTTGAACCGGCCCATTTTTCGAACCCAAACAATGCCCTGGCAATGTGCTTCCCGCCGGGACTCTCGCCAAACTCGATTCACGAGCATGTTTACTCCATCCGCCCGAATGAATTGCTCATTTATGGCCTTTTGATGGTGGCGCTTGGCCTGATCATTGGCATTTTTGTTGGCCTTATTGCCTACCATTGCCAGCGCCGCCGCCATCATTCGGCTTCTTTTGTGCGGGGAGGCATCGGCCGTGAAACGCTGAACCGTTTCCGTCACTGTGAGAAAAAGAAAATTAATCGTTTTGATTCTATTTTGTTAGTCATTCGTCGTGGTGATCGCCTTGGGGACGATGGCCGTCCCGGAGCCCATGAATTGGCCCAGTGAGAGATTTGAAAACTCTGAAATGTCTTCTCTTTTTCCTTTTAAGGGTGTCCGCCCATCGTTGATTTGGAACCGGAGCCACCGGGATTTGAAAGATTGATTTGATTGAATGAGGAATGGAAAGAAAAGCACACATTTAATTATTAATTAAAGAAAAACATTTTTAATTCAAAATAATCATTCCACACTTTTTAGTAAATAAATTCTGTTGGAAAATTAATATTTGAGCAATCTAACTAATCCTACGGCTACGCATTAATTTTACCCGTATTTACCCTCTGGGTCCACTCCGGCAGCCACATCAAATCCTCGCACCATTCTGACGACAATACGTCGATCCGGGTAAGACCTCCATGCTAGGAATTAGGTTGGGTTCCCGCCTTTACGCCAAAGATGGTCTTTCAATAGTTAATAAATGCTTCAACTTTATTCAGCGGATAAAAGTGGTTCAAAAATGAATGGGGAGGGGGCTGCCGGGGGAAAGGACAATATTGGGGAAAAGCGGTTTTATTAAATAGGCTAGGAATAAAGGTGAACAACTGTTCGGAGATTTGGCGATAATTGGGTAGACATTTTAAAGAGGGATTTTTGAAGGGCACCCACAGGGGCATCAATGCCTGCGCCGTTGGTTGCGTCCAAACCCTGGATAAATTGGGCTACAAAACAATAATGATAAATTGCAATCCGGAGACCGTTTCCACCGACTATGACATTTGCAATCGACTCTATTTTGAAGAAATTTCATTGGAGGTTAAATTCATTTTTTAGATAATGATAATAATATGCTATTAAATAATGAAATTTCATAAAAAGATTTATTATTTTTAATAGAAGACATTTTTTGTAATAATAAAAAAAATTTTTGGAATTTTTAATTATTTTTTAAAAATTTTAAAATTTAACCAGTCGAAAATATATTGTAAAAAATTTTGAAATTTTATTAAAAAAAATATTATTATAAAAATAAATTGTAAAATTAAAATAAAAAAAATTTTCTGGATATTTTACTTCCAAGGAATTATAAAATTAAAATCTCTGCTTAATCGCCATTTCTTTTATTAAAAAAAATTTCAAAGAATTTTATTTGCCTCAAATCGAATTTTCGGTAATCCTTTGGAATTGCAGTCCTAAATAATTTTTTTAAGATTTTTAAAAAATTTGTTTCTGAGTGCTTTCGGGGACAAATAAAAAATTTAATTTTTTCAGGTTGTCTCAACCATTTATGAGCTGGAAATGCCATTGGGTGCAATTCTTGCCTTTGGCGGTCAGGCAGCCAACAACATTGCCCTTGGGCTGGACTCTCCTTCGCTGACTGTGCCAATCAAAGTGTTCGGCACATCGCCAATAAGCATTGATGAGGCCGAGGATCGTTACAAATTTAGTCGACAACTGGATAAATTGAACATTTCCCAACCACAATGGAGGAATGCGGCTTCAGAAGAGGAGGCCATAGACTTTTGTAAAAATGTTGGCTATCCATGTCTTATTCGGCCTAGGTAAAAAATTTATAAATAAATATTATTTTATTATTTTTTTTCAATTATTTTCATTGATTTTTTAATTTAAAACCATTAATTATTCGTAAAATATGTAACTAAAAATAGTTGCAATATATTTTAATAGCTGATGAGCAATTTTTTTCAACTATAATCCAAAAAATAAATTTTATTTTCATTTCAATTATAGTTATGTTCTTTCTGGAGCAGCAATGAATGTGGCACACAATGAGAGAGATTTGAAAGAATTTTTGAAAAATGCAAGTTTTTAAATAACGCAAAAAAAAATAATTTTTATATTAAAATTCAATTTATTAATATATTTATTTAGCTATCTTTGATTTTTTGCTGATATTTTCTGAATTAATCTCCAAATGATGAGTTTGATTCAAAATTTTTAAAAAATTGGATATAAAATACGATTAAAATTGGATTTAGAAAAGCTAAATTATATAAATTTTTTAGTATTTTATGATAGCTGATGATGAGAATGAAACACAGAATAGAAAATTCGATAATTTTTATGATATTTTTATTTACCTTTTCGCCTCATATCCTTCCCTATTTAAAAATTTTAAAATGAGAAAAATTTTTCAAAAATTATATAATAAATTTTTAATAACAGGCCAAATTCATTGCAAAGGATAAGCCAGTGGTTGTTTCCCAATTTATTGAGGATGCCAAGGAAATTGATGTGGATGTTGTTTGCATTGGAGGCAGAGTGCTGGAAAAAGTCATTTCAGAGCATATCGAAAATGCAGGTATGCTCATTTTATTTTTTTTTTTTTTTAATTTTTCAATTACATTTTAAATTTTAATGAATATATATTTTTTGCTTCTAGCAAATTAATTTTTCTCCTCTTCGAAAGAATCGAAAATATATGAAAATTGGTTCTAGATTCATTAAATTTTATTCCTTTAATCTGTTCGCTTTTATCCGACTTTGTAAAATTTTGGACATGAAAAATTATAAAAATTTCTTAGATTATTATAAATATTCTTATTATAGGGATTTGTATGATCTAAAAATGTTGAGTATTATTTCATTGTTATAAAAATACTTATTTATTTTCTTTTACAAAATTTATGAATTTAGTTAAATCTTGTTTCCATCAAAAAAACAAAAAATTGTATTTTATAAAAATTATAACAAAATTAATTTAAACAGGAATTCATTCTGGCGATGCCACTTTGGTGACACCACCGCAAGATTTGACCGCCGCAACAATTGCCAAAATTAGTGAAATTGTGCACAAAATTGCGCATGCATTCGCCGTCACTGGGCCCTTCAATTTGCAATTGATCGCCAAAAATGATAATCTATTCGTGATTGAATGCAATTTAAGGTCACAGTTTTGAAATAAAATAATTAGAAATTTTTAAAGAAATCCACACTTATAAAAGAAATTAATATTAATTTACCGCAAAATTTTAAAAATATTTTGAATTTGAAAATGAGTATTTAAGCCTATAAAGATAATTTAGCCAATTTGTTTAATTATCGATTTATATTGAAATATTTAATTTTTAGTATAAACCTAATATTAAACTTTAACATTTTGCTATTCAAAATTATTTTTGCTTCAAAAAATGCTAAATTATTTATAGAAAATAAGAAAAATTAATTGAATAAAACAAAATTTAAAAATATAAATTCAAGGAATTTTTAGAGAGACCTAAAAAGATGTTTTATCGAAATAAATAACCTCTAAAAAGAAAACATTTTTTATAATTTACATTTAAATCAACAAATAATTTAGATATAATAATTTTATTAAAAAATATTTTTCAAATATCAATATTTTAATTTGCAGAGTTTCTCGCAGTTTTCCTTTCGTCAGCAAAACTTTGGACTACGATTTTGTGGGGTTGGCCACCAAAGCAATGCTATACCGAGGCAGCCCTGATCAATTTTTACAAAAACATGTGCCACAAACAGCACCAACAAAAATTGGTGTGAAAGTAAGTGCTATCAAATACCTGAATTTTATGCCTTGACCAATATAGAAAAATCTTAGCTATTACAATGAATTTATTCCATTTTGTTAAGTTCCTTCTCTGGAAAATATTTTGATAAATGAACAAAAAAAATTGGCCCAGAAATTTATTTTAAAAGAGTAAAATATCCATTGTTTGGGTTCGAAAAATGGGCCGGTTCAAAACACGTGTTTGGAAAAGGGCATAATTGCCCTCCTTGGGTCTCGCACAATTCCCACTGGACTTTCATGGTAATAAAATAGAATAAAAATTTGATAACCAATTAAATGAGCTAGAAATAAAAAAAATATTTATTCAATGAAATAAAAATGGAAAGAAATGAAAAGGGCAGTAAAATGAAAATGAAATGAACAAAATGGCGCAACTTCATTCCCATTTCCACCAACTCATCGGCCATCAACCTTTTCATCCATTTTTTCCATCCATTCTTCGAATTGGCAATCAGCAGCATCAACAAGCGGCGGCCAAAGCCAGCTGTGTATGGGGGCGGCGAACAATCTGCAAAAATTGTTGGGAATTGGTTACGACCAAACAAAAGGAAGGAAAGGGCCGGAAGAAGACTAAAACTTATGGTCGACCGATGTGAAAGATAAAAAAATAAAATGGAATTTCGAGGGATTAATCACGAGCCAGGGCCCGGATGATTCAATTTTTGTTAACACTAAGTTATGAAAACATTTTGATTTGATTCCATTTTTATTTGTTAACCCGGATTTATTAATTTTTTTTAAATTATTCTTATCAATTTTAAAATAATTTTGAGATAAAGATGAATACCAGATTTTTGGAATTATTTTTTAATTTCCTCTCCTCCCAAATTGTAATTTGGAATTCGCTCTACTCTCTAGAGTGGTAGCTGGTAAATTTAGAATTGGAAATATGAACAAAAATTAAACAAAATATTTTCCATATTACCTGAGGGCCATCTTTTTATTTGAATAAACTAAAGGTCCAATATTTATACGATTCTATAAAAGGAAAATATTATGGTTGCGTGGGAAAAATAAAAGAGACATCTTTCATTTTTAAAGCAAAATATTTATTCCATAAAATATAAACTATGAATTTCTAAACAAATGCTTAATATTATATATATAATTAATATTTTGGGCGATAATGTTAATAATTTTTGCATTAATTTTTCATATGTGTTTTAGTCTAAACAGTAATTGAATTCATCATTTCTTTTTCAGTTTTTGTCTTTTTCTAAAAAAATCGTGATTAATTTCCTCCGAATTTTCCTCATTCTTCCTTAAACTGTTGCTGCTGCACTGGTTGGCTGATTGCACTGGTCTGTCTCACACACCTTACATTCCACCAACTTTCCGCCTAGTCGTTCACAACCAATGTTCGCTCTTTCACAACTGCGCTCATTCCCACAGCCGGCAAATTCAGTTGAATTGTTTCCTAAAAAAAGAGTGCGCACTCTTTTGTCGACAAATCGGACCTTTGAGTATAACTTTTTAGTGTTTGATCCTACATATTTTATAGGGCTCAAAGAGACGCATCGAATGATATATAGTTTTAGGGGTTTGGTTCAAAACTAAAAGAGTTAGAAACCAAAAACTAAAATATGATTTAGACAGTTTAATACATTGAAATTTGGCCAAATCCTGACAAAATATACATTAAATGTTGCATCTCGATGAGCTCTATAAAATGGGTATAAATTTTATGCATCAAGTACTAAAAAGTAGGGTTGCGCCTCCGTCCCCGCGGGGGTTTGAGTCTCACCCCCCGTCCCACCCCCGAAGTTCCACCCCCGATCACTCCCGCCCCCCGAACTTCCACCCCCGCGGGGGTACGGGGATGAACATACACCCCATATTATTCGATTTTTCAGGGAAAATGGGGTTCGATAGGGAAACTTTGACCAAATTTTTGTAGGATATTAAAATTTTTTATTAAAATTTTTCTCTGCGAGGCTATTTTTAAGTAAAATTTTTCGCTGCGCGGCCATTTTTGGATGAAATTTTTCTTCAAAAAATTTTTTATTTGAAAAATTTGGCTTTTTAAAAAATTTACGCTACCCCCGCCCCCGCGGGGATCCCCGCCCCCGTCCAACTCGCCCCCGACCCTCGGGAGCGCAACCCTACTAAAAATTTATACTCAAAAAAGCGATTTGTCGGCAAAAGAATGTATAATTTTGAGAATAACAAATATTTCCTAAAAAATAAAAAAAAAGAGATTTACAAAATTAGAAAGAATTCACCAATTTTACAAGTTGTCAGGGCACATTGAGTCTCATCCGGTCCATGGCATTTCATCGTTGTCACTGTCATTGGCGCTTCTGCTGTGTAATTGCCATTCACTTTATCAACGGCTAAATGCAAAGGTTTTGGATCGGCATTTTGTGTTGCCCAACAGTTGAGGCCTAAATAATTAAATTTGTACCGAAAACTTGAAAAGGCATTAATAAACCTGAGACGCAGTAGAAGGGCATTATCAAAACAACGATACTCAAAAATAAAATCTTCATCACACAGACAATATATTTACTTTGAAATATAATTAATCGGCACTTAAAATCTTTTAAAAAATTGTTTATTATTTAGAAGGAAAAATTTTAGAAGAAATGTGAAAAGAAAAAACTCATTAAATCCTCGGTTCACCGTTGAACACCGGGAGTGGATGGATTGAATAGGTATTTGATATTTTCCCCCTTTTTCAACCAAACATGAACAGTTGTTGTTGCTAATCACAACTTTATTCATTTTTCATCCTGTCATAGGCCATTTGGAAAAGAACATAAATCAGAAATCAGCAGGCTTGATATAATGTGCAGAAAATAGAATCAGGCCTTGTGCATACTTTTTTGGGAAGTTTCTTTACGGAAAGTTTCTGTCCGAAAGTTTTCTTTCTCGAAAAACTTTCCCTTTCATTTAGGGTTGCGCTCCCGAGGTTCGGGGGCGAGTTGGACGGGGGCGGGGGTGATCGGGGGTGGCACCTTCGGGGGCGGGGACGGGGGTGACCTTGACGGGGACCCCCGCGGGGATCCCCGCGGGGGCGGGGGTAGTGTAAATCTGTTATTTTTCACATAAAAAATTTTTTGAAGAAAAATTTTTGGGCGCCCTACCGTATAGCGAAAGTAAGATATAGGGATCATACGATATACCATTCGACTCCTCTCGTCGAGCTGAGTTCAATGGTACCAAAATTATGGTCCGGACTTTACGAGTTCTGATGTTACAGAATGATAAACAACTAAAAAACGCAAAAGTGAAGGGTCCCCCTATGGGATGAAAATTTTCAAAAAAAATTTTCGGACATATTATAACTCAATCGACGCAGCTCGAGAGCTGATTACGAAAATGTTATTGGTTTCACATAAAATGCAAAAATAAAAAAGTTAGAGTCGCGCAAAGGAAATACGGATTGGAACTGCTCCGGTGGGCATTTCAGAGTGGACTCCTCCGTGTGCTCCGCCTCCGCGCGACCAGACGAGCGTCCAGTTCCCGCGCTTCGGCCACGCACACTCCGGAGTCCATTCTTATATTCCTCCGCAGTTCCAACACATTCCAGCGAGACTAAAATGGCTATAACTTTTTTATTTTTGAGTTTTATGGGAAAACATGATAGATTTGAGTTTCTCTCATCGAGACGCGTCGATGAAGTATAATTTGACCGAAAAAATTCTTTCGACCCATAGGGGGACCAAGCACTTTTTCGATGATCCTGAAATCATAACTTTTCAACGGGTAAAGTCCGGGCCATAATTTTGGTACCATTGAACTCAGCTCGACGAGAGGAGTCGGATGGTATATCATATGACTCATGAATTTTACTTTCTCTATAACTCTATAAGAAGGTAGAAATCCCAAATTTTTGTCCAAAAATTGCCGCGCAGCGAAAAATTTTAGTCAAATAGTAGACAGCGATAAATTTAAACAAAAAAAATTTAAAAAGCTTATAAAAATTTGCTCAAAATTTCCTTGACATTTCCCATTTTCCAGGAAAAAATCCAATAATATGAGGTGCATGTTCACCCCCGTACCCCCGCGGGGGTGGAGGTTCGGGGGGCGGGAGTGATCGGGGGTGGACCTTCGGGAGTGGGACGGGGGTGAGACTCAAACCCCCGCGGGGGCCCCCGTCGGGGGTGACCCCCGCGGGGACGGGAGCGCAACCCTAATTTAAAATTAAAAATTGAGTCGTGTTTAGATAGGCTTTGGTTCTCAAATTTTTGAACAACATTACCATTTAGCAGTCCTCTCCGTTAAAAAGTCCTTTGCTTCTCAAGTAAAAAAATTTTTCGGGGAATTACTATTAAAAATTAAATAAAATTCAAATTTATTCTAGACTTGTTGAAATTCTAAAAAATTCCTGCCAGCCAGAAAATTACAAAAAATCATAATTTTATTCCTGTTTGCACCTTCTAATAATCCTTAATTATTAATCAATTAATATTTTTGATTTTTATGATCATATCATTTATTTGATCCTTATTTGATTAATCCACTAAAATTATTAGACAATAATTTATTAAATATATTTGAATTCATCTTACTTATAAAAAAAAGTATTATGGCATCAAATCGTCAATACACAAATGAAGAAATGAAGGAATTGTTTAAAATTGGTGAAGGTAGGAAGATTGGAAAATTCAAAAATAATTTTATATAATTTTAAATTTGTGAAATTTAAAATTTTTATTTATTTTATTCAAGTGAAATGGAATGACTGAATACACGATTGAATGACTAGTCTATTCTTTTGGTCATAGCTCTATAAATAAAAAAAACAATTTTGGAAAGCCTTACTCTAAAAATGGGTTTAATTTTATAAAATTTAAATCATTTTTTAAAATAAGATTTTTCCCTAGTTTATTCCGGTTTATTATATTCAAAGAAATGTAGATTTATCTAAAACAGGAATTCATTAAAATTTAAAATTTAAATGAGCTAAATTATGGAAACTTTGGGCTTTCAAATGATATATCGCTTTCAGTAGATGGATAATTTCCTTTTTCATCAATTCGGCAAAAAATAATTATCCAAAATACAGGTACTGATGTTGAATTTATGTTGGGAATTGATGAAGATGATAATGAAGGAGGCATAGAGGCAGATGAGGAAAAGCCAGCAGCAATCATGACAAGAAACAAAAAACGCGAGAATTTGATGAAGGAAACAATGATGAAAAAAGAATCGAAAGAGCGAAAACAAGTGAGCATAGAATTTAATTAAATTAGCTAAATTTAAAAAATTTATGATTTTTAATATTACATTTAGAGACCGGCAAAATGTCATCTGCGGGATTCCGGACCGGATTTTTTCCTCCAATTTTTTGCGGGAAGGATCCGGTGCTGGATAATCCCGCAAAAATCCGGTCCGGTAAAATCCCGCAAAATCCGGCGCGGGATCCGGTCCGGTGCCGGTCTCTTCTAATTACATTATCCGAAATTCAGAAAAAAAAACATTAAAAATATTTTATTTTTTGTAATTTTTTATCTTCCGAAATTCGGTAATAAATTTCTTTTATATTCTGAAATTAGAAAAAAAATATTATATAATTACACATTTTATTTTTTCTGACATTAAAAAAATAAAATTTAATATTTTTCATTCCACATTTTTCAAGTTGTTCAAAGCCCATCGATTTGTGTTGTCCAGCGGTTCGCCTGTCTTCGAAACACAATTCAATTTCCCAATCCAACAGGAAGGGCCCATTCCAATTGTGGATTTAACACCCGAATCATTCAAAATAATGTTGGCCTATTTATATTTGAAAACTTTTGATGGAATTACATCGAAAAATGTTTTGGATGTTTATTCAGCAGGTTTCGTAAAAGAAATTAAAAAAACGCCTAAAATTAATTTGTAATTTGGAATTATTTTACAAAAAAATATTTTGGAAAAAAATATAATAAATTAATTTTTGAATAAATATTAAAAAGAATTTATTTGAAAAAAAATTTTACATTTACAAAATATTTTTATAATTCAGCCAAGAAATACATGATCAATTCTCTTATGAAATTTTGTCTGGAATCACTTTATAACAATGAAAATTTGACACAAGAGAATGTCTTCATGGCACTGGAACATGCAAAATTTCACGATGAAAAGGAGTGTCTAAAAAATAATTTTTTCACATTTTTTGACTATCTCATTATTTAAGGAATTATTTGGCAATTGTTTGTATTTCATTAAAAAGAGACCAGAAGTATTGAAATCGGCTGCCTTTCTCGAACTGAATTTGGATCAAATTGTCGAATTATTCTTAAAATTGAATATTCAAGAAATTCTTCTCTTTAAAGCGGTTAAAATTATTATTATTAATAAAAAATATAATTAATAAATTAAAAGTTATACAATTGGGCATCAAAGAAAATTGAAAATGATTTATTGTTGGTGAACTTGGGGAAGAAAAAGAAAAAGAAGCCGATTATCAGCAAACAAATGATCCGTGATGTTATTGGCGATGCAATTTTTGTCATTCAATTCCAATTGATGTCACGCAATGAATTCTTCAATGAAATTGGTTTGTTTTCTTTTTGTCTTTAAATTGCCAATTTCTTTGATAAATCATTTATTTTTATTATAGTTCCCGCCGAATTACTGACTGACAAACAAATTATTGCAATCATTGTGCATTATTTTGAAGAAAGCAATGACGAATTGAAGCAATTATATCCACTACAAATACCGTCGAAAATCGAAAATGAAATCAGCAATAAAATGGATAAAGTAAAAATAAAAATTAATAATTATATAATAAGAAAAACCTATTCAAAATTTTTCTTAATTTTAATTCGAAAGTGTGCATCGACCGATGGGGCCCGACATTTGGGACCCACCATTTGTGGCCCCGACTTTTGGGACCCCGATATTTAGGGTTCGACATTTGGGGCTCTTGCAGAAAAAACGAAAAGGATGATAAGTTACAATGTTGATTATTTTTTCACCTTTTTCCTTTATCAAATATCAAATAGTTGAATCGAATTAAAAAATTGTTGATATATTTTTTATTTAATATAGTTATTCGCCTCAAGCCTCAAAATTTTTTAAAGGCCTAAACCCCAAATGACACCTCAAAAATTAAGGTGTTTAAGATTGTTGAAATGCTGAAAATAAATTTTTTTAAACTAAATTTTTGATATGGAAAAAAATTGTTTATTTTAATTATTTTGCATTTTTTGGGCCAAAGATGCTGGAAAGTTAATTTTTTAATATCTTTTTTTCTTTTTTTCCTTGAGCCCCAAATGGTGTGCCCCAAATTTCGGCGGCGCTCTAATTGTCTGTTCCCCAAATGTTATAGGCCATAACATAAGTGTCGGGTAACCTTCGAAAGTTGTTTCTACTTTTTAAAAGTTTTTCATTAATTTTTTTTCATCATCTTTTAAATTAATTAAAAAAATTTTTTAAAATAGAAGCTTTGTTTCGTTTGCGATGATTCTCAAGAATATAATAAATGGAATGCTCGAGATTGTTCAAAATTGTTGACTTTATCAGAGAATGCTTTGATAACCCGACATAATATGGGAGGTAATAAATAATTTTTATTCTCAAAATATTTGTGCTTTTAAAGCCTATGCATGGGGATGTGTTCGTGCTGAGAAACCAGCATTCCACAAACATTTGAATAGTTGTGTCGATCGCTTGAGCTGTACTTATTATGAATTGGAAATGCCCGAATATAAAAAGTTTGTAAATTATAATTATTTTATGATTTTAGAAGCCACAAAAAATTAATTTTATTTATAATTTTAAGTAAACTTGCCAATTTTTGCCTCCCTATCCCTAGTTCACGTTATTTTTGCCTTTAATTTTGTGTAAATTAGAAATTTCATTGTTTTTTGACCATGATTTGGTTCTGTCATAGTCATCAATATATATTTGGTACGGTAGGCCATACAAAAAAAAAAGTTTTGATCACACTTAAATTAGTCCATTAGCCACCGATGCCCATATTCAAAATGATTTAATCTGCAGTTAAAAATCGATATTCACAACGATTTTCGCAAATACCCTTTGTATATGAAATGAATGATCCTTTCAACGGATTTTTTCGGTAAATAATTTCTATAGCTGCAGATTGGTAGTGGTAGCCATTTTTTAGATTTTTACAATTTTTTTAAATTCTAATAAAAATTATAAATTAATATTTTAAATAATTTTTTTCCAATAAATAAATGTAGAAAATAATGCGCTTTTTGAACCAAATATTCTTTTCAAAAGTATTTTAAAATTATAAAATATGTAAAAAATATAATTTTTATTATTAAAAAAATAGAGGAGAGTTTTTAAATAGGAAATAATTGATTTATCCTTTTTTATTATTTTTTTTTTAAATTAATTTTAAATAAGTTGCCTTTTAACTATCGGCCTAGAGAGGATACTAGTAAGGAATTTTATCTGCAGCAGAAAGGGCATCCGCTACACTATCCTTAGCATCGTGAATAGGATTTATCCGCAGTATGTAAATTATCTGCAACTAGTTATAATTGTGAATCAGCATAAATAAGCCAACAAGCAAAATTTCATAAAAATAGCCATAACCCAAGAGCCCTTATGGCCAATAACTAAATCTAATCCTACCCTAGCCCTAGGCCCCCTAAAAAGTTTTATATTATATTATATGAGAGCTAACATCCAATTTTAGAGGGAAAAAGAATGCGAAATAGGGAAGCAAAAAAATGTTTTCGCTTTTAAGTGATGCAACATTTTCATTGGGATTTTGTGATTCGCATTTTCCCTTGGATACCTTGCTTGGCATCAAAGAAAATTCATTTGGAATTCATTCGAACGGAAGATTATATGTTGCTGGCGTTCGCATTGATGATAGAAAGCGCGGATTAACATTTGATAATATGCCAGGATTGCATAAAGGATGTGTTATTGGCGTTGGATTCGTTAAATTCCGATCAACTCGTCATTTGGAATTTTTTTTCACCATTAATGGTTCTTTAAGAGGTGAGATCAAATTGGTAAGGGACGAGACTTACAATATAAAGTTAGGCATTTGAGCTCAACATTCGATGATTTTAAAATTGAATTAATATTTACTATTTATTTGGGAGAAAAAATCATCATCAATACGATTAATTCCCTTTAAAAAGAGAAGAATTAAATTTGTTAAGAAAATATAAATAGTGAAAATAATATAGAATCTATTTTAATAAATATATTTTAAATTAATTTTTCAATACAAAACAGGAAGAACAACAGTCCATATTGAGAATGCAACAGAATTGTATCCAGCCATTTCCGACCATTGTTGTTTATTCAAAATGGAAGCTAATTTTGGGCAAAAGCCATTTCTATTTGATTTGAATAATTGGCCAACACATTCGGAAGCAACAAAAAATGAAGGGCTATATTATTGAATTTGCTGTTTTTGCTGTATAATATCTTTTAATTATTTAATCACTATTTTAATTTGTGTTAATCCGGAATAAATAATGAACATTTCGTTTATTGCATTTTTTCAATTAAATTTCTATGCTTAGGGATTTTTAAATAAGATTATTCCACAAATGGAATTATTTAAAACTACCTTATATACCCTTTTTATCACAAATTTTTGGAATTTCGGACTCTATTTCTAAAAAGAATTTGCTATATTCCTAAATCATCACGTGGAAATGTAAAAAATTGGGGTAAAAAAATTTTCCCTAAAATTTTATCACAAAAAAATAAAAACAAGCAATCCACGAGGAGCTAAAAATTTTGGTCTCCAATAAACAACAATTTTAAGGCCAAAAGCAAAGGAACTAATCATTTGGGCAAGAAAAACGAATATCCAAGCATTTACGTTGTTAATGTGTCTAAATTCTCTTCAAAAAATTTTTAATAATCATAATTACATTCGGAAAAAAATGTTATTTTATTTTTCAAAATTTGTTCAAATAGCTGAAATTTAATTACATGAATGGGAAATAAATTCGCCAATATCGAGAAAATAAATTAAACAAAAACATTTTGAAAATTATTTTGCATAAATTCAGAAACTAAAAAAAATTTATGTGAATTAAATTTGATTGTTGAAATGTTTGAAAATATGACATATCAGTCTAAAAACAAATTGAATAAATTAATCAAATTGATATAAAATGAAATGAATAAATGAAGAATTGAAATTAAGTGAAATTAATTGTAGAAAATTAAATGGAATAAATTCAATTTAAAATCATCGAAATGTGTTTGATTTTGATTGTAATTCTCACTTTTAGAATTATTACCGACCATCAGCTTCCAAATTCTATTGAAGAACCCGTTGGAAATTCTTGAATCGCCATTTTTCATTCCCAAAATTGGCGCGAATTGAATCCCTTTCATCCCACAAATCGACGACTGGGAATAATTGGAGATTGGCCATCTTTGCCGGTACTTCGGCCTTCCCTGAATTTATATTATTTATTTATTTCATTAATTTAAATTTATTTTACCCATCAATATGCCATCCCAGGTGGCAAAGCATTCCATTTTGCCATTTGGGCGATGGACTATTCCGAGCCCAATAATGTCATCTTCGTGGAATCCGTGTCCTATTTCGTCAAAACAAGTAGGGGATCCATCAATGTACAATTCGTTTTTGTCCCCAAGTCCAATGGTATCAGTTTTTGGCTTTCCAAGAACAATTTTTAGCGAATTGGATTCCATTGGAAAATTTTTGGGACAAAATCCAATGGTAGTGCCACCAAACCTGAAATAATGTATGAATTATTGGTCGATAAAGAGGAAGACAAAATTTATTATTTTCAAAAAAAATTAAAATCAAATTACTTAATTCTGGTCATTTACACTTCATAATAATTGGCAATCTTTGGTTGGGTGAGGTCTCCCGAATTGAATGCTGGAATTGCCGAAACAGCTCGAACACGATTATTTCCTAAAAATAATTAAAATAAGATTTGTATTTTAATTTTTGCTGTTCAATTTTTACCGAAATTTTCTCCAGCCTTATAGACTGCAACCAGTCCTTCCTCGAAAATTAACAATTTCGAACCACAATTCGCTGCATCCAATTTGTTGTTCTTCATTTCCTAAAAATATTATTCAATTTTTTTATAAACATTCCAAATTTTTAATTCATCTCAAAATTCAAAAATAATTCTTCCATTTCCTTGCTTGTCATTTGAACATTTTCACTCATTTTTTATAAAGTTCAAAATTATTTTGCTTATATAATCTTAAAAAATTAGAATTGTTTAATTTAAAATAAATAATTAATTATTAAATATTGAAAATTGGAAATATGGGCTAATTATAAAAATTCGAATGAATAAATTTTTCAATTTTTGTGAATTGCATTGAAGGAAGGAGAAGGAATACACAAATTTAATGGCTTTATAAAGAAATATGAATGCCTAAATTGAATATTCCAATTTTTATATTTTATGATTCTTTGGCTATTGGCTAGTAAAGGATAGGAAGGCATTCTCTATTCAGTTGTTCAAGATTTTCAAATTTTCAACCCATTCTCTCTCAGATTAAAAATCGCTCGCGTTTTCTCGAGGCGAACGAGAAGGGTGATTCTTTGATTTTATTTTGCTTTTTTTAACATTCATCATTTAATTTTAATGCGATTTTCTCATAAAATTTAAAAAGTTATTGCATATTATAATAAAGAGAATTCACTCTCATCCATTTTGAATTTCAACTAAATTCCTATTCCAAAAATTATTTAATCTGAGAGAGAGAATTGTTTAATGAAATGAAGAAATTCGGAATTTTGGACAAATAAGTAGTATTCTATTATAAAAATATTTCCCATCACTCCAATATAAATTGCCTAAATGCCCATGCCCACCCATTTCATTTGCCCCATACCCCATTTGGAAAGAATAGTCCGAGGGGAAATTCCACATCCACAATAAAGAAGGGGCAGTAAAATGAGTGGGCACGATTCCACAAAAGTAAAATGCTAATTTTAATTTTTATGAATAGATATTGGATTTGGGTTTCAGAGATATGGAAAATTCAAAAAAGAAATATATTTTGTAATCCGAGCAAAAGTTGGTTGTCAACCGGTTAAAAAAAGAAAAAATTCTACATTTATCATTAAATTTTGGGCTTTAAAACACGTGATATGAACATTATTTGTTCCAAATTAATTATCATACCACCAGCAGCAGCATCAGTGATCAAATGTGTGGTGAATTTGGAATTTTAATACATATTTTATTGTTTCGAGAACTGAGTGATTGAGGAAGATAAAATTTTTTGAGCATTTTCGAGAATCTTTTCGATTGGTTATGAAATAAGATATTGGATGAAAATTAATGAAAAATTGATTGAGATTGGCTATTTAATGAACAGCAGAAAAAAAAATAAATAAAATAAGAAAGAAAAGATTTACTAATGCCAAATTTTAGAGGACACTTTTGGCTTCCAATTGTGTATCGCTTTCCTAAATTAACACATCATTGAGCTATGGGCCAAAAATTAATGTATGATATAAAGTATTCAACCGATTGTATCCCAATCCCATCCTTTTTTTTTGCCGGGGGAAACGTCATTTTCCATTCATTATTTCAGAATTTTTTGAACCAAGAAACTCCCAAATGAAGCCCATATTGTTTTTTGCTAAACCCTAGCTTTTATAGGCATTTTCCCTAGGGCCCAACCCTTTGGCACAGCGCCCCATCATTAAGAAAATTGACATTTTTAATGTTTGATTTTGTGAAATATAACAAACAAAATTTTAGAGAACACTTTGGTTTTTTTGATGGTTATGGTTATCGCTTTACCAAATTGTTTATAGCTTCAATGAACTATGGGCCTAAAATTAATTTAAAGATATTCAATTTGGCGATATCAAATAGTCCCTTAACATTTTTTTTTTTTTGAGGAATTCATCATTCATTCTTTTAGGCGTTTTTATGCAAAAAACCCTAATAAAACCATTTTGTTTTTCTATTGAAAGTATTTTCCCTAGAGTCCAACCTTGGCCATAGAGCACCATCATTAAGAAAATGGGAATGAAATGGGATGGATTGGATATTCAATTATCGTCATTTTGCTGCTGCCGTTCTTGTTTTTGGTCTCATCCCACATCCCACTCATCCATTCCCGCATTCTCTTTCGTCATAATGCCGCAATGCCAATCCCAGGCCTTCGCTCCCTTTGTTTGAAAAGCGCATAAAAAGGGGCGGGCTGCCGTTCTTTTTTTTGTTTTTATTTTCTTTAGAGTTGCTCAAAATCGGTTTCGGTTTGAGAAAATTGAATTTAAAATCGAAATTGAAAATTTTTGTTCAAAAAGACGAAAATAGGAAAAACCGGAACCCAAATCGACATTTTTCAAAAACCCAAAACCGTGTTTTAAAATTTAAAACCGATATATTCGAAAAAACGATTTTGAGCAACCCTAGCTTCTCATGCTCATCCCACTCATCCCATTCCATTCTCTTTCTTGATTAATGCCAATGCCAATATCCCCGGCCTTCTCCCTCCATTTTGCTTGAAGAGCGCCTAAAAAAGGGGCGGCTAACTCTCGTCATTGGCTCACTTTGGGAGGCCGAGAGCGACGGCCATGGCACATTTTATGCGGCACCAATGCTGCTGCCAGCTTTCTCCCCGCATTTATTTTCCATATATCGATTTTTTTTATTGTGCCACCAGCCACCACCATGAGCCATGCCATATCCTCCCTTCTCCCTTCCCTATGGACCATGGACCGGCGCCCCACTTTTCTTTTCAAAAGCCCCCATCCGCTTTTCCTTCCGACATTTCCTTTTTTTATTTTTTATTATCTGTGATGGGGCTTTGGGCAACGAATAGTAGATTAGTGAATAGGGAAATGAGGATTCAGGATGCGGTGTTTGTATATTTAAAATTCGATTATTTTCTTTTAACCCAAATTCCAATCTAATATATGAGTAAAAAATTATTAATATTATAGCATAAATTTATATTATATTCGAAAGCTTAATTTATTTAATTTAAAATTAACCTCTGACTAAATTTTTTCATAAATCTGGCCTAATTTTGATTTATTTACATTCCATAAAGTTGACCTAATTTAATTTATATTCATTTGCCTTTTATGTTATTTTTAGAATAAATTTCAGCTACAATTAATATGGTTAATTATCTAAAATTAGATTATTAAGATTTTTCTTAATATATGGCCACAAAGACTGATTGGGAATTTAACCATTGTATGTATAGGAATTAGAGCCCAACTCACTTACATCAAATAGACAAATCAATATAATTAATCTCTTGTATTTTCGAGGATATATCCACTCAAAATATTAATTAATTTCTATTATTTATCAAGCAATATAATTTTATGATATTTTGCATTTAAATATATTTTAGTTTATTTGATTAGATTTTAAAATTGTTGTGAATTCTGTCCAAAAATAAATATGTCTTCGGTGAAAGTGGCCGTCCGGGTTCGACCCTTCAACACCCGTGAAATTGGTAAAAATTATCTATTTTTAAGAAATTAATAAATTTTTTTGATTAATAATAATAATAATAATTTTATAATATTAGAATAAAAAATTTTTTATATCTTTAATTTTTTTTCATTCTCACTAATTTTCCACAGAAATGTCATCCAAATGTGTTATTGATATGCTGGATAAAAAAACATGTAAATTAAAATATTATAAATAATCAATAATCAATAATAAAATTAAAATTTTTAAGTCATTACAAACAATGCCAATCAAACCTACAATTTTGAATTCGATTTCTCCTATTCATCTTTTGATCGCAACAATCCAAAATACGCGAGTCAAGAACGTGTCTACAAAGAGATCGGTTTCTATTTTGTTTAATTTTTCAGCAAATTTAAACTAAATTTTTTGTGGTTTATTTGGAAATATTCGGATAGTAAAGAGAAATATTATAGTGTTTTAGACATTCTTTTTTCTAGTCTTCAAGGATGAAAATAATTTAATGAGCAATGACCAAAGAATTGCCCTAGGTAATAGAATGCCCTCTAGGCTATTTTGCTCGGAATTATGCTATTTAAGGCGCAAAACATAACTGAGAAAATTTAAAATAAAATAAAAATTTTGAACAATAAACATATTCATTGGGAATTTAAAAACTCCTCTGAATCATTAAAATGAATTTAAAAAATTCAGGTACCGAAATGCTTGACCATGCTTTCGATGGGTAAAAATCACAAATTAATTTTTTTATAAATTTTTTTTCCCATAGTTACAATGTTTGCATTTTTGCCTATGGTCAAACTGGTTCTGGCAAATCATATACAATGAGTAGGTCGTCTATCTTGGAACATTGAGATATATTTAGTTGGATCAAATTTTACAATACAAGTTATTGTTGATCATTTTAATATAAAAAATGATTGATCTAAAGCATAATATGACCAGAAAATTATGGCCAAACAAAGAAAAATCTCAGAGTTATATTTTTAAAAATATTTTGCCACTTTTTGGTCATAATTTTTTGCCAATTTTTGTTCATTATCGTTATTTTTTTATAAATAACTTGTAAAATTGCTAAATTTAAATATTTATTTGGAAGATTGATATTCAAAATTAATTAATTTTCACTAATTATTGCAGTGGGCCAACCCAATTGCCCAGATGAAATGGGATTAATTCCTCGGCTTTGCCGAAGCTTATTTGCCCGGATCACGGAGAATCAAAAAAATGTGCATTTAAAATATACAGTCGAGGTAAATTTACTAAAATATTATTACCGGCTTACAAATCATTTTATTCAAGATTTCTTATATGGAAATTTACTGTGAAAAGGTCAAAGATTTGTTATGCCCCAAGGATGAGAATTTGAAAGTGCGTGAGCATCCTATTCTGGGTCCCTATGTGGACAATTTGAAGAAGATGGCCGTTTGCACATATGAAGAGTGAGTTTGCCCTGATGAGGGATTGATGGCAGGGCTGCCAGATGGTTTTTCAGTTTGGGGGGGGGGCATTTCGTGAAAAAAGGGGACATTTGGGGGGCATTTTCGGTAAAAAGGGGGCATTTTGGGATCAGTTTTAAAAAGTGCCAAAAATGAAAATATTTTTGCCAATAATGGCAGCGCAGCGAAAAATTAGACCAAAAAATAATAAAAAAAGGGAAAAAAGACAAAATTTTAAAAAGGGGCATTGGGGGGGGGGGGGCAACTCGGCTCGGGGGCCAAAAAAGGGGGCAAATGCCCCCCGTAGGCGAGTGTTCTGGCAGCTCTGATTGATGGGGTTATCGCTGAATTTGTGCAGAGCTGAATTTTAGAGATAATATTTTTTTTTGCCGAAAGAAATGCATTCTTTAGCCGAAAAAAAATCAGTTTTTTGATTATAATTTTTTTGTGCTGGATCCTAAATACCTAAATCATTTAGCACATTTGTAGAGCTCATCATGACAGGCCGAATGATATATAGAGTTTGTTGAGATTTAAAACAAAACCAAAAAGTTATAAACCAAAAACAAAATATGGTTTAAACGGTTTAATAACTTTAATTGTTGCCAAAATCCGATAAACTATACATCAATCGACGCGTCTCGATTCGCTCTTGCAAATGTGTTAATGGTTTAGATGTTTGGGATCCAGCACAAAAAAGTTATAATCAAAAAACTCATTTTCGGCTAAAGAATGCATTTCTTTGTGCAAAAAAAGCATACCCTGAATTTTAGTTAATTATAAATTCGGTAAATAAAAATTAGTACACCAGCAGAGGAATTGGGATGAATTGATTAGAGAGAATTATTAGTGAATTTGATTTAAAATGGCAGAAATTATGCATTATAAAATAGCAAAATAGGCCAAAATGGGTTGTTTCCTACATTTGGATTAAATTTTTGGGCATTTTTGTTTTGATTAATTATTTACTCAAAAAGTTCTAGAAAAAAGCTAAACTAAGGGTTTAAAAATTTCATTAATAAATTCCAAATTATTTACCCATATGTAAAATTTAAATATAAATAGCCATACACACAATCAAGGAAATTATTTTGTAATGAATTTTCACAATATTATTTAAATTTTTTTTTCTTTTAGCATTTTTGCCCTGATGGACGCTGGAAATAAAGCCAGGTGAATAATTATTATTTTAAATAAAAATTAAATAATTTAATCTACTCAGAACGGTGGCTGCCACCAACATGAATTCCACTTCGTCCCGATCGCATGCAATTTTCACAATTATTTTGACCCAACGAGAACATGATTTGGGCACCGATTTGGACACTGAAAAAGTAAATTAAATTTGCAAAATTTTTTTATTTTGAATTTTTTTTTAAATTTTTGTATATGAGGCTGAGGCAAACGATAAAATTAATTAATAGAGACGCCGATTAATTGCGATCATTCTCTTGAGCAATATTTCATCAAAAGAACTAACTTATGAGAAGCCCAATTTTTTCCCTATAATTTGGCCTATCTTAAATATAATTAAATTCAGCTTAAAAAATAAATGTCTTTGAACTGTATTAAATCTTAATCTTTTGAGGAAAATTTGCTTATTCACAAATTGTTTAAAATTTTTAAAAAGTCAAAAGGATATTTAGAGTTTTTCAATTGCATATTGTTTTAAAAAATTTGTGATTATTCCTTTCTTTCAATTATTATGAAAAAATCATAATTAAGCAGCTAATTAATTGGCACTATCAAATCTGTTTTGATTAAATTAATTCGAAATTTAATAATTTAAAAGATAAGATTATGCTTGAGAAAAAATAATTAGTTCATTGGGCAAAATTTATGGAAAATAAAAAAATATATTTTAAAAAAATGAAAAATAAATTATTAAAAAAAATTCAGGTGAGCAAAATTTCATTGGTCGATCTAGCCGGTAATTTTTTGCTTTGCTTAAACAAAATAATTTGATTATTCCCTAAGGCAGTGAAAGAGCGGATTCCACCGGTGCTGAAGGGCAAAGATTGAAGGCATATTTTTTAAATAATATCGCCTAATCTAAATTTGTATATTTAAGGAAGGTGCCAACATCAACAAAAGTTTGACCACTTTGGGTTTGGTCATCAAAAAGGTTTTTCTTTTATTTTTATTTTTAATATTAACAATATAAATATTTTTTTGAATTTTTTTACATTAAATTTAATTTTTAGTTAGCCGAACAATCGACCAAGAAGAAGACAAACATTCGGGCTGCTGTCATTCCATACAGGGTAAGAAATATCAAATTAATTTTTTTAATTTAATAAAATATATCATAGTTTCAAAATTATGTTGTATTCTAAAGTCAGGGACAGCATCTGAGTTCCTAATTATAAAAACTTTCAGGATTCCGTGTTAACATGGCTTCTGAAGGAGTCTTTGGGTGGCAATTCAAAAACTGCGATGATTGCCGCACTCAGTCCGGCTGATGTTAATTTTGAAGAAACACTCAGCACTTTGAGGTTAACTTAGTAACATCTAACATGGAAAAATGAAAAACTGTGGTGCAAGAGCTATTGAGCTAAACCTTAAAAATATACCGCATAACTTCTTTTTTTAAAAACCCCATGGGAATTATTTATTAATCCATCAAAATTTAATTGGAGATTTAACTCCTTATTTAGAGACATTTTTTAATAAATAATAGAGGATTTTATAAAACTTTAGGGAATTAAGATGCAATAATTTTTGAAAATTTACCCTAAAGAGAGGCTCTTGGTCTAAAAATCGGAGAGGGGAATTAGTATAGGGTCGATTATTAAAAGACGCTATACAGTAATAAGATAAGGAATTATAAAATTCGTAGAATCCAAAACATTTTATTATCAAATTAATATTTTAATGCAAATATGTATAAAATTTTAAAGGTATGCGGATAGTGCTAAACAAATAATGTGCCGTGCCAAAGTCAACGAGGATCCAAACGCCAAATTGATCAGAGAATTGAAGGAAGAAGTTCAAAAATTGCGATCCATCTTGCAAGAACGAAAAATCGAGGCAAGTCGAAAATGTTTAAAAAATTAATGCATCAAATTTTAGTTAAACGAAAATGGCGAAGTAATTTCGTCGAATATGCGAATTTATTCAGCTGAAGAGGACACAATTGAGCAGTTGAAAACTTCCGAAAAATTGATTGCCGAATTGAACGAAACATGGGATGAAAAATTGCGCAAAACGGAGGCGTTGAAGTAAGTGGTTTAAAATTTTTCTGTTGGGCTATTCAGAAAGTTCTTAATCGCTTTTATTTTTTTAGTTTAATTAAAGAATGCTAATTTTTTTTGGAACTTCATTATTTATTAATTTTACAAAAAATTAAGAATAACAAGATCTAAAAATATTTAAAATGTATTGTTGTACATATAAATTAGAAAAAATCATAGAAAAACAACACTCTATCTTTATTATTTTGCCCTTATTTTCCTCCTATTTTCTCTTATTAGAACATTTTCTCCTTGTGAAAGCGTTATCTTGATTTTCCCTAAGAAATTTTATTTAGATTTTTAAAATAATTTATTATGTAATTAGAAAAGACAAATTCTTTTAATAAATATTTCTGATATTTTTTTTAGAAAAATCCGCGAAGAGGAACTCCGTGAACTTGGCTTGGCCACATCGGCAGATGGCACAGCGCTGGGCGTATTTTCACCCAAAAAATTGCCACACTTGGTGAATTTGAACGAAGACCCATTGATGAGCGAATGCTTGCTCTATTATTTGAAAGTTGGCATCACAATGTAAGTACATATATTCGATTTGTAAAAAATTTGCCCTTACTCCTTATTAGTAATTAATAATTATATGTTGGAAAGTCAAATTTTACCCTATTAATTATTATCTGAACTATTTTTGAATTAATTAATTACGATTAAATTTATGTCCTTCTGAAGAGTATTTTTAGATCAAAAAAATTAATTAATCAAAAACATAATATGCCAGAAAGTTATGGGCAAAAAAAACTGCGCAATTTTGGCCAATTTTGTAAATTTTTAGTTATAAATTTTTCTCAAATTTCAATAAATTCACTAGTATATAATTAAATATAAAATGATAAAAATTTTTCTTAAAATTAAAGCTAATATTATAAAAAAATTAACATAAAAAATTAGTCTGTCCAAATACAAAATATTCCCTACTTTCTCAACAGAGTTGGACGCGATGACCGTGAGTTGAAAACAATGGCAAAGGACCAACGACCAGATATTCTACTCAACGGTGACCATATAAAGAGTCGACATTGCCAATTCGAGAATTCCAATGGATTGGTCAACATTTGTCCAATCCAAGGCGAATGCTTCCTTAATGGCGAGCCAATTGCAGGTTTTGAGTGTTTTGGATAGGAGATTGGGCATAATTAATAATAATATTTCAGCTGGCCAAACACAGAAATTGACATCGGGATGCCGAATAATTCTTGGCAGAAATCATGTGTTCCGCTTCAATGGTGAGTGGTTGTTTTTTAGGAAAAAATAAAAAAAAAATTAATAGGGTCATTTTCTTTTCTTTTTTATTGTAAACTCAAAAAAAAAATAGAAAGCATATTTAAATAGAAAAAGGATTTTTGAATATTTCTGGTTGTCTTTTTTTGCCACAGCTCTACAAGGAATTAATCTTAATCAATTTGAGAAGGAAATATGCCATTCGGAAACCCTAAATGTCCTCTAAAAATGGTTTACATACAATTGCTAAAATTAGCAAATTTTCCTCCAAAAATTCGGTTTATACCCTGAAGGATATTTATTCTTTTTAATTAGAAATTCATAAAATTTAAATTTTACTAAATTATAGAAGAAAATTTTGTTGGCTTTATGGTGAATTATCTCAAACTGATTAATTCTTTGTTAAGTTTTAAAATAGAATTTAGCCGCATTGAAATGTTAATTAACAAAAATCAGAAAAAATAAAAAAAATTAATATTTTTAATGGAGCTAATTTTGATCGAGTTTAAAGATCCTCAAGAGGCGAAACAAAGTCGTCATAATTTGGCAGCCCTTGCCTCATCCAACATTGGCGAACAACAACCAATAATTGATTGGCGTTTTGCGCAACATGAATTATTCCAGCATCAAGGCATTGATCTGAAGCAGGAAATGGACGCAAAATTGCTGGAAATGGAACAACAATTCCGCAAGGAATTGGAATTAATGGAAAGAGAGCATAAAAGGAAGAAAAATGTACGCTAGACATTTCTTATTAAAATAGAAAAAATATTAAAATATAAAAAAATATTAAAAATAAATTAATTGATTTTAGGGTAAATTTGAAAAAGGGTGATTTAGAGTAAACTGACAATGAGAAGAGTTTTGTCCGTATTTTTTTAACATAGTTCAGAACAACCAAATTACAAGTTGTAAATCAGAAAGAAATTTCTCTGTTTAACAGTGCTATTTTTTGACAATTTTTAAATTAAGACACTTTTTAAAATTTATAATTTTTTACTATAAATAGTGGAAAATTTGGACTGTAGAATTACCTCTCAAAGATTAGCTATTACTACACTGAATGATTGGTTAAAACATAATGGCCTCTAGTGCATAAATTTATGGGAATGCTTGTGATTTTTCAAAAATTTGTATCATAGCTATATTTATTTGAATGCAATTTTAAAAGTAATCTAAAATTGTTTTCTTAAAAATCTTTTATTACAGGAATATGAAAGTCGTATTGAAAGTCTGCAAAGGCAAGTGGACTTGGCCCAAAGTCAGCTGATTTCATCCGGATGTTCAAGTTGGAATAACAGCGAATTCATTTTGAGTAAAAGTCTTCTTGCCGAAGGTATAATAATTAATGTTCACTTATATTCAATAATTGAAGATGAAACAGTTACAATAGTTGATAAATTAATTTATATAGCATTTTATTGATAAAAAATTAATTATAAAATAAATATATTTGAATATAATCGTACAAATTATGTTTTTGTTCAGTCAATTTTTAGCCATAACTCAATGATATCAAAGTTTGGCTATTTTAATATAATAGTAGCTAATTTTATTTAAAATAAAATAAATTTAAAAATTGACCAAGCAACGTTGGAAAAAACATTAGTCCAAGCACCAAATATAAATTTATAGGGATATAGAAAAAAGGGTATTCCAATTGCATAGATATATCAATTTGATTTTCTAAGAGACAATTCTTCATATATTGAACATTAAATTAATAGTTAACAATGATGATTCTTGGACTCCTGAATTAGCATTGAAAGTGCAAAAGGCTGCATTCAAATGGCGCTATTATCAGTTCAAATCAGTTCGGGACGACCTTTGGATGTTTGCTCATTTATTGAGTAAGTGAAAACAATTACAGAAAATTAATAATACAAAAAATTATCTTTTTTTTTGTAGAGGAGGCAAATATAATTTCAATTGAATTGAAGAAGAGGGTGGAATTCCAATTTGTTTTGCTCACAGATTAAAGTAAATTTAGTGATTGATAACAAATTAAAATTCCTATTTGTCAGTGTACAGTCCATTGCCTCCAGAATTGTTACCGCCCGGCGAAAATCTCAGCATTAGGCCATATCCAAAGACAGGTAATTTTGTACTTGAAGGTTATCCAGCAGGACCAGCAGATATATTTGAAGTGAAGTTCCTCTGGTCCCTTTCATGATTGTTTAGGATTAGAATTTCGGATATGTGCAATGATAACCTATTCTAGATGATCCAAAATTATACCGGATGATCCATTGGGATTATTGTTACATTTCCCGGTTTACTTTAAAAATTTGGCCACAAACCTGTAATTTTTGTATTGAATTCAATTTCAATTAGAATCATTTTAAATTAGAAAAATTTCTGACCGAAGAAATTATAAGGTACTATTTATTTCTCTACCCATAAAATTTACAAAAATATTGCCAAAATCTTTCATATCCAAAAATCGACATTTTAATGGCCATATAAAATTCATTGGCCATAAAAATGAATGGTTATTTAATAATTTTTAAGTATAAATGCTTAACTTTTTTTTCTAATAAGTCAAAAAATAAATTATTTAAAATGATTAATAAATTTTTAATTCATTTAAAGTTGTGGCAATTGAAGTGAGGGACCTGAAGAATGGGGCCATCAATCATTGGAGTCTGGAAAAACTAAAGTATTTTTTATTTTAATTTTACAATATATTTAATATTCCAACCAGATCTCGCCTGGAAGACATGCGCCGATTGTACAATGCAAATGCTGATGTGAACATTGCCCCATTGGATCGTTCTGCTGGTGTTGAGGAAATGCGCACAGTTTCGGACTTGTTGAATAGAATATTTCCTCCACCGCCAGCTGAAATTTCTTCTGCACAAAAGTAAATTTTAATGATTTTTAGTAATATAATAGTAAAAAATTTTTTGGTTTTTTAAAATAAAATTTATTTTTTTTAAATTTTGTATTTTATATTAAAAATTTTTACTTTGTAAAAAAATTTATTTTATTTAAATTCATCGATATAATTATATTTAAAAAAAATTAAAAATAATTAAAAATTTTCCTCCAACACAATAAATTTACAGAAAATTGCCCGGCGAACAAAAAATAGCGCAAATGGAAGAAGAAGGCTCCGGGGCAAATCTCGAAGAAGAGAAGGAGGAAGGGAATGAACATTTGGATGACATGTGGCTTGGAGCCGGTATTTATAGCAACGAAATAATTTTTCATTTATTTACCATACCATCAGATCCATTCTATGATCGTTTTCCATGGTTTCGCTTGATTGGAAGGTAAGTCAAAAAATTATCCTGTAAACAATTTTATTTCATTAACATTTCTACAGGGCATTCGTCTATTTGAATAATATTCTTGACAATGTATCGCTCGACCACAAAGTAGCAATTGTTAATGAAAGGGGCGAAGGTATTTTATACTATATTTTTGTAAATTTGAGAATAGTCTAAATATAATTATTGTAAGAGATAACCGGAATTAGCTAGGCATTAGGCTATCTAATTTTGGAAATCTCGACTTCTTGCTGTTGAATAGATTCGCGAGTAGACTCAATCGATCCTGAATGGTCGATCCAGTCTTTGAAATTTCCATTTTCAGATCAGTTTTAGAGTTACGAATTGGTGTCAGTTGCCGAAAGCGGAATAGGAATCTAGCGAAAATGTTACTGAAATTTCATATAGTAAATCGACTATGCCGAATCGAATGGGCCTACTTTCGAGTCATTACAAATTCAAGAAGCCAAGATTCCCAAAATATACTAGCCCTAATGCCTAATTCGGTATTTTAGCTAATTTCCAATATTAGTTGCTACATAGATATTATTAACAAAAATTCAGAAATTGTTTTTTTTTTTAAATTTTTAGTTTCTTTTTATAAGATTTAAAAATGAAATAATTATTATTGAATTTTCTCTTTCATTTGTTTATTTTTTATATTTTATAAAAAAAATTTCTTATAAAAATTAGATTTTTTTACTAAATAAAATTGATTAATTTTTAAATCATTTTAACAGTGCTCGGTTTTCTATATGTGAATGTGACATTGGTCGAGAAGAATGCAGCGCCCCAATCAACCAGCACAAATCAAATAGCCAAATTACAATTCCGGAGGGAAGATTTCCAGAATAATGTTCAGCGAAGGAATGGCGGTCAAATTGTGGCATCCGCATCAACAATGAACATTGCAGCAATTGCAAAAGGAAATCGACGAAGTCCGGCCGCCGATGAGGATTCTTCCTCCAATGAAAATGGTCAGTATATTTATTTTAGTTTTCAAAGAAATAATAGGCAATTTGTGTACTTGAATTTGCGCACAAAATTAATATTAATACATGTTCTATGTTTTAAAAATTTTTTTTAAATTTATAAGTCTTCTTCAACGATTAAAATGAATTGATTATCGAAAAAATTAGTAGATTTGATTGTAAACTGGCGTAAATTATGACCAAAAAATAATCAAAATAGGCTAAAATTATGCCCCTTTCTATTATTTGGCCATAATTTTCAGATTAATTTTTTTGATTATTCATTTTGATTTGATACTAAAATACTTTTAACTTTAAAAAATTACTAATTTTCGGAGTCGGATATGGGAAATTTTACACTAGCAAAATTTAGTGAGGTTATCCAAATTATTAGCACAAACTTTGATTTAAAAATATTAAAAAAAATAAAATTTATAAATTTAAATAATAAATTCCCCACATTTTAGAATGCAAAATGGCCGAAGATATTGAATTTCCTGTCCATTTACCAAAATCTACTGTATTCAATTTTAATGTCACCATTGTGCAAGCCACCGGCATTCCCGATGAATATACAGACATTTTTTGCCAATTCAAGTATTAAAATATTTCTAAAAAAATATTGAGAATTATTAATTTACTAAAAGCAAATTTATTTATTTCATAAATTAATATTAAAATCTTGTAATTTTGATCGGAAATTCATTTATTAATTAGTTCAAAAATTTAGTTTAAATTTTTAAAATATTTTCTATTTTGTGTAACGGTCAAAAAATATACAAAATTTTTCCATAAATAATTTTTTAAGATTATATATTTATGGAATTTTCCAATAAAATATTTAGTTTCCTACATCGACACGACGAGTCATTTTCAACGGAACCAGTGAAAGGGATGATGGCTAAGAATGGGACGAAAACATTGCCCTATAATTATGTTCAGGTCCGCAATTTTTTTTTAAATTTATAAAGAGAAAAAATTTCAGGGCCTTCAAACAACAGTGAATTCGGCATTCATCCACTATTTGCAGCATTTTCCAATAATATTCGAAGTTTTTGGCCATTTGGCAAAAGTGAACACATATAGCATGTTTGAACAACCGACGCAAGAGAAGTTTGTCATTCTTAAATTTTATAGGCTACAAAATTTTATATTTATTGCAATCTCTTAAGCCGATAACTAAAAGCACGAAATTTTTGTGCAATTATTTAACAAAAAATGTCCGAACATTTACAATTGAAAATACATTTTTTCGGAAACATAAAATATTTTACATCGAAAAATCATTTCTATAAATTATAAATAGTGGAATATTCTTCTTTTTTTTTCATTTTTTATATATATATAATCCGTTTTGACTTTTTCACTTGAAATCAAATTTGAGCTTTTCTAGGGATTTTTAGGTTTTGAGACTTGCACATCCTAGGGGCAACTTTTCATCGCGCATCCAGGAAAAATACGCGTTTTTTGATTGGGGTTTGGATTTGGGTCGAAACCGGTTTAAAAACCGGTTTGTCCAGGTAAAACTTTTTTTAAAAGGCCTAAATCAAAAATCGAGCTCGGCAGATACCTAAGTTAGAGTGTTAGCTACAAAATGATATATGGGTCGGGGGGTCTACCGTGAAGTCTAAGTACCGAAAAAAATGCGGGAAATTTCCTACTGTAGGTGCGCGAGTCATATATTCCTCGATAACTTTTTTGCGAGTTGAGATAGAGCTGCGCTGTAAAAAGCAAAGTTGTAGAGTTCAATGAGACGAATCCAATGGTATATTGCACGGGTTGTAAGACCAAACCGGTTTCGAGATATAAGCTTAAACCGGTTTAAAAATTGTAAAATTCAAGGCGAGCCGTCTAAAACTTGGAATAAAAAACCTACTGGGGTACCTTAAAGCGCCCCGCGCTTTCTCCGATACGGAAGCATGCCTTAAACCAGTGGGGTTAATTATAATAATTGTTTCCAATTTTATCCAAAATTAAGATCTTTAAAATCAAATCGCCTTGGAGGCAACATTAAATCATCTTTGCTCACTGCGACTCCTTTGAAAAGTAGATTCAGCGGTGGTACAGGAGGCCATTTCAATGCCAAGTAAATTTTTTAATTAATGCTGCAAAAAATATTTATTTTAGTCAAAATGCCGTAATTGCCAAATATGATTTGCTTGTTTGGTTCGAAATTTGCGAATTCGGCAGCAACGGCGAATATCATCCAGCGGTAATTTTTATACATATTTATTAATTTATAAATATATATTTAAATAATTAAAAATGGAATTTTTACACAGATCGTGGACCATGCCAATGGATTACCGACGCAAGGCATTTTTCTTCTCCATCAAGGCATCCAACGACGAATTAAAGTTACAATTTGCCATGAAAAAGGTGAATAATTTTTTAAAAAAAAATTTTTTATTTTTTATAAATTAGGAAATTTGGAATAATATAAACAAAAAATATTTTTAAATAAATTTAATTTTTTCCTTAGGTGACCACATCCAATTGCGCGATTGCCAAGAGGTAAGTGCCCTCTCAAAATTATAATTATTCATTTCTTCTTTTTAGCTTGTGGTTGGACGCATCCGGAACAAACTTGAATGGGCCGGAGGCGAAGATGATGATGTGCTGAGTTTGGGCCTTTTTCCTGGCACATTTTTGGAATTCACAATGGACGATCGGTAATAAATATTAAATGATTTTTTATTCAAATAATATTTATATTTATTTTTTTTCATAGTGTATTTTTCCAATTCGAAGCTGCTTGGGATTCTTCATTGCACAATTCGCCTCTGCTCAATTGCATTTCGGGTTACGGCGAGCATGTTTATATGACAATTTCGGTGAGATTTTTGTAAAATGGGGGAGGTATAAATGATAAAAAGTAATGGAAAAAATTTTACACAAATTTATTATGAAAAACATGGTAAAATTTCTTTTTTCTTAATTTTTTTAAATAAACTAAATTTTGCAAAAATAAAAAATTCAGGCCTATATGGAAATGGCGAATTGTGGACAACCGGCAATCATTACAAAAGACTTAACCATGCTCATCTATGCCCGTGACTCCAAAATCAGTGCCGCTAGTCGATTCTGTCGATCATTGATTGGCGGCATTTCAAAAAGGTGATTTTACTTAATTAAATTTTTTATTTTCGGATTTAGAATTTCTTATAAAATGCTTCCCATTTATATTCAAAGAATATTTAGGAAATTTATTTTAGGGAAATTTTTATGATCATTTTACAGAATAAAGATAAAAAATATTTCTGCTACTGGTTAATAATTTTCATATCAAACTTTTAAACATTGTTAATAATCTTTAAAAAAAATTTAGAATTTGAAAATTGTTTTAAAAATTATTATTAAAGCCACAAAATCTTTTTAATAGTAGAAGCAAAATTTTCTTCAAAAATATTTCACCTAAAAAATTGGACCAAAATACTCATATGATATCACAATATTAAATCACAAGATATATATTTAGAAAATTTTATTCATTTACATCTGATTTCTTTATTTTTTATAGTCCGGAAATGAATCGAGTGCCCGGCATTTATTTGCTCACTGTAATGCAAGAATCTGGCAGTCCAGGTCTCATCAAAAGTAAATACAATATTTTAATCGAAAATTTATTAATTTCAGGTGCACTACGCCGGAGGAAGCAAATTCAAGACACATCTCTAATTTGTAATTTATTATTTTTAAGTGATGTTTATTAAATATAATTTATTTAAATATAAGATGTGCGTGGTGAAGAAAATTTAGGAACATGGAGGTTGGTTTTATTAAAATAATACTGGAAAGAATCGATGAAAAGTTACTGATAATTTTTTTATGAATTCTTTTATACATCATTTTTTATACATTGTGTAGTTTTATTTTTTTTTGTACAGGAATTTTGTACTCAAATCATTTTTTAGAATATTTGCTAAAATTTTATAAGCATAATTGGGATGAAATTTTATTGAAATTTTGGCCATAAATTTCTAGCAAAATATCTGATCACTTTTTATGATCAATCTAATATTTATATAAAAAATTCGGATAGTTACAAAAATTTTTAATTTTAATTTTGTATTAAATATTTATTAATAGACCACGTGGTGATTCAATCATTTGGGAGCATCAATATGAATTGGAAAAGCTAAGCAAGCTTCAACAAGTGGAAAGGATGCGCCTTTTCTTGAAATTGAGGAAATCCAAAAAAATTGGCCGAGGCGATACCCCTGTAATTTTTCAAAATTTTTAAAATTTAAATGTTTCTATAATTTTAAATTTCCATATTTTAAAAATAATTTTGAAAATTTTATTTATATTTTAAATTATAAAAATTATTTTTCAGATCACTCCAACTGTTCCAAAATGTCCAATCCCGAATTCTATTACATTAAATGAAAAGGAAAAGCAATTGGCAGAAAAAGTGATCCACCTGATCAAAATGAAAATTCCTATGAATAAGGAATCACCAACTGGAAAAAATGTAAAAAAAATTTTGAATTTTTACGATAATTTTAAAAATTATTTTAATTTAAAATTTGCCTTAAGAAATATTTTTCCTTAAAAATTGAAGATTTTATGCAATCCGTATTTTTATTTTTACTAGGCAAAGTTGCCAGCAGCAAAATTTATCATTTTTTGTCTTTTTGGGTCCGAATACGAATCCAATAAAATATAAAAATCATATATCCTGAGACTAATTCAAATTTTTTTAACATTTCTTATCTTCCTCCATGACCAATGACTGAGTTTTTCAATTTTTCGTATTGCAATAATTGAAAAAGTCAAAAATAATTTTTACGAAAATCTAAATATATTATAGAAAAATTCTAATAAAAATTAGGTTTAATTTCGAGTTTAATTCACTTTAAATTTAAATTTTTTAAAAATTTGTAACATTTTTAGGGAATGATCAGAATTTTTGATGCCATTTTTCTAAATAATTTCTAAAATTATTGTCCGAATTTTTGAAGACTGACCCAATGAGCAATGAGAGCTCCCAAAGTAGCAGCAACGGAAGTGGAGATGGTAACCGATATGGAGGAAAAGGAGTGCCAACTGCCGGTGGCCACCAACTTTGCCGTAACAAATCTCAATCATATGGTGATCGACTGGATTCTGGCATGTGCGAATCGACGGCAGGAATAAAGCGTTCGACATCAGGCAATTGCATGTTCAAAGCTGGTGAAGATGATTTAGCAAAATTAATTCCGGATGTGAGTGAAAAAATTTAAAAAATCATAAATTTCAAAAAACGGAAAAATTTTTGCCAAAATTAAAATACCGTAAATGCTCTATTAGTAACCCCCTCTCTATTAGAAAACCCCTCTCTATTTGTAACCCCCCCCCCTTCTTCCCAAAAAAATTTTTTTGTCAAAAATAACCAATTAGTAGAAATAACTAATTAGTAGGTAAAATTAAGCCGAAATAAGCATTTTTTTGTCTCAAAAATTTCAGAAAAATTTCCACCTCAGAGGGTCTCTGAAAATTAGTAACCCCGGGGTTAATAATAGAGCATTTACGGTAGTAGAACAAAATATGTGGATTAAATTAATTTTCAATGTAAATATTCGGCATCAGTATATAAATTTAAGTGAGATGAGATAAATTGATTAGAAGAAAAAATTAGTGGATTTGATTAAAAATTGGTAAAAAATTTATGATGATAAGACATAAGACGACAAAATAAGCCAATATCGGATAATTTTTTTATCATAATGGATAATTATATTTTTGTCAATCATTTTAACATTCAAATATTCTACAGAAAAAAATTATTTAAATGGAAAAAATTTTAATATATTAAGTTGAAAAAATTTTCCAAAATCAGATTCTTATATGAAAATTCAAAAATTTTCAATCAAAAAATTTTGTAAATGTTTGTTAATTTTTATAAAATTATTAAATATTATTACCCGAATATTTCATATGCAATTTTGATTTTATTTATATTCTGTTCTGATACATATAAAATAAATTTAAAAAATAAAACATTTTTAACCAATCCAATTTCATAAAATAAATTAAAGGTCACTGAAGAGCATGTTGGCTTGGTCGTCTCCAAAAAAGGCTATATGAATTTTTTGGAAGGAATGCATAAAGAATGGTATAAAGCATTTTTTGTGAATTTTTAAAATTTATTTATGAATTTTTTTGTAGGATTCGAAGATGGGTTATTATCCGAAGGCCATACATATTGCTTTATAGAGACGACAAAGATTTGGTAAGTTTTTTGAATTTAATTTAAAATTTTAAAAAATTAATAAAAATTTTTACTTATAAAATTCAAATAAAAATATTTACAATTTAAAATCGGCTGTTTAATATTAAATTTTTATTTAAAAAGGATACAAATTTTTGAAAAACCCAAAAATATTTTTATTATTATTAATATAAATTTTTTTAATTTTCTAAAATTAAAACATATTTCAAATAAAATTATAATTAAATAATTTTTATTTATGTACAAATTTATAAAATTATTTTTCCTCCGCAGGTAATTCGAGGAATTATTAATTTGGCAATTACGAAAATTGAATTTGCCGACGATCAGCAACAATGCATTTTTTCAGTATTCACCAAACAAAAAGCTTTTTTGATGCAGCCTTTGCCCCCAAATGATGATGTCAGTTTGCTATATTATTATTGTTTTAAAATTAATTTAATTTTAAATATATTTTTACAAATTTTATTTTACAGGTTTTTGAATGGATCAATGCTTTAAATCCATTGTTGGCTGGACAAATCCGTTCGAAAAGAATGAAACTCCAAAAAGCCATTATTAATGCTTAGATATGCAAATTTACTTTTTATCGAAAATTTTCTTTGTGTTAATTTTTATTCAAATTGCATAAATATCGGTCCTTTTTTAATGAATTTGGAGGACATTTTCTTTTTCAACGGGGTAAGAAGAGAATTTTTTAAATTGGAAGTTTTAAAAATAAAAACAAAATGTTTGGAAAAAATATTTTTTTTTATCATCTATTAACTATATGAATTATATTTTCGATTAAACTTAATCAATAATAATAGAGAATGAAGTATTGTTCTTTAAGCTTTTTTTCTATTTTAAATCTTTTCAAAAAGCATTTATTCAAAATTCAAAAATTTACAAAAAAAATCAATGGTATTCAATAAATAAATTAAAAAGAATGATTTTATCTACCCAAAATATTTGATACTTATATATTATCTAGGTGCTTTTTACCCCTAAATTTGCCGTATGTTACAACCAATATTCTGATATTCGGTTGTAACCTTATAAGACAATGTTTTTTTCCATCATTTTACAATTGATAAAAATGTAACAATTTCAAAAAAAATGTTCAAATCTGCTCATGGATAATACATTAGTACCAAATATTCATCCTTTATTCTTAAAATTTAGATATTTTAATTAGACAATCTTGAAAATTTTATAAATTTATTATTAGAATGAAGAAAAAAGAATGTAAAAAATATCAATAATCCATATTCAATCCTCATTTTATCGCAGAAATTCAGAGAATACAAATTACAGAGTTCAATTAAATTAGTATTTCCCAATTCCCAGCACAAATCATTAGAATAATGAGGAAATATGAAATATTGCCTTCACAAATCCAAATACACCAAATGTGAATATTTAATAAATATTAGCACAAATCTCAACCCGAGCCTATTGTCAAGGAAAAGGAAAAAACACTGCCCGATCCTATTGTCAACAAAAGGAAAAAATAGAGCATTTTTCTTATTGAATTTGGATGGAATGAAAAATTTGAGAATAGAGAAAATTTGTTATAGGGCCACGGGCAAATTTGTAATGAGGCAATTTATCTGTGTTGGAGGGAATTTATGCTTGGGAAATTGCCTCGGGCAATAAGGGAAATGCACGGCAAATATAGTGTGCTTTTTTTGCATTTGATGGGAGAAGAATGGGGGCATTGTGGAAAATATTATTATTGAGAAAAAAAATTTATAAATTCTTTACTGCTGCTGCTGGTCGACCTCATCAGCGTATATATTTTTCCCTTTTAAGAACAAAGAACAATATCACCATTAACCCTTGGCCGCGTTGAGGAAAATGGTAAAATTGCCTTCAAACAAATTCATAATAAAATTTCTGCAAAATATGAAATATTTCTTTTATATTTCAAGTTCCTTCAAATTTTATTGTACTTTGTCTCTTTAATCCTCATTAATCAGCAATTATTTTCTGGGAATTTTTATAAAAAATAATAATCACATTTTTATTGAAAACGCAAAACAGAACGTGCTCAATGCCCATTGCCCTTCCATTCGTATTTCTCTTGTCTTCTCATATATTACCATACCAAGTTTTTTTTTTTTTGATTGGGTTTAAGGTTTAAGCTCTCAGCATCCAGAAGTAAAATTGAATAATTCCATTCATCGGCAAAATTCAATCGGGAATTTGAAGTTGAATTCTGAGAAAATGAATAAAAATGAAAAATGGAATGGGTAAATGGGCACTGTACGTTGAAGTATTTCCAGAATGAGAATTTCACATATAAATCCCTTCTCCCCATTCAGCCAATAGTATCCATTTTCAATCAAATTGTGCTCAAATTTTTATTAAAAGCAAAAATTTCGCATTTTTCTATATAATATATCCTTCTTAATTCCCTCCACCCTATTCATTATAAATCAGAAAGACTAAAAATAAAAAGATTGAATTTAATTTCTTATCAGATTTTCCTTATCCATTTTTGGCAAAGATATATAGAATTGGTGTCCAAAAAATTTTAAAAACACTTTTATAGATAATTTTAGTCACGAAACACCATTCTGATATTAGTTTTTGGATAACTTCTCATCAGCTAAGATATTGCCAACTTTACCCATAAAAATGTTAAGGGGGAAACAGTTGCAATTTCGATGAAATAATTTATAAGGTCAATATAATAAGCTCTATGAGCTAAATTCATTGGTACCATTTGTATAAAATTTGACTCCAAATAATACGTTTTTAGAATGAATTTATCAAGGAAAAAAGTTTTTCGATTATTATAACTGGGAAAATTCTATGTTTCAACCTATAAATCATAACAATAGATTCAGCTCGCCAAATCATGTCGAATGAATTGTATATTGTCATAAAAATGCAACCAAGAATGTCCTTGATCGTCTTGCTTAGGTTTTTCCCCTTTAAAAGCCGGCATTATATTACCTATTACCATGACGGTTAAAAAATGCCAAATTCGATGTCGGACTCGCATTCTGTGATTAAAATTAGATTTAGAAAAGGTTTTCCATATTTTTAAAATTATTTTTCAGTAGGGCATAAATTCAATTTATTTGCCCAATTTTTCTCATTCTCATGCTGATATTCACAATGCTAAGGATTTTTAGCTACGGATTCCTAGCTAGAGCTAGGATAGCTGCGGATAGTTTTATCTCCAGCTAAAAATCCGTATTCACAATGCTATCTGCAGCTAACGATTTTTTTATCCGCAGCTAGGTCGTGCTATTTCCCTTTATTTGCTCTTTCTACGGATTTTTATCTGCAGCAGATACCTATCCACAGCTGCAGATAGGTAGCCATTTTTTCATTTTTAATTGTTTTTATTTTAAATTCATTTTAAATTAACAAAAAAAATTTAATTTAATTTTATTTCTATAAATATATGTATGTAAAAAATTCCGGGCTTTCTTTTGAAACTAAAATTGATTTTTAAAATTATTTTAAAAATATTAAACATTAACGAAAAATTAAAATTTTTATATAGAAAAATAGAGGAGAGTTTTTTCTACAGGAATCAATTTATTTCATAATTTTATCTATTTTTATAAATTTTTAAATTAATTTTAAATGAGCTGACTTTTCCCACCTATCCTACTGGAAAGGAGGCTAAGGATTTTTATCTGCAGCTAGGATATCCGCTACCCTATCCTTAACATTGTGAATACCAAGAACTATCTGCAGATAAATCCGCAGCTTTTTTCCGTTGAAATTATCATTATGAATATGGATACCTATCCCTAGCATTGTGAATATGGATTTATCTGCAGATATGCTGATTATCTGCAGCTAGTTAGAATTGTGAATACCAGCATCACTCACTTTCGATAAAAAAAAGTGTTCATTTTTTATTCTTTATTATTGATTTTTTAGATGCTTCCCATCCCCCCAAGCGTCGACAGCCAAGCTTATAATAATATGTGTTTTCTATTCCTTTCTCTCTCTATATAGTAAAATCCATTTCCCCCCAAACAATTCCACTCGCCCATAAATTTTGAATGTGAACGGCGGGGTCGGTTAGTGACGGGCCCATTTAATGGCGAAATAAATATTCTGCGTATAATGAAAGATTTAAATTTTTTTTTATATTATTTGAAAAGTAAACAATCCTCTATCAAATCATAAAATCAATTTATTGTAAAATTTCAAATTTTTTTACATTTTGCCCTTTTCATTCAAAATATCATAACATATCCATAAGTTTACGCTAGGGTTGCGCCCGACCTCGAATGTGCGTTGCGAGCAAAAAAAAAATGGATGAGATCACCCTTATGGGTTCATTTTTATACGCGCGACATTTTAGCAAATCTCGAAAATATGTACAGATTACAGACCCTCGATAAAATCCTAGTTTCTCCAGAACCAAACAAATTCACCCCTAACCTTCAGCAGAGCGAAGCAATTGTTCGCTTTAATATTTCATTATATATCCCATTCCAGTTCAATTTAATTCATTTTGGGTTTTATCCATTTCATGTTTCCATTTTCCAATGCAGAATGTGCACATCAGGGGTGTTGCTCGTCTTGAAAAACACGAGACGAGAATTTTGGACGATACGAAATTTTCAAAAATCGCGAGACGAGAATTTTGGCGAGACGAAATTGCCTAAAAAAAAAGAGAATTACGAGGCCGAGACGAAACGAGACGAGAATTTAAAAAAAAATTAATTATTAGTAAAAAATTTTTATTCAGAAATAAATTAAAATGGTAAATTGTTGTGCAAAATAATAAGTGAATAATCAAAATAGTAAAAGTCCAAATTGTTTTTGCAAAAATAGAATTAATAATCATCGTCTAATTCATAATCTTCCATTGCTGTTTTATAATATGTTTGAATGTTTCTGCATTATGTCTTCCTAGTTAATTTATTTATTATTTATTCAAAATTTATAAAAACCTTTTATTGACAATGCTCCCAATAAAACAAATTTTGGTTTTTCTTTTTCCAAGAAATGAGCAGTCACACTTAAATGTGAATGGCTTCCATCTCTTGAGGACCAAGCATCCGTCGTAATGATCACAAATTCGGTTTTTTGTAAATCTCTTTTTATCCTATCCTAAAATTCCTTTGAATTTCATTTTAAAAATTAGCAACAAACCTTTATTTTCCCATATATTTCTGGTAACATTTTTTGAGTAAAATAAAAACGGCTAGGAATTTTGTATTTTGGTTGAAGATTTTGAATAAGCCTTTGAAAACCGACATTTTCAACCACGGTGAAAGGCTATAGATCAACAGCAATAAATTCCATAATATTTTTGTTTATCTCCATCATTTTTTCGCCATTTGTTCCCATGGGCCTTATATTTTAAAAATTAATTGTAAAAAACCAAATTGAAAATACTCTTCGCTCCCAACAATTGCGCAACATCCCACGTTTGGCTTTCTTTTGCCATCCTCGTTAATATTTCCTCGACTTCTTCATCTGCTCTTTCTGTTGTTTCTATTTCATTATTATTGGATGTGCCTTGAACCGATTGGGAAAATAGTCTTTTTAAAGTTCCAGTTTGTGGTTTCTCATTCTTCGCTTTTTCTGCTGCTTCCATTTTGTCCAAATATTCTTTGTATTCATTTGCATGTTTTTTTAGATGTTTAATAAGTGTTGTTGTTGGAGCAGATGGACGATGGTCGATTTTATATTCACAATTTTTGCAATAAGCAATACCAGCTTCCTTCTTAAAATAATCCCAGACTTTTGACATTTTCATTATTCTAAAGATTTAATTTTAATTAAAAATAGATGAAATAAAAATTAAAAGATATAAAAATAAAATAAAAAGATATTTTGCTTTTATTTGCACTGGAAAATCAATATTTTTATAAAAAATGGGATAGAGAAGGGTCCCCCCTTCACTTTTCATGTCTCGCCAAAATTCTCGTTTTGAGGGTCAAAAAACGAGAACGAGACCACGAGACGAAATGACCCCAAAAACACGAGAATTCCGAGGCCGAGACGAGACGAAACGAGACGAATCAACACCCCTGGTGCACATATACTTATTCTATTAAAAAGACATAGAATTGAGAATTATGACAGCAGAAAATTCTATTTCTATAAATATTAATGCTAATATTTATTCATCAGATTAAATTACGACGAAAAAAGCATTTTCAGCAAAAAATCATAAAAAATTTCGCTCTCTCTTTTAATTTTCATCAAAAAATTAGCTGAAATACCGAATATCCTATTTTTCCTATTTGAATTCCCCTCTCTATTTGAAATCCAACTCTAGAGGGACTCTGAATTTTATAAGCACCCAGCCAGTAGAGGCTTTTGATAGGAAAAATACCGTAATTGTTTTATTTTGAAAATCTCTACTGCTACCAAATTTTTTAAAAAAAAATTTTAGACGCCTCTATACTCATCAATCAGTAAAATTATGAGTATTTATATTTATTTATTTTTGCTACCAAATTTAAATATTTCAACTAAAATCTAAAATTACAGATAATAATTTAAAAAAATCCTATTATTTTGCCTTCACATTAAGAAATGTCATCAATTTATGAGAAAAAATTTTCTTCACTGCAAAGGAAATTCGATTTCGCCGATGTGGTATGTTACCTATGCATTTGAATGCAATTTTCTTTAAAAAATGGGCATTTTGCACAAAAAAAAATTAAATTCATATTTTTAGTTGATCCTGCCCAAAAATTCGGAAATTGCATCGCGGGCCGATGTAAATTTGGAAGCGAGTTATTCATTCAAGAATAACACTGCATGGCAAGGAATTCCAATTATGGCCAGTGTATGTTTCATTGTTTCATTTTTTTCGTAATTTTTATTCTGTTTGATGCCATTAAATCATAAGATTGACAAAATGGTCTAGCTCCAATATTGATAAAATTACTCTGGAATTGTTTAGATCATTTTATTAGGCATAAAATTAGCCATAAAATGTTATCAAAAACATTGGCCAATGTTAAAAATTCATCGAGTTATGACCAAAAACAGCAAGAAACTTAACTTTAAATTAAATCAATCATTTTTTGATCATAACTCGTTGAATATTCAACATTTACCAAAGCTTTTGATATCATTTTGTAGCTAATTTCATGCTTAATAAAATTCTCTAAAATTGGCACAACAGATTTACCACCATCGGCGCTAGAAGATTTCGTCTGCAAATGTCGTAATATGGTTTTTGATAAGAAGATTTTTAGATATTTTCAATTTAATAAATAATTCATTTTTGCCGCTATTAAAATTGGCGAATACACTTTCGCCTAATCTATTATAGGGAAATACAAATAATTGCTAATAAATTCATTTTTTTTATAGAATATGGATTCGACTGGAACGTTTAATATGTGCCTGGCCCTTTCCAAGTATAATCTGCTTACTGCCGGTAAGTTTATTTTATTTCAAAAAATAAAAGAAAACAAATTAATTTGAATGTAATTTTAAGTACATAAATATTATACACTGGACCAATGGGAGTCATTCCTCCAGTCGGATGGCGTCAAACAAGATCAGCAACAGGCAAATTTTTAATCAGCTTACTCCACTCTCCTTTTTGCCATAGGTGTTAAACAATATAATCGTGTCAACTGGAATAGCCGATGCCGAAGTGTCAAAGGCGCAAAAAATATTAGACATGCTTTCGGAACAACAAACCGACACAACGACTGCATTCAGTAGAAAGTTGATGGTTGACGTGGCAAACGGTAAAAATCTCTCAAATAAATTTTAAACTTATTAAATTTGAATAGGCCCAACTGCCTGAGTTGCTTATCGCCTTTTTTAAATAATTCATTAAGAATTCAACTAATTTAGTTTATTTTTGTAATAAATTGATTTTTGACTTTAATTTTTATTTAAATTGGTTTAGAATTGAGCTGAAAGGACCCTTTTAAATTGTTTTTTTAAATTATATTTCATCAATTGTGAGTTAATTTAATAAAATTAATTTCATTGAATAGGTAAAAAATTCTCTTTTTTAATTTGATTATAAAATTTTCAAAAATTGCCTCAATCATTGATGAATTAATCGTCACAAATAGGCTAGACAAGTCTAGTTTAATAATTCCTATATTTGGTGAAATATTTTTGTTATTAAATTTATTTTCCAACAATTTTTATTCCTTCGAATCATTTTTTTTCTTCAAGGCTATACCCGACAATTTTCTGACAAGTTACAGCGAATTCGTGAGGCCAGTGACCAACCCATATGCATAATGGCCGGAAACGTTGTTAGTTTAATTAATATTCTCATTTTTATTAAAAATTAAAAATAGCATGCAATATTTTGTATTTTAATTTCATTTAAAATTTTGAATTGTTGACATATTTCCTTATGTTTATTTCAATTTCTAACCTAAAAAAGAATCGCGAAAAATAGATTAAAATATTTATTAAAATCGTTAATTTATATAATATTAAAAAAAACTTAAAATTCGTTCATTTTTTCAAACATCTCAAGTTCTACCGGGCCGTTTTTCGAGATCTTTTTTTTAAAAGTTTCGTATTTCAATGGCACATATGGAAAAACCTCAACTTTTTCAAAATCATTTTTCGGTTTCGAGATATTAGCCAAAAACCGGTTTAAAAAAGAGAACTTTTTTAGTTTGCCCCGGTAAAACTTTTTTCCTTTTGATTTTTCGATACCCATTGTTATTCTAGGAACCTAAGTTGGAGTCTTAGCTACAAAATGATATATGGTTTGTGGGGTTTATCTTCAAAACCCAGGGCTGTGGAGGTGCGCAAAAATTGGTACCTCGGCATTTTTTCCTTTATGGCCGATTGGCGAAGATGGAGGGATGGGGACGGAGGTCGCGGGTTCGAATCCCACCTGAGGCCAATAATTTTTTTAGGGGTTTTCGATGATGGGGATCACGAATTTGAGGTTTAATTTGAAAATTAAACCGGTTCAAATTTTTAAACCTGTTCTGCGCGAGTTGAATTTTTATCAAAAATATAGGGAATGGATTCTAATAGTAAATATAACCCTCCTAGGAATCTTTTAAAGCGCGATAGCGCTTTCCCCACACCTTCCCCACGTATTCCTTCCGTCACCCCCTTAAGAACCAGCGGGCTTGCCCCGCTGGTTCTTTATATAATATTAAAAAAAACTTGAAATTCGTTCATTTTTTCAAGTTTAAGACTTTCTACCCAACCGATTTTCGTGATTTTTTTTTTAAAAGACGCACAATTTCATTGCGCATCTGAAATAAATCAGCCATCTCGAAACACCCAACCGGTTTCGAGTTATTAGCCAAAAACCGGTTTCAAAAATTGAACTTTTTTGGTTTGCCCCGGTAAAACTTTTTTCCTTTTGATTTTTGGGTTTTGTGCCCGGAGAAAGGGCACTCCGCAAGATTGTCAGCTTTCGAATGATATATGGTTTATGGGGTCGAAACTCAAAACCCTGGGCTCTAGAAGCCGGCAAATGGGGCCAAGTCGGCACTTTTTCCTTTGTGGCCGATTTGGTAAGAAGGGAGGAATTGGGCGGAGGTCGCGGGTTCGAATCCCACTAAGGGCCAATAATTTTTTTACATGGGTGGGAGGTCGGGGAAATGAGCCAGCCATGGGAGTGCTCGGGATAGAGCCGGATAGAGGGAATTAAGCCGGATTAAGGGGGATTAAGGTGGATATATGGGGATTAAGCCGGATTAAGCCCCGAAATCGATGGAAAATGACCCGGAGGGCTAGTGGAAGGTCAGGGAAGGCCTTGGGAGTGCGCGGGATATATCCGGATTAAGGGGGATTAAGGTGGATATATGGGGATTAAGCCGGATTAAGCCCCGAAATCGATGTAAAATGACCCGGAGGGCCAGTGGAAGGTCAGGGAAGGCCTTGGGAGTGCGCGGGATATATCCGGATTAAGGGGGATTAAGGTGGATATATGGGGATTAAGCCGGATTAAGCCCCGAAATCGATGGAAAATGACCCGGAGGGCCAGTGGAAGGTCAGGGAAGGCCTTGGGAGTGCGCGGGATATAACCGGATATGAGAGGATTAAGGTGGATATAGGGGGATTAAGTCGGATAAATGGAATATAACCATACTAGGGATCTTTTAAAGCGCGATAGCGCTTTCTTCCTACCAATAGCAAAATTTCTAATTGTCCCATGTATTCCTTACACCCATCAGATCATATGCCCCCCAAATTTTAACCAGCGGGCTTGCCCCGCTGGTTAAATTTTTGTTAAAAATAAATCCAAATAAAATTTTTTTCTAATATCCCAAATATTTCAATTTTTTAAAAGGTTACGACGGAGCGGACAGCGGAGTTGATAGAAATGGGAGTTGACGTGGTTAAGCTAGGAATTGGCCCAGGTATTTTAAACTATCTTTTGTTTCCATTTATTTGATGCTTTGAATTTTTAACACATTTTTAAAATTATTTTTATTTTTACATTTATGACCAAAATCAAAAATAAAAGAAAAATTGGTAATAGTGTCGTTCGTTCCCCCCTTTTTTCTAAAAAAAATTTTTTATTTTATTTTTGGCTAAAAACAATTATTTAGGGGTTTTTGATGATGGGGAATACGAATCTGCCATTAGTTTTTCATTAGCTATACTGGGTAAACCGTTATGGGTTCACAAACCGGTTTCGAAAAATCAAACTTTGGCATTTTGGGTCATCTTATACATCATTCGACGCGTATTGATGAGCTGATCATGAATCTGTCATCGCATAAAACCATAAACTAAAAAAGTTATGGCCATTTTAGTCACCTGGGGCATCTAAACACCTTATGAAATTTTAAATGGCCATAACTTTTTTGATTTTGGGTTTTAGGCAATACAGATTACAGATTCATGATCAGCTCATCAATACGCGTCGAATGATGTATAAAATGACCCAAAATGCCAAAGTTTGATTTTTTCGAAACCGGTTTGTAAACCTATACTGGTTCAGGAAATTTAATTCGTGAAAAATAAATGCCAGATTCGTATTCCCCATCATCAAAACCCCTAAATACTTGTTTTTAGCCAAAAATAAAATGAAAAATTTTTTTTTGGAAAAAAGGGGGGAACGAACGACACTATTACCGAAAAATTTACAAAAAATTTGAGAACCAATCTTTTATCAAAAATCATGAATTTATTAATCTGAAATTTAATTTATTAATTTCAGGCTCGGTTTGTACGACACGAAAGAAGGCATAAAGGGGGAACAATTAAAAATTAATTTATAATTATTCGCATTTATTATTTAGACTGGCATTGGATTCCCGCAATTCAGTTGCATTTTGGAATGCGCAGAAATTGCCAGAGGCATGTTTATTAAAAAATATAAATTTGAATTTTGGCAATATTAAATTTAAATTAAACGTCAATTTTGAAAAAATAAAATATAAAATTTTGTTAAAAGGAAAAAATATAATTTTTTAATTCAATATTTTATAATTTTTATTTAAAATTTATTATTTAATTTTTCCAATTGTTTCACACAGAAATGAACGGGCATGTGATCGGGGATGGTGGCTGCACTAGCCCAGCTGATGTGTGCAAGGTTTTCGCTGCTGGCGCACATTTTTGTATGGTAAGCGAAAAATAAAATGTGGAAGAAATATTTAAAAAGATCCATTTATTTTTTTTTTTTTTTGATAAAAATCGTAAATATATTTTTAAGCAAAATAATCGAAAATAATCATTCAATTTATTATATCAATTTTTTAACACAGAATAATCTGTTACAATTATTTACAAATAGGAAGCGGATTTAACTCGCAAAAATATAATATTCTATATTTATTTTTTTATGGAATTTTTCAAAATGAAAAATTTATATATAATTTCTTCCTCTCGTTTATTTTAGCTCGGTGGCCTTCTCAGCGGACATGATCAATCTGGAGGGGATTATTTCGAAGAGGGAGGCAAGAAGGTAAGTGTATATTCTCTGTAATTATTTTAAAAAATTTTGGGAATCATCGGATCAAAATTTCTTAAAAAATTTTCCTTATATTACGAGAATTCAGAATTTTAAAAAAAAATTTTCAGTATAAATTGTTCTATGGGATGAGTTCGTCTCAAGCTCAAACAAAACACAGCGGAGGAGTGTCCGATTACCGGGCTAGCGAAGGCAAATGCGTGCGCATCGAATATCGGTGGGTTAACCGTGTTTTGGGTTTGATTATTTTCAAATTGTTTAAAAAAGAGTTCAAGAATGATTTTTTGTTTTTTTATTCAAATTTTCAAGCTTTTGGCTGTAATAGTAAAATCGAAACTGAAATTTGTCGAAATTCAAAAGAATTTAAATTTTTATTATTTTAATATTAAATTTACTGTTATTATTTTTTTTAAATTTAAATAAATATCTTCAAAAAACAATTAGATTTCCTATAATTTAATGAATAAAAATCATCTTAAAAATTGTTGATTATTTTTTCAGAGGAGATGTGAATGCAACAATCAAGGATATATTAGGTGGCCTTCGCAGTTGCTGTTCAGTAAGTTAATTTTTTAAAAATTTTATTATCGCCATTGAAACATAAAAAAATCAAGACAATGAAAAATATCAAATAAATATCTAATTTTTAAATAAAAAAAATTTTAAAAAAATAAAAATTAAGTCAAGATTTAAAAAAAATGAAGTTTTATGACTCTAAATATCATAAAAAATTTTAACAATTTTTAATTCATAAATTCGATTTTTACAGTACACTGGTGCAATGCAATTAGCCGAGCTTTATGAACATTCAAAATTTATTGTCGTCGGAAGCCAGCTGAATGAAATGTTTAAACAATTTGAAATCTGATGCAATTCATTGGATGTAAAATTATGCATAAATTCAAATGTTTTTGGTTAAGAATAATTATTAACAAATCATTTTTTTATTTATTTTTAGTAAAAAATTTAACCATATGTTAATAATTCAATAGAATTCTCTGTTGATTATTTTTTATTTGCATTATAAAATTATAAGAGGTAATTCATAAAATAGTCCAAATTTATTCTATTTTGACAAAAGCGAATGCCGCTTTTATATTTTGGCCCAATTGAATGCAGAAAAAAAGCCGGAAAAATTCATATTTTAAATTAATTCCCCTTCTTCAATTAGAATTTGGGCACATTGAAAATTTTAATGAATTCTTCAATTGCTCGAGAATTATAATCCTTTCTCATGAACTCATTGAATTTGTTTTCCTTCATCCCCTGACCAATATTATATTATCCAGAAATATTATATCATTTAATGCTTCTTTTTTTTTATCATTTTTTCAACTTTTCTGGCCAAAAATCCATTTGGCAATAATGACAGAAGACGAAAAGCATAGCCAAATTACAATGAGTTAAACAATTATTTAACGATTCTGCGGATAATTTTCGATGGAAAATTGATAATTTGGCCAACTGAAAAAAATTATAAAAAAATAAAATTTAATATTTGCTTCAAAATTTCAAATAATAGAGTCCTTTGCTATATAATTGGGGTCTTTTTTTGCTAATCAATTCTCAATTTGTGAATTCATTTTCGTCTTTCATTTTTAGCTTCATTTTATTCCCAATTTTTGCCTAGAAAATAGATTAACATTTTATTAAAATTTAAATATATTTTTTGCGTCAACCTTCTCAAAATTCAGACACAACATATATTAAAAAAATGGTTAGTAGCGCAGCAGGATGTATGTCGATAAATTTGGCCATCAAAAAGGACTATGAACCATCCGCGGCCAATGCGCACGCTCCGCGCAGAAGGAGCAGAGTGGCTATTTTTTTACATGTCATTCTTCGGAATATATACATAGATCAAAAAATGGGGAATGTACCAATCAAAGACTAAAATATATAAACCCTTGGCTACTCTGCTTCTACTGCGTGCAGCATTTTGTTTATGGCCAAATCGATCGTTGATTCATCCTGCTGCTTTCTTCACGGCAAAAATGAATGAAAAAGCGCTATTAATTTTTGCCAAAAATTGGTGAAAAGCAGTCCACCCATTTTCCACAAATTCTCAATCTTTTTTTTTTAAATTTTTCCGGCAATTTTCAACCATTATTCTATTAATAAAAATGTTTTTCAATTAAATAAACCATCTAAGCCTTTAAATTTTTACAAAATCCCAACTAAATTCTAGTTAAATCATTATTTTATTATTTATTACCATTTAACTAAATGCTTAATTCGATTTATTTTCGTAATTCAATTTTTAATTTTTTAACCCTTTCCTGAAAATTTAAAAGTCCCAAAATTCGGAGGACACATTAGGTTTTAAATTGTAAATATTCAATTTCCTTTTACTTTTTTATCCACCCATAAATGAATGTGATCTTCATTTCAAACTCATTTCACGAAAGACATATGCATATGCAGATTTCCCCTTCCATTTTGCTTCTTCCAATTTTTCTCAATTCCATCCATTACCATTCCATATTCATCCATCCACATCCCCATTCATTTTTAGCTTCTAATAAACTTAGGTGAAATGAATTGGAATCGATCCAATGAGAATGAATGGCTTTCGACCCTAATTCTATGAATCGAAAGAAATGCTTTGGACAAAATCTTCTTTCCCTATACGCAGACAAATTGACCATCCAATCAATTCATTTTTATATTCTGCGATTTTACGAAAAAAAGCGTGATCAAAATCAAAAATATAATTACCCTTATCCTTCCATACTAAAAAGCATATCCATGGATTATTTATTTTATCCATGAATTCCAATAATTCGAATAGTAAGAATTCCTCTCTATTTATTCCTTATTGATATTATTATTTAATTGTAAATTCATATTTTTAACATTTTTATGATTTGCGATTATCCTTACAGCAAAAGAGAAAGGTTAAAAAATTTTGAAAATATTTAATTAAATATATTTTGAATAAAATAATAAAACACTGTAAAAATTTTTCAGTTTGAAATAATTTGTTCCTTTCATTTTTTAAGGGTTCGATCTAAAACTTTTTATTTCATAATTATGTTTTCTGAATTTATTTAATCTAAGCCAGACGGATGCAAAAAATGAAATAAAATTAACAGCTCAAATTTCTATTTTTACCGCGGCATCCCAACGCTCGTAATTTTTTATCCCGCACTTTTATACCATTCTTCCTCCCATCCAAATGAATGCGGGAATAATGGGCAAATAAAATATGGGAAGAGGATGAGAATGGATATTGAATTAGGATAGTGGTTGCTAATTGGTGCATTATATTTTTTCCAAACACAGCAAAATATTTTTCTACCACAAAATTTAATTTCTGCGCTAATCATCTTTTTATTAAATCAAATTAACGATTTTCGCAATTGTAATTTTATAAAAAATAGTCTTTCAAATCCCAAGCGTAATTTGGACTTTTTCAAATGATTGAAATCTGATATTTTCCTTTGCGCATTCATTTTTCTATTAATTAGATTACAATTAGCCAGCAATTGCGTTTTAGTCTAAAAATATTAATATAATTCATTTTTTCATTGGAGGCCAATACGTAAATTTATTTTAAATTTTGGAAACTTATTTAATTTTATTCATATTTTTTCAGCCTTTTTCAGCCAAATTCATTCCTTCCAAATTTACCAATTTCTTTTTTTTGTACACGAAAAATTCATCCCCATTCATTTTCCATGTTACAGAAAAAAGTGGATAATCGGGCAAAAATGGAAATCACACACTATTTCGCCGGAGAAGCAAGCACAAACCTATCCTAATCTCTAGCCTAATCACATACTGCCACAACCGTAACTATAGTTTTCGAAATTTCTACTTTTCTACTTCTCTGACGAAAATAGTTTTTATAAGTTACAGTTTTGCCCGAATCCCAGTTTTTCCCTTGACATCCTTTGCCTAAAGCAATTCAGAATTAATTTCTCATTTTCCACATTCATTGATCGCCGTATTCTGCCAGCCATCATTTTCTATTTCTATCGTTGGGCATTTGAGACACATTGGGGGAACGTGCGAATACTTGGAATAGAAGGAAAAATGTGAAGTGGATGGGATTGATTGGGATTGGGGCCAATTTCTCTTCCCAACAAACTCTATTTTGTTTAGGGCCAATTCCATATTCATTTATATTTTCTTTAAGCAGAATATCGTCCAATGATGAATTCGCACCTAGAACAAACATTTCATATTTTTAATAAAATCATCCATCGCTTTTCATTCTATTCCAAATTTATAAATCCAATAACAACATCCCGTTAATAAAGCGTTAATCAATTCGCATCCTTATTCTTTAATAATTTTTTATTTTATTTTGCTATTTATATTTGTATCTCAAATTCAATTAATCAAAAGAATTTTCATTCTATTCCAGCATTCCAATTTGCCAATTCGCGCTGCTTATTCATTTTATCTTCCCCATCCCCAGAGCTTTGCTTCCATTTATCCTCATTTCCATTATAGATTATACCAATTCAATCCAACTACTTGGCCTTTGGCCACAAACTGCCCTGCTAGGCTTCATTCAACCCATTCCTTCTGTCTCCATCCATCCTCCCACTTCCAATCAACGCACAAAATCGCGTCCTATTCCTCCATTCCCCATTTGTCACACTCTTTTCCCCTCGGGGGCGCGCGTACACCAATCAATTATTCTTTCAACAGTACACATCCCAAACATCGGCCATGTCCGGGCAATTATAAAATGAACAATTTTTTACTCATAAAATTCTCCATCAAAAACCGCCAAATGCTCTTCCATATCATAATTCTTCAAAAATTAGGAAAATTAGGGGTCTCTTTCTTTAATTTATGGACACTTTTAAGAAATTTAGCAGATTTTGCAGAGCTTTAGGGAACTAAGAAAAAGAAATAAGAAATTTTTTGGGTTTACCATGAGAGGATCTCTGGGTACTCAAAATTAAGACTGAGGGATTTATAGAGGAAGAGAGGTTTTAAAAGAGCTTATACGGTATTTTTTCTAACTTCCGTTTGTTCATTCTTCTTTTTTTTGGCATAAACTACCGTAAATCCTCTATTTGAACCCCTCCCTCTATTTGAACCCCTCCCTCTATTTGTACCCCTCCCTTCCTCCCAAAAAAAATTTTTTTGTCAAAAATAACAAATTAGTAGAAATAACCAATTAGTAGGTAAAATTAAGCCGAAATAAGCATTTTTTTGTTTCAAAAATTTCAAAAAAATTCCCACCTCAGAGGGTCTTTGAAATTTAGTACCCCATGGTGTTCAAATAGAGGATTTACGGTATTCTAAAAAGAGCATTTCGATTTCATTCACCCATTTCCCCGTAATTATTTTCTCATCTTAATAAAAATCTTCCAATTACTCCAAATAATCCAAAAAATTGCCCATTTTTTGCCCTCATTTTTCAGCCATATTTTTATCCTACTATCAAGTATCAACAGAATTATTTTGGTAATGGCACATTTCCCGCAATTTTTCCTCAATCCATCAACAAATGAATCATTTCTTCCCATTTCCTTATCATCCAATTTCACTTTCATTGATCATTCTTTCCATATTTCATTCCCATCCATATCTTCACAATCTTTTCATTCATTATTAAAAAAAATTTCGGTTAGGTGTCTGAGAAAATGGAAATGAAAATAATCAAATTATAATAGCAATGTTTTAGTGAAATTCATTTTATTAAAAAAAAATTCTTTATATAGGAAGCTACCATTTTTGATGAATCACACTTTTTGCTAGTCCAAATTAATGTAAACTTATTTTTATTTTATTAAAAAAATATCAAAAACTACCATTTTTGATAAATCACACTTTTGCTACTCTAATAATGTAAACAAGTTTTCCACAAAAATCAAAGTTCATCCCAATCCTATTTAGGCTCATTTTCATTTTAACAGACCACAAACCCTTCCCCAAACCGCAACCCCACTCCCTCTCATTAGCTCATCATCATTGGTTGTTCCATCCACTGAAAAAATAAAATATTCGCGCATCGAAAATTTTCGATTTGGGTCCGCCCATTTTTTACGATTCCATCACCTTCCCCCTCATTTTCGCCTCATTTCCCCGCCTCCACCCCAACACTTTTTTCCCTCAATCTCAATAATCATTGGTTTCTCCCTTTAGTCTACCATACCCCAGCCAATAGTCGTTTTGGGAAGGGCTGATGATAATGGGAGAAAGGCATCGACAACCCATTTTATATACATAAAACATATTTTCTCCTTATTGATGCCTTATTATTAATTGAATGCGGGAATATTGGGCAAATAAAATGTGGAAAGAGGATGGGGATGTATAATGGATTTGGATGTGGAACATTTCCCGCGTTTATGTCCTATTCTCCAATAACAAATGAATCATCCTTCGCAATAAATTCCCACTATTTTTTATTTAATTTATTTTTACCCTCCTATTTGGCCATTAGCGTAAACAAGACTTGTAAAAAGTCGTCATTTTTACAAATTATATAAGGCCAAAAATGTTCATCAAATTATTGTTTACTTCAAAAATTCACGATTAGGTACCCTCCGCCCCCTTTTGCACATTTTTTTCGTGGCCAGCAAAACAAATTCCAATTCCATTTACGCATTTCATTACCAAAAATTGCACATTTTTTCGTGGCCAGAAAAACAAATTCCATTTTCATTTACGCATTTGGTTTTCGCTACCATTCTTATAGCCAATCGCCCTAAAAAAGCATTTGGACGATCAAAGTTCTACCTATCCTCCATTCCCCCATTCTCATTCATTTGTGCCTATCCAATGCCCATCCAAGACGAAGGCCAAAAATTGGACCCAAATCGCAAAGGAAAAAATTATGCGAATACGCAGATTTAATCTTGGAAAATCCCCATTCCAATGGCAATATTCAATTCCTTGATTTTCCCTTTTTAAATTATCAAATCCAAATCCCTGAAACATTCTTTCCATTTTCCATTCTCATCCATATCTTCTCATTCTATCATTCATTATCGGACAAATACCCGGGAATGGTATTCTGAGTAAATGGAAATAAAAATAATTAAAAATGATCAAGTGTGCCCATATTTTAGTGAATGTTTACTAAATTAAAAAGTAAAATGTTCATTTTATTTAAAAACTCATCAAAATAATATCGAAAGCTCCCATTTTTGATGAATCATAAATTTTTTGCCATTCCAAAATAAATATAAACATTTATACAAAAATCAAAGTTCATCCCAATTTTATTTGGGCTCATTTTCATTTTCAAAACAGACCAATGACCCAAACTCTTTGAGCCACACATAACTTGATGAAACACGGATGTTTGTTGTGGAGAGAGGGAGTCGGCTTGGCTTTTTCTCCCACCCAAAGCAGTATTGGGTTCCCCAAACAATCCGCGCATTCACTTTCCATTTTTTCGCGCTCGATGGCCCAAATGAACCCTTGCCTCGTCTCTTTCTTCCCCAATGAACGCATTATTGACCCATCCAATTAGCCAAAATTCCATTTCATTTCCTTTTCTTCCCTTACCATTTACCATTTTTCCGGTCATCCTTATGGCCAATTAGACAAATTTTCACATAATTGTTTTTCTTCCTTCCTAATTTGATTTTTTGATTTTCCTTTCCTCGAGAAATTGACAAAAAATGCTATTAACAATTGCATTAATTTTACTTTCTAGGTCAAAAAGGTAGAATTAGGAAAAGAAGAATGAATGGACAGATTGGGATCATCAAATGATTTGGAATTTTAGAAGGCTTGCCTATCCCAACGGATTGCGCGCTTTCCTTCCATTTGCTTATTATTCGTCCATTTCCCCCTTTTTGCCCTTTTTAAAGCTCATCAAAGATCCGCTTTCCCTCTTTTAAATATTTTTTATAAATTTTTTAAAATAAAATAGTCATGCATCACCGAAATTGCTTTATTTATAAATTATTTATTTGGCCCATGTCGAATTCAGCAAATTTAAAATCGACAAAATTATTTTTTCCTTTTCTTATCAATTTTTCCCACATAAAATTTTTTCATTTCGCTTTACCCTCGTTCAACACCAAGGTCGCCCTTGACCTAGAACAAATCTTTTCCATTTCCATTGAAATGGAAAATATAAAAATAATTTTCCCAGCTTTGCCTTGATTAAAAATGGTGGAAATTATTTTTGTGACAAATGCCACTTAAATTCAATAAGCATTTTACTTTCAAAAAATGACCGTTTCCATTCTTCCATTGGTCGGATTAATTTTTTTCGCCTCCATTCTTTCATTTCCCTTGTTCGATTTTACCCTCGCCAATGGCCACAATTTTTCATCCAATTTTCCGTCTTAAGAAAATTTGGCAAAAATTTTAATAGAAATACGAAAAAAAATGTATTTTCCAAATTGCTTCGATGAGAATTTGAGAATGAAAAAGCTGCCTTAATTTAATATAAAAATTGGCCCCAAAAAATGATTACATTTTTACATTAATTTACAACTTCTTATGATTAATCAATTTTTATTTATCAATCATAATTTTCCTTGCTACTTTCTCCGTTAATCTGGCCAACATTTACTTTTATGGCAATTCCATAAAAACATTCTTCTTCACGGTGGCGGCCGGCAGCTCCTATCCAATAAATTTTAATATATCTTTTTCAGATTTTACGATGAAATTTTTTCAAATTAAATGGGAAAAAATCAAATTGCCTCTGATTTTCTCTAATTTTTCATAATTCAAAAAATTTTTAAACAATTAAAATCCGATCAATTAATTTCTGTGTTGGGATTATTTTATTAGCCCGAATTGAATTCGAATTCATCCATCATTGTTGGCCTATTCCCCTCCCCCATTCTCCTTTAAAGAATTGGCCATTTCCATTTCTCTTTTTTTCTTCCAATTTCTATTCGATTTCCTTTTTTCCTTCGGGAATTTTGCGGCCAAAATGAAATCAATTTTGGACAATGTTCACTCCCAAAGGCCACAAAAAGCCATAATTGAACTTCTCCAAATGCGCGCAAAGATATTCGAATGAATTTTTAAGAAAAATTCATTTTTTTTAAATTTTCAGAGATTTGTTTATTAAAGATACTTTTTCGAATTAACGACTAATTTATGCGAACAAAATTAATAAAATTTTATGGACAACAAATTTTAAATCTATACTATTTCCACAAATTGGCGTTGTCCATTGAAAAATTCGTTCATGCTGCCAATCTTCTTCCAAATAAAAAATACTTGTATATTATTCGATGATTATGGTGGATCATCCAAAAATGAATTAAAAAATCAACCAAAATTGAAACCAAATTGATTGAAAAATGATGATTCGATTCAGCTCATTTTCGCCATTTTTCCTTCCGTTCAATTAATTGGCCCAAATCCAAATCAATGGGAATGGCCACACCGGCATCGACGTTATTTTCATTAATTATATTAAATAAATTTAAAAATAATTTACATTATTTCGGCATAATCGAAGTCTTCATCGCTCCCTTTTTCCATTTCCTACATCTACAACCCCATTAGATTTCACTGCCGGCCATTACAATTTGATTGTTTACGAAAATTCAATCGGTAAAAGTTGTGAATTGAAATTTTTAAAAATGAATAAATTTTCTTTAAATAAATTAGGCCAAAAAGCTACTGCCTCATCACCGTCGAGTGCCCAAATGATCGGAGTTTGGTTGCCCCGAGGCTATCATCAAATTCAATTTCTTCGCATATTTGAGGTATATTCTCCATTCGAAATTAATTGAATTAATAAATAAAAAATAAATTGAAAGGCGATGAAAAAATCGATTTGGAGTTTCGGCCAAAAGGATAGGCAATTTTGATTTCCTCCAACTGGAACATAAAGACCAAATGGATGTACTCAATCGAGAATTACGACATCAATTCAAATTAATGATTAGGGCAATGGCAAAAATATGGAACGAATTGGCATTGGAAGCAACAGCCAGGTAAATTAATTAATTATTTTGACAAAAATATTTTAATACGAATTTATAAATTAATTTGGTCCTCTTAAAAACTCATAATTTATTATTTTTTATTCCATTTTTAATTTATTTGTTCTGAATTTATTTCTCTTTTTGAAGATCAATTTGGAAGTTTTGGACGAAAATGGCAATCCCCCAATATTCCGAAAATTGAATTTTCAAGTTCAAATTGATCCATCAAAAATTGGCCAATTGAATGAGCGGCTGGTCCAATTGGAGGCTTTCGATGCGGAATAAGGAGAAAATGGGCAACTTTATTATTTCCTTGCCAAACCATCCTCACATTTTTATATTGGTAAATTAATCATTTTTCATTTTATTTTTTAGTAATTTTATTTAGAGCCAAGGACTGTTTGGTTGCGAATATTTTGCCAAATTTTATGCACTGAAAATGCCATCAAATTCCACGTTGGATGTTCGTAACGAGGATCATGCCTCGTCAATTCCATCAAAAATAAACAAATAATGGAGGGAAAGGGGAATTGAAGAGCTATCAAATGAGGTTCAACAAATGTTTGGCATTCGGAAAAGGGCCGCCTTGGAAATTGTGGTTTTGGAGGAAAATGAGATTGCCAAAATGAGGAGACAAAAACTAAAGGTTAGGGATTAAATTCAAATATGAATAAATTTTTAATTTAAGGCCACAAAAATTGGCTAATAAGAACTTTTGAAAGTATCCCTATAGTTGATTGTTAAAGTGTTCTATTTTGAATATTTTTTTATTCTTTACAGAAAACGAATGGATTTTAAGATACTTTTTCTTTATAGATTAAAAAATTAATATTTAATCTTAAGCATAGTTTTTCTGAAATTGAACCGGACTAAAAATTCATTGAATTATAAGGAATTTACACCTGCTGTAAATTAATCAGTTCTTGCTGCATTGATTCAAAAATTTTGGAATAGACTAAAAATGTTTTGGATGAATTAAAGATAAATAAACAAATTTATTTAAATAATCACTTCGGAATTTGTAATGACCAATGACCATTTAATTTAAGCACCATTTTCGGCAACTAAAATTTATGCCGCCATTCGCCCACCAAAGTTGGCACAATATGTACATTTGGCACATGAGGAGTGGAGAATGCCTTCATCCATGGAATTGTCTCGTCATAATTCTGAATTTTTTTTGGAATTGTGCCCAAATTAAATACCAAAATGCGGCGGAATTTGATCTTTGGTGGTGCCCACCTTTTCCAAAGGATGATTCAGAGGAGAAAACCGCTTTGACCATCCGAATTTCCGTTTTCCGGTGAATTATAATTAATTAATTTAAAAATATTGGAAATAATTATAAAATTCCCAAATTTGATGGGAGGAGGACGGCATTTGGGGACCAAGAATTCAAAATTAGGGTGGATTCAACAATTGACCAAAAAATTTGATTTGAAGGAATACCGAAGATAATGAAGGACCAACGAAAATTCAAATAACTGAGACATAGACATAGAATCCTCTGGCATTTCCACGCAAATTTGAACAATGTAGACAAAAATAAAAATAGGTGAATGAAATACAATGAACATAAATATATTTTACCAAAAAGATTCAAAATTCAACGGCCAAGTGACCAGCAATTATCCAAATTTCCATTTGAATTGGACAAATTGAATGGTCAACTTCGCTTCAACAAAATGCCGTCATCCATTGACCAAAGGGAATGGAATATTTCGGTCGTGTCACAAATCGAAATGGGAACAGCACAACAATCACTTCGCATTCAATCTGCCCCACAACATTTTCAAATTGTTTTGGCCGATTCCAATGAACATTGTCCAGAATTTAGCCAAATTCCCTTGGGCATTTGGTCCAATTGGAGGAAAAGCATTTAGCCCCTAAAATACCAAGTGATGGAATTATTTGGAGTGCAAAGGTAATGGAAGGGGAAATATATTTTATTATTTTAAATTAAATGTAAAATTGATTTGAAGGCAACTGATCGTGATTTTGCTGAAAATGGCGAAGTTAATAACAAATTGATGAGAGACAAATATGGAATTTTTGAAATGGATCAAATTAATGAAGAAGTAAAAATTAAAATAAAATATAAATAATATTGTTTTTTTCAGATCCACTTGAAAGGCATTTGGCCCGCAGAATTGGACCAAATTCAATTGAAAATTTTGGTAATGAACCGAAGATGGCCTCAATCCCAAGTCCCAACAAATTCAATTGGAATTAATTATTCAAAGACTTCAATAAGAAAATGGCACAAATCAAATCCAAAGTAAAAATTAAATAATTTCTATTTATTAAAATTAAAATTTTTTGGTTCAATTTGATGGCAAATTAAAAATTAATTATTTATTATAATCTTTCTAAAATAATTTTTACAATTCAGCGGTTGATCAAAAAATGTTGCAAAGCACATGCCAAATACAGAATATGTATGCACTCGAATTTTCCAACCCAATTGATTCAATTATTGGCCAAATTGATCAAGTGGCGCCCGAGGGAATGGTTAATATTTTTAACACTAGTTCAATATTAAATATTTTTATTTATTCATTTAGACACTTGGTCATATTTCCGTCTTTGGTTGATAGGCCCAAATGGAATTGTTCAGTATTCTGACCATTTTGGCATTGATCGAATCGGTGGCCGTCTATTTTTGAGGCGAACTTTGATCAAATTATCGATAGTAAAATTTACATGAAATTCATGGAGAATATTTGGATTTGCCAGTGGCCGCTGATTTTGCCGCAGGACAAAATCAACAAAATGCAGATTTCGAGTGAAAATTCTAAGGCAAAATGTGCATTTTCTCCGGTAAAAATATTTAATTTTAGCTTAAATATTTTATATTTTTATATATTTATATAAATTTAAGATTATTTTTTTACAGAGATTTTCTCGCATTTTACCTATCGAATCGCAGTCTTGAAGGAACCAACCTGGCCAAGAATTACTCAAATTAGAGACATAAGATGCGGATTGGGGCCAAAATGGACCAAACCGAATTTCGAATGGCTTTGGAAATGGATTGGCTTTCATTGAACCCGGATTCGGGCAAAATTAGGGCAGAAAGGTCGCTGAATAGAGAGGAGAGGGCGAATTGGGCGAACAATTCACATTTATTGGTAGGAAATAAATATTATTCTAATAATAGAAATGTTGATATTAATTAAAATATGTAAAATTATGAATTTATATTTTTTTGGAATAAAGAAAAAATCAAGGAAGAGAAAACAAACATGTGCAAGAAAGATTATGCTATTCATTTCTTCCAAATACCTAAGCCATTTATTTTATTATTAATATAATCCAATTAATCCTTTATTTAAATATTTTCAAAAATAAATTCCCAAATAAATTTTAAAGGTGTTTTTGATCATTCGTGCCTCAGATTCTGCCCCTCATTTCCAAAATCCACAAAATGTCATCTCAGAATTTGATTCGGCAGCCAATCAATTGTATTTTTCCATCGAATTTGAGCAACGCAAAATTTCTAGGATTTTTGAATGGAACTACTCATCAAATTTTGCCATCGGGCGACAATTTTGTTTTTGATGAGAATGATGGAAATGAATGGAAAGAATGCAAAAAATTGTTGAATATTCATTTTGCCACTTTGAAATTGCAATTTAATAGGTTGGAATTTTTAATATTTAAATTATCAAATTTATTTAAAATATTTCTATTCCATTTTTTGAGCATTTTCAAAGATTTATCTGAATTGAATTTATTCAATTTTTTATTTCTACATTTTCTGAACAAAATTGACATTTTGCGATTTTTAATTAATTTTAAAAATGAATTCAATTTCATATTTTTAATAATTATATTTTTAAGTTCCTATCAAATGAGGATTGAATATGCGGATTGCTTCTAAGGAATTTTGTGGCCAAATGACAACAAAATTGGTAAAAATTTGAGTTAAATTAAATTAAATTAATATCAATATTACAGTTTCATCAGAGTTCAACTTTGGCCCATCTAATTCCATCACAAATAATAATTTAACTTCAATTCCCCTCAAATTAAAATTAGCCCTTTCACCCCTTCTAATAATTGGGGCCACCATTCAATTTCGACTGCTTTCTCCAATGGAATCCAAATTTATTTTGGATCAAAATTGTGGACAAATCCGCACAATTTTCAAAACCCATCCTTCCTCGCCAATTTATCTAATTACTTGCCTTATAAGCATTCGTTTCCCCATCCCAAATATCCCTAAATATCGGCAACAAAAAACTGAATTTGCTGACAATGCCACTGAATTGACCCATCCATTCTTTTCCTTTCATTTCCTATTTAATTTTAAAACCCCATATTCATTCATTTATTGAGCCGCGATATCTGAATTCCCTAAAAAATATTTCATTTTTTAAAAATATAATTTTAGCATACAAACGATAAATAATTTTGATACCATAAAACAACAAATTACTGCTATTCCGCTTTTTTGACTCCATTCAAAAATCATTCGCCAATTTGCCGGGCAAAATTCCAGTGAGTTCTAAATATCGTTTTTTTTTTAATTTGAAAGGGAATAATTGGGATAAAATTGAGTAATTTGTTTCTATGCATTTTATGTATTTTTACGGAAAAATTTCAAAAAAATATTGATGGGCAATTAATTTTTTTGGATTTTTTGGGAATTAAATTAATAATTATTATTTTTAATTGCCAATTTATTGTAATTATCATTATTTTTTTATCTTTACAGTTTCATTGGCTCTTGGCTAGCATTGTCACTTGGCCCGCCTTTCTTTTTGACATTTGCGCAGTGGTTGAATTTTCTGGTTAGATTTAAAATTAAATATTAAAATGGATGAAAATTTTCAAAAAAAATCCAATTCATGGATTGAAAAAATAAACATTAAAAATATGTTCTTTCCCATTTCCATTTTATATTCATCCAAAACTTTCTTAATAATTTAAAAGTTCTAAAATAAAATTGCTATATTCCCCATTCTTTTTCGCATCATTATATTATTTACATTTAGCCATTCTGCCAATCAAAACCAAAAAAGCCTTAATTTGTCTGCGCATTTATATTGCCCAAAAATTCAAATTATTTTTAATTATGTCTGAATGACATTTTCTTAATCACCCCTAAGAAATTGATTTCGTTTTTTCCCGTATATTATTAAAATTTAATGTTTCAAAAAATGTAAAAATTTTGTGCCTTTTCATCTCCTCTTTATTTAGTTGAAAAATTATTTTTTGATAAGATTAGCTTCAAGTTTCAATTTCCCCTGATCATTTCCAATACTCTTAATAGGTTTCTTGCCCCAATTTCAATATTAAATTATGTTATCACGTTTCATTATATCATTGCAGTCCATATTCGAGTGACAGAAGCAAATTTTCCTTTACTCTCTAATTTTATAATTTTTTAGTTGCAAAAAAAAATCTAAGTGAGATATTGGTCTAAAAAAGTGCAATTTAATTCCAATCCCCTTTTGATTTTCCTAGCGACTATTATGCAAATTTTTTATATAATATTCCATCACTAAAAATCTAAAGAATTCCATATTCAAAAATTTGCTAGAAAAAACAAGATTGAATTTATATTCTTTCTTTTTTTGTCTTATTTAAATTTTTAAATACCAATCTTCTTCATTATTCAATTTTTTATTACCATATGTTCAATTCAGTTTTCTCTCATTTAGCCATTTGCCCTCTCGCATTTTTCATTTCTATCCGCAAATTTTATTATTCCTATTAGAATGAAGGCAATTTCTTGCAAAACAAATTTGAAGGTAAGAATTCAAAAATCAGAAAATTGTTTGTTGCCTGTCTATATAGTATTTCAAAAAATGTAATTTTCGGCTTTTTATTACTTTTTTGTCAACGAAACTTTTTCTAAAAAATGTCAAAATATATTTGTAAAAAATCAAAAAAAGTAAATAAATATTTCAGTCTTTTTTTCAATGAAAATATAAAATAATTTTCATTTTAATATTTAAATTGTAATATTTTCCTTTAATCTATATGTCTTAACTCTCATAATTTTCATAATCCAACATTTTAAAAATTGATTTAAAATAAAATTCATTTTCTCTTCATTTTTTTATTTTTGCCTCTCTCGATTTTAATTGATTTCATACTCTATTTCATTTTATATTAAATTAATACATACAGAATATAATATAATGTAGTTTTATTATATTAATTTCAATTTCAAATCTATTTATTAATAATATTTTTAGAAATTTTTCTGGTATAAAAAGGATAATCAAATGATGAAATATAATTCTAACTAAAATATTTAGTGATAAATATTTTTTATTTTTTTCAAAAACAATATTTTTAAATTGATTTTTTACGGACAGTAAATTTAAGTTAATTTTAATTTTTTGAGATGAAAAATATAATTGATAATAAAGTAAAAAAAATGTAAAATTAAAATAAAGGTAAAATTTTTTAACTTATTTTTTCAGTTTCCATATTTAATTTTATTTATTATTGGATTATTTATAAAATAATTTTTGTCAGTCAAAAAATGTTAATTCTTTCGTTTTAAATTATTTCAAAGCTCCATGTCCTTTATGCGCTATTTGTATGTAGCATAACTATTTTTAATTATCCTTAATGAATTTATTCTTTTTTAATTTTCTTTGAAAAATTTTAAAATTAAAAAATTCGTTATAAACAACAATTAAAAAAAAAGATTTTAATTAATTTTTATTTTAAATTCCACTAATAAAGAAATATATTGCCTAAAATTTATTGTTTTATAATTAATAAATTTTTTCTTAAAAAATATTTGTATATTTATAACTTTATAATTAATATTACAAAATTTTAGATAATGAGCAAAACCTTCAGTCGAATTGTATGTTTAAAATAATTTGTATATAATTAATTTATTATTTTAAAGTTCTGTGTAAAGTGCGGGCTCTTCAAATCTGAAGAAAAGCGTGGTGTGACCTGCAGAGCCTGTACACGAGATACGGGTAATTTTTTTACGACAATTGGAGACAGAACGGTCTGACGTCGAGGAGCCTAAAGCTGTAGGGCTAATTTATATGCCAATTTATTAGGCATAAAATTAGCTACAAAATGATATGAAAAGGATTATCTAAAGTGGATTATTCAGCAAGTTAAGCTAAAAAACCGTTAGTTTAATTAACATTGATTTTATGGTCGTTTTCGGCCTTAACTCGGTGAATAACAAATTTGGACAATTCTTTTCATATCATTTTGTAGCTAATTTTATGACTAATATATTGGCATATAAATTAACTGCAGCTTTACGACCCTCCATGTTAGACCTTTCTGTCCCCAATTTACAGCCATTATAATTTTTTTTTTTATTTAATCCTTTATATCCTTTAGAGCAAAGGAAACGCAGATCGATGACTCCAATCATGGAGAAGGATGAAGCTGCTGGCAATGAAAATCCATTGAAGGAATTAAAAAAGCCTGATTTTATTGCGGGTATGCTTTTTATAAATTTTGATGAGCAAACATTGAAAATTGATGATTTTTATTCGATGAAATAAAATATTCAAGAGAAAATTTTAAAATAATTTTTTAGCATATAATTAAAAACATGACGAATAAATTATAAAAAGTAGGGACTGTATTTATATTAAATCCCTCTCCTTCGCCAATGGGCCAAAGGGTCCGAACGGCCCGAACTTCGTTGTTGTCCCCGGCCATATTTGTCATTCAATTTGAGAATTTTGCTAAGTGTAATATATTATTCGATAGTAAACACTCTCTAGTTGATTCCAATTTCCTGGCCCAAAACTCACAAATCAAAAGGAAACGAGTTTTCCATTGACAAACCGAAAAAGTTCACTTTTTAAAACGGTTTTTTTTGCCCAATACTCTAAATCGAAAAAGTTTTTAGAGAAAACGGATTTTTTTGGTATGTCCCAACGATATGGGAAACTTTTAAAAAAAAAGATCACGAAAAACGGAATTGTACATTTTGAAAAGATTAACAATAAATCAAAAATATTATAATATTATATAATATAAAAATTCAACCTTGTATCTCTTAGTTTTTTAGATTTAAAATTTTATTTCTCAAAAATAAGAATATAAAGCAAAATTTAAATCAGTTTTTTTATGTCTGAAAATTTCTAATTATTGATTAGTAATTATATGCTAAAAAAAATTAAAAATCAACGCTGGATTTGATTATAAAAAATTAATGAATGTCTAAGATTTGCATTTGAAGAATTTTTATATTTTTATACCATTTCAGATAGTGAAATACCGCCTTTTTGGACTGATGACATCAAATATCTTGAAAATCTTCAAAAAAGCAATGTTTTTTGGATGGATGAACAAATCATTGTAAGTTTCAATTGGATTGATTTTTATAGAGATATTTAGCTAGTTTATCATAATTAAAATTTCGGAATTTCAATTCTTTTTTTTAATTTGTAAAGTAATTAATATATATTTATTAAAGTTTTTCGTATGACAATTTGATTTTTACCAAAATAAATTCATAAAAAATTACTAAATTTATTACAATTTTATGTAATCTGAAGATTGTATCGGCCAGTATTATCGGCAGATTTACGATATTGAAAACTAATTAAACCAATACTATTTTAAGTATTTATTGAAAAATCCTTCTTTATAATGGGAATCTTCTACCAAATTAAACTTTTTCGGGCCGAAGATATCCATTCCGTTTAATTTTCATTTAAAATAAGTAATTAATTATTTTTAGCCAGGATTGATATCAGGCTTTGACTTCTCGACAATTATTGGGCTCAATGGCCTGTCGGGGCAGGTCCTTGATTTCGTGATGGCATGGATAACCACCCGGCACAAAAGAATCGCCACAATCTCTCACTACACAACAGCAATAATAAACAAAGGTATATTTTACAAAATTGACTATCTTTAATTCATTTAAGGCGGGACACCACCACCCCACATCTATAATTGGATGATGAAGGACGTTGATTTCATTTGTATCCCTTCTTTTGTGAGCTACTCGTTTGGCGATCATTGGTTTTTGACTGTGTTCGATTTAGTATGTAATTTTGAAAATTTAAAAAACTATAATAATTATTATAAATATTCTTACAAAAAAATAATTTAAAAAAATTTTGATAAAATAGATTAAATATATAAAATTGAGAATTGATAAATATTTAAATATCTTAGTAAAAAAGATAAAAAAAATAAAATTTTAATTAAAAATATTTAAAAAATAAAAATAAATAAAAAAAATAAAATTAATTAAAAAGAATAAATACTATTTAATTATAGTATCGGAAATTGAGAAATTTTTTATCCTTAAAAATATATTATTTTAAATTATTTGTTTTAAATTATTTAATTTTTCGATTTTAATTTAAAAAATTATTTATATGTTTTCTTAGGAATATTTATTATTTAATTATTTATCAATGTTTTATATTTTTATTTTATTGTATTTTTACAAAATTATTTTAATTAAATCTAGAATAGGCTAGGCTCTCTAGCTAAATTATGAATTTCTATTGCTTCAATTTATTATTTAAATTTATGCTTTTATTCAAACTAATTTTTTGAATAATTATTAATAATTTAGCGATCAAACTTCGTTTTAATTATGGATTCAAACAACACCGAAGTGGAAACTGCAATAGATGAAGCAAATAAAAAAATTGCCCAAAATTATTTGTAATATTTTTTAAAAATTTTTGTTAAATTTTATTTTTAGGGAAAAACTGATAAAACCGAAGGCCAACGAAGATCAATACAAAATTCATGGTGAATGGACATTTAAAAGAATTCGTAAGATTTTTATAATAAATAATTTTTATCAAATATATAATAATATCAAATTTTTTAAAAATTAATAAAAATAAAATTTTAATTGCAGTCGTTGCTAATCAGCGACTCAATGGAAATTGTGGCCCGTTCACGCTATTAGCCTGCATTTGCTTCATCAAACATCAGGGAACTCAAATAAATCTAACAAGTCAAATGAGGAATTTATACGATGAATCCCATATGCCGTTTTTGAGGCGTTACATCGCGGCTATCATTCTAGTGGGTTTAATGCATATTCAATTCATTTAGAAATTAGAAAGATAGAAAAAATTTTTAAGAATTTTTTTATGTATTATAATTGCCTTCTAAAAATATATCTTATTGTATAATAAATTGTTTTGGAAAAAAATTTTTCAAAAAATCTTTTTTATATATTTACACAAATAATTTTATAAATTTAATTGTTAGTATCTTAAATTAGAAAATTATTTTTACGGAATTTTCTTTAATATTTTAATTTTATCAATCTAAAAAGTCTCATAAAATATTTAAATTATATATAAAAAACTTCTTAATTTAAAATATTTAGGAATTTAAAAATTTATATAATTAAAATCAATTTATTTTAGTATTTTCATCGAAATAATCCAACAGAATATGTATATCAAAGTGTTAAAATCCAACGCTTCTATTATTATACTATGTTGATCGCCCTTCTTGAGGTAATCAAAATTTTTGCAATAATTAAATTTTAATATTCAGCATCAGCGATCGCCTTTAGTAGATGCTGTGAAACAATTTCAAGGCGATTGTGTGGCTGAAAAAATGGTATTTTTAAATTTACCCAAAAAACTAATTTTTTATTAATTAAAATATTAAAAATTATTTTTATTGTCAATGGATATATTTTTAATCTTTTTAAATATTTTAAATTAATTTAAAAACTATATTTAAAAATATAATTCAACCGTTTTTGGTTCAAAACTAGTCTAAATTAATTCGATTTTCGGATAAAACCTATGATCTTATAATTTTTTCGGTATTTTAAATATTGTTTCATTAAAATCGAAGCCAAATTCGTCTAAGAATTTATTTGTAAAGCTATTAGAAAAAAAATTAGAAATTTAATAAATCCGAAATAAATTTTTTGAATATTTTTTCTTCATTAAAATCATTAAAAATAATTCATTTATTTTTCCATTCTATTTAAATTTTCTTTCACAGCATCCATCCTTAACTGGCGGCCATTTGTTGAGTGCTTCCGATGATACCACAGTTTGCCTTTGGGACATTCAGGTTTGATTTTTTAAAATAATTTTTTATTTAAAAATTAAAAAAATAACCAAGTTTTTTTTATTCAAAATTTTAAAATAATTTACAATTTTGTTCTAATTATGAAAAAAAAAATTAATTTATTTCTTAGCTATTTTTATTGAAAATAATTTAAAATATTTTAAATTTTTGTCCCAATGGAAAATAAATTAAAATAAATAATAAATAATTTAGTTTAATTTTGTAGGCCGCAATTGCGAATGAAAATTACCTCCATGGCAAGTCCATTTTCACTGTCCACAATGCTGTTTTTGAGAATGTTGCATGGTTGGTTTTTTGTTAATTAAAATTTAATTAAAAAATATTATCCATTTTTTTAGTAATTTCCAATTTAATAATATTAAAAAATATTCAAAAATCAGACAAAATATTTTTTGAGTTTAATTGCTTTTGCTTTGTTAAAATAAAATAAAATAAATTAAGGTAGAATTTTATTCTTTTCTAAACTAATTTCTAATCAATTTCAATTTATTTTCATTTTAAAAAATTAATTTTTTTATAAATTTTCCCATTTTGATTTGAAGGCACGTTTTGCAAGACGCAGTGTTCGGCTCGGTTGGAGATGACCACAAATTGATGATTTGGAACACACACAACAACATCACAACAAAATTGGCGCACATTGTGGAGGCACATACTGCTGAGGTGAGAATATTTAAATTTAAAAAAAATTTCAAAATCCAAATTATTTTCAAAATTTTATTTTTAATTAGGGTTGCGCCCCCGCAATGCGTGGGCAGAATTTTCGGGGACGGGGATGTGCGGGGATGGCACCTGCGGGGACAGGGGCGGGGATGACCCTTGCGGGGATCCCCGCGGGGACGGGGATGGACAAAAATTTTGCAAAAAGTCTTATTTTTCATATAAAAAATTTTCTGAAGAAAAATTTACTTAAATTTCAATAAATTTTAGGAGCAAATAAATTTTAAATCATAATTTTTTCCATCTCTTCTTCAAATTCTTCTTATTCGGAATCTTTTAAATTTGTTGGTGCTAGTTACACATTACCCAAATTTGATTTTACAACCAAAATTTGACGGACAGTTTTTTTGGCGGAAAATCTTTACATATAAATAAACAATGAGGCATGATATGATCAAAAGGATTCAGATTCCCTGATGAGACCACAAAATTAAGCCTAGAAAATGATTTCCAAAATTTTTGATTGCGCATAGGGTCATTAGCATCTCGACCATTAGTCTCTCACCGATTTTGAAGAGCCGTAGCTCATCATGAAATTAACCAATTTAAATTTTTGTCATATATATTGGCTATTCATTTGTATATTGTACATCAAAAACTAAAATATTTTGGTTAGGATGTGACCAAAAACATAAAAATCGCCATCGCCATTGTTTTGTATTTATGACCAATTCTTGGCCAAAACATTATAGTTCTGGATGAACAATAAACCAATAGATAGACAATACTTAGAGCTATTAAATGCACTAAAATCATTAAAATTAATTAATTGACTGGTGAGCTAGTGCTCGTCAAAATCGTTCATGTGATGTCAATCGTCAATGTCCCTCGTCGATGTGTGAGATCTGGGCCTGGAGTCCATAACAGAATTTACCAATAGTCGCGCAGCGAAAAAATTTAATTAAAATGACTGCTCAGGGAAAAATTTTAATCAAAATTTATAAATCCTACAAAAATTCTGTTAAAAATTTCCTTGTCATATCCCAATTTCCTTGAAAAATCCAATAATATGGGGTGCTTGTCATCCCCGCATCCCCGCGGGGATGAGCTTGCGGGGACGGGGATTGCGGGGATGGCACTTGCGGGGACGGGGATGAGGCCCAAAAATTGCGGGGATCCCCCCCCCGTCCCCGTCCCCGCGGGGACGGGGGCGCAACCCTATTTTTAATTATTTATTTTTCAGTTCAATTGTCTGTCATTCAATCCATATTCTGAATTCATTCTGTTGCTGGCCACTGGTTCTGCCGATAAGGTTAAAAAATTAATTAATTATAAATAAATTTTATATAATATTTTTAATCTAATTAATTTTCCCAAATCGCAACCAATTGATGATTTGCAACTAAGACTAAGGACACCTTCTAAATAGGAATTGTGTTGATTAAAAATTGCTAACAAAAACGGAATAAAAATTTTAATTTAAAAGAATTTCGATTTTAATAATAAATTTAAATTAATTTATTGAAAATGATAAAGAAAAATGTTCAATTTTACTTTTAAATTAAAAAAATATTTTCCAAAAATTAATTCAAAATTTTTTTAAGAATGTCGCCCTCTGGGATTTGCGTAATCTGAAGCTGAAACTGCATTCATTAGAATCACACAAGGATGAAATTTTACAAATCCGATGGTCACTATACAATGAGAAAATTTTGACAAGCCCCGGCACCGACTGCCGCTTTCACATTTGGAATTTGAGCAAAAATGGCGATGAACCATCGGTAGACGAAGCGGAAGATGGATCGTCAGGTGCCATAATAAAAATAATTTATTTATATAAATTTTTTATTTAGTTTTGGATTTTAATATCAAGAAATATTTTAAAATTAATTAAAATTAAGTTTGAACTATTTTAAAAAATTTTTTCATAATTTTTAATTTTTTAGGAATTTATTTGTTAATTCATTTTTGAATTTAAAATCGAATTTTTTTATAAAATTTAAACAAATTATTTTTGGATTTTAAAAAATTAATTATTAGAAGTTTTAAAATATAATTTTTTAAGTCATTTAATTAAATTTATTCCAATTAATTGTTTTATTAAATTCCCTTCTAGAATTGTTGCTCATCCACGGCGGCCACACGGCCAAAATCAGCGATTTTTTCGGGAATCCCAATGGGCCATGGGTTATCTACTCCGTTTCTGATCACAACACTATTCAGGTTAAAAAATTAAATTCTTTAAAATTAAGAAATTAGCCAAAAATTGGCTCTCATTTTTTAAATTTAAGTTAAATAATTTTTAAAATTTGAATTATTAAAAAATTTTTTTTCTAAAAAAACTGTAGACAATTTTTTAATTTAATTTAACAATTTTAAATTATTGAAATTATTATTAAATATTTTTTTCAAAAAAATCAAATATTTATTTTTAAAATAATTTTTACATTTGATTTTTTAATAAATTTTAAAAAACTTAGACCTAATTGATAATTTTTTTAAATTAAATTTATCCATTTTACAATTTATTAAAATTAGTTAAATCATCAATAAAAAATTAAAATTTATATTTAATTAAGATTTGGCATATGGCCGACAACATTTACAACGAGGAAGAGGTGGACGCCGCCATGGAAGCCGCCCAGGTTCAGCAATCCAGCGAATGAATTGTCAAAGAAGAATTTGAAAGGAAAAATGAAGAATTTTTTATTGGAAGAATTTTACACCAATTTTGAATTAATTTTTTGCCTACCCAATTTTCTCTCCTCATATTTTTAATGTATCTGGACAAGACACTAAAAAATCACCCAAAACCAATTCTCTCCTAAAGCTGGATCCAATATTTGTTTTCAATTATTTTGCTAAATTTCAAACATTCAATTTATTCTCGTTTTATTTAATTAAAAAAACACAAAATTACTCTTTATGTTTTCTCATCCAATCGACCAACAAACCAACAATACAAGTAAAAATATTTTTCGATAAAATTGGCACCAATTTTCCCTACAATTATTGTGGCCTATTTCAAAGAAATCTAAAGAAGCAATACAACAAACGAATTTCTCTAAAATCCCGATCTAAAAATATGTTATTTTGATAAATTACAAACTCAATTTATTCTAATTTTATTTAATTTGAAAACACCTAAAATTCCTCTTTAATAAATTTTCCCATCATCCACCACCAAAACATAAATATTTTTCGATAAAATTGGCAATTTTAATTCTTGAAATTAACCTTAGAATTCGTTAAAATTCAGTGAGATATTTCATTTTTTCATATTAAATAATTTTATAAATAACAACAGCAATAACAAATTGAAATTTAAAAAAGGAGCCAAGACAAAGTATGAGAGATAAGCAAAATCTAAGATTGTCTCTATCCATTCACAACACTAAATAGGCAGATGGGAGATGAAACTTGATTTTGGTTAAATTTACCACTTTTATATTTGAAAAATACAAATGTGATTTTTAACACAAAACATGGGACTTTTAGTTATATAACTAAAATTGTTTTTAGCATAAATTAATTTTGAATTTTTAATAACAAACAGCTTTTATTTCCGCAAATAAGTAAAAAAATCAAATTTTTCATTCACAAAGGAAAGTAAAATTTGAGTAATTTATATTCTCGACCAAAATTTGTTTAGCTTATGTAATTAACAAATAATAAATCAAATTTTTTAATCAGATAAAAAAAGCAAAATTTGGGTAATAATTATTTCATTATCACCAGAACTTCCAATTATAATAAATAGGAAAGGCAAAACTTGAAATTTTATGTTTACCTCAACAAAATTTCTTTAAAATTTGTCTCATTTATTCAAAATGCAATAAAAAATGCTAATGGTTATTTGATAATTTCCTCCCACTTTTGATTCTCAAGCAACATAATCGACTATGTATACAATACACAATTTTTTTCTGAGTTGCTTTGGTAGAAGTTTTAATCTATTTTTTAAAAACAAATATTCCTCTCAGTATGGTTCTGCAATCGGTTAACCGAATTTTGCGGCCCCGAACTTTGCGCCCCGAAATTTGCGGCTCTTACTAAAAACGAATTTTGCGGCCCGAAATTTGCGGCCCTGAATTTTGCGGCCCCTACCAAAAGCGAAAATTGCGGCCCCGAACTTGCGTCAATACAATATAGACTAGCAGATAATGGGATGGAAAATTGGGATTAACTCAAAATGTCCTCTTTAGGACACAAATAATTATAATTAGAAGTCAATTTGATTCGAAGGATAAATTGGATAAATTGTTTGTATTCAACTTTTTTATTATTTTATTATTTATTGACTTTTTTATTTTATCATTTTTGGTAAAGCCGCAAAATTCGGGCCGCAAATTTCGATTTTGGTAAGGGCCGCAAAATTCGGGGCCGCAAAATTCGTTTTTGGGTAGGGGCCGCAAAATTCGGGGACGCAAGTTTCGGGACCTCAAATTTCGGGGCCGCAAAATGCGCCACATCCTGCAATCTGCATGGACATTGGTTAGATTGCCGCCATAATTTCCGAGATGGATGCCATAAAGCCAGAAAAAATGGAATGCATGATTCAAATAATCGGAGGACAAATTTTCAGGGGATGGCAGAAGAAATTGTGTCTGATTATTTCTAGAAGATTAAACTAATTTGATGATGAATCACCGAAATAGGATTTGCAAAAACACTTCAATAAATTATTCAATTTTTAATTGTATTGAATTTTGTTTGATCCACATACCCTAAACTAATCTTTAGATCCAGGGGTGGGGCCGCAATTGCGAATTGCGGTTGCGATTGCCGCAATTGCGGCGTTTCAGTTGCGGTGCGATTGCGGTTGCGAAAAGTGTCCGAGTTGCGGAAATTTGCGAAAAAAAACAAAGGGGGGACCCTTGCTATTTCATTCATAAAAATTATTTCCCAAAGAAAATAGCAAATTGACAAAATGATTAATAAATGACGAAAATTTTTGCAAAAAAAATTAAACTGAGTAAATTTAATTTAAATATCATCAAAATTATATATCTGTTCATCATCTTGTTTATTTCTTGCCATAATCGTCAAATTCTTATTCAAGCACTTTTTCGAATTCCTTGAAATGCCATTTATCTTTGCCAAAGTTAACACGAAACGCATCTCCATTATTGCGCATGCTGATTGCCTGAAATAAATGGATTTTTGCAAATTTTGGGTGCAATTGGGCCTTCCCTGAATTTAGATATTTTATTATGAAAAATAGATAATTTATTTAATCTCTTTTTTTTAAAAAATTATGATAATTTTACCAAGCAATTTGTTATTCCAAATGAAAAAGCATTCCATTCTAGAATCTGGATGGCGAATTATTCCAATGGCAACAAATTCTCCTTTATTGAAAAGTCCAATAACACCGAATTTGTGGAAGTATTCATTAATCCAAATTCCATATTTGTACCAAAATCCAATTGAATTATTATATTCTCTAAGCCATTCGTTTTCCAATGGAAATTGATGGTCACAAAATCCAGTATGAATACGATCACCCTGAAAAATAAATTAATTATTAATTAATTTGAATATTTATTAATGAATTTTAGGCCTTGGAAATGGCATAATTTTTTTAATAATATTTTAATTTTTAAAAAATTCAAAAATTATTTTTTTTTACCCAATTGAAAGTATTTGCAATTCAAAATAGAAGACAATTGTTTTGGCCTTCAAATTGAATGATGGAATGGGCAAAATTGCTCGAACACAATTCTCCTCTAAAAAGGTTATTATTAAATTAAAAATTATTCCAGGTTTTAATTTTACTTTGATCTGGTTTTGAAAACTTGGCCACGAGTCCATCTTCGGAAATTTCCAATAATGGCCCACAATCCGCTTTATTCAATTTGTTATTCTTCAATGTCTAAAAATCAATATTTATTATTTTTATTTTCAACCAATATTTCACCTCTTTAATGCCATTGATCATTTTTTGTACATTTCTGGCCAAAAGGCCATTTGGCATTTTGGCCAGAAGACCAAAAGCATTTTTCAATGGCATTGAAGCAAGTATTTCGTTCATTAATTCCGCGGGCATTCCTCGACGATATTGTTCCATTTTAGCAAATTTGATTATTTATTTTTCTAAATAAATTTTTTAAATTAATTTGAATGTTTAGAAATTAAAAAATAAAAATTGTTACTTCCTTTCTTTAAAAATAATCAAAAGGATAACAAATATTGTGGAAAATTATTTTCTGTTGAGGGGCAAAATGATGAAGTTAAAATGAGGCAATTTTTGATGGAAAATATTCAATGTGGAATTATTATGTAGAAAATGGAATCACTTTATGGGAATGTCCATTTTCTTTGTTTAAAATGGAACATCATCAAATGCCAATGGAAGATTTAAAAATGGAAAATTGTTGAAATGAATGAGAAATTGCCCGGGCAAATATTTGAATATTTTTTTGCTCTAAAAAGTCAAAACTCAAGTCAATTATTATACATTCATCGAAAGCAAAGAACATAGTTCCCTGAGTCACAATTTTTTGGGGGGATTTTGAAAATCTTGCGAAAATTCTCCAAATTTGCATTCGTATGGACAAAATGAAAATTCATATTATTCTGAGAATAAAATAAAAATTGATTATTAATGCATATGCTTAATTTAATTTGCATCCACCTTAGGACATGTTTGTTCGTATGCTCTAAAATGCAGTACAGAAATGTACTGCATTTGTTGATATTGCATATGCTTTAATTTAATTTTGTTGATATTGCATATGCTTTAATTTAATTTGCATCCACCTGAGGACATGTTCGTATGCTCTAAAATGCAGTACAAAAATGTACTGCATTTGTATGCTTTAATTTAATTTGCATCCACCTAGCTACCTGAGGACATGATGCTCTAAAATGCAGTAAAGAAATGTACTGCATTTGTAGATAATGCATATGCTTTAATTTAATTTGCATCCACCTGAGGAAATGTTCGTATGCTCTAAAATGCAGTACAGAAATGTACTGTATTTGTTGACATTGCATATGCTTAATTTAATTTGCATCCACCTGAGGACATGTTCAGATGCTCTAAAATGCAGTACAGAAATGTACTGCATTTGTAGATAATGCATATGCTTTAATTTAATTTGCATCCACCTGTGGACATGTTTATATGCTCTAAAATGCATACATTTGTAGATAATGCATATGCTTTAATTTAATTTGCATCCACCTAATATGCTCTAAAATGCAGTAAAGAAATGTACTGCATTTGTAGATAATGCTTATGCTTTAATTTAATTTGCATCCACCTGAGGACATGTTCATATGCTCTAAAATGCAGTACAGAAATGTACTGCATTTGTAGATAATGCATATGCTTTAATTTAATTTGCATCCACCTGAGAACATGTTCATATGCTCTAAAATGCAGTAAAGAAATGTACTGCATTTGTAGATAATGCTTATGCTTTAATTTAATTTGCATCCACCTGAGGAAATGTTCGTATGCTCTAAAATGCAGTACAGAAATGTACTGCATTTGTAGATAATGCATATGCTTTAATTTAATTTGCATCCACCTGAGGACATGTTCATATGCTCTAAAATGCAGTACAGAAATGTACTGCATTTGTAGATAATGCATATGCTTTAATTTAATTTGCATCCACCTGTGGACATGTTTATATGCTCTAAAATGCATACATTTGTAGATAATGCATATGCTTTAATTTAATTTGCATCCACCTAAGGACATGTTTATATGCTCTAAAATGCAGTAAAGAAATGTACTGAATTTGTAGATAATGCTTATGCTTTAATTTAATTTGCATCCACCTGAGGAGTTCATATTCTCTAAAATGCAGTACAGAAATGTACTGCATTTGTAGATAATGCATATGCTTTAATTTAATTTGCATCCACCTGAGGAAATGTTCGTATGCTCTAAAATGCAGTACAGAAATGTACTGCATTTGTAGATAATGCATATGCTTTAATTTAATTTGCATCCACCTGAGGAAATGTTCGTATGCTCTAAAATGCAGTACAGAAATGTACTGCATTTGTAGATAATGCATATGCTTTAATTTAATTTGCATCCACCTGAGGACATGTTCATATGCTCTAAAATGCAGTACAGAAATGTACTGCATTTGTAGATAATGCATATGCTTTAATTTAATTTGCATCCACCTGAGGACATGTTCATATGCTCTAAAATGCAGTACAGAAATGTACTGCATTTGTAGATAATGCATATGCTTTAATTTAATTTGCATCCACCTGTGGACATGTTTATATGCTCTAAAATGCATACATTTGTAGATAATGCATATGCTTTAATTTAATTTGCATCCACCTAAGGACATGTTTATATGCTCTAAAATGCAGTACAGAAATGTACTGCATTTGTAGATAATGCATATGCTTTAATTTAATTTGCATCCACCTGAGGACATGTTCATATGCTCTAAAATGCAGTAAAGAAATGTACTGCATTTGTAGATAATGCATATGCTTTAATTTAATTTGCATCCACCTGAGGAAATGTTCGTATGCTCTAAAATGCAGTACAGAAATGTACTGTATTTGTTGACATTGCATATGCTTAATTTAATTTGCATCCACCTGAGGACATGTTCAGATGCTCTAAAATGCAGTACAGAAATGTACTGCATTTGTAGATAATGCATATGCTTTAATTTAATTTGCATCCACCTGAGGACATGTTTATATGCTCTAAAATGCAGTAAAGAAATGTACTGCATTTGTAGATAATGCATATGCTTTAATTTAATTTGCATCCACCTGAGGACATGTTTATATGCTCTAAAATGCAGAAAAATTCAGATATTAAATAATAAGCCCTTAACAAAGCCTCAAGGAATTGTTCGTTATATAAAAAATAAATCTAAACATAATTAATTGTTTTATTATCAATTAATGATTATTTTATTATTAGAATTATAAAAAGAATAAAATAAATTTTTAATAACAAATAGGAAAAAAATATTCTAATACTCTGCAGCGAAATTTATATGATTTGCATTTATCAGAAGGTGCATTTTCTCTTTTCTTTTTGATTATATCCAATTAAAAACTGCCCAGGAATTGCACATGCTCCAATTAGAATTAACAATTTGAAATAATCGTTACGAGAATTCAAAATTATTGTGGTAAATAAAATCATTTATATAAAATAATTTCCTTATATAAAATTAATATATAAATTTCAAATGTGTCAAGAATATTAATTTCTGAGAAGTAGAGAAATAAGAAAAAATAATTCTTCTATTACCAGAATAAATATAATGAATTTGGATAAGAAATTAAATAATAATAAAAAATTAAATATAATAAAAAATTAAATTAATAAAATAATAATTAACTTTTTAAATAATCTGGATAATTTTTTAGTCCCAACTAAAAAAGGAAGGGAAATATAGGGCATGGAATCTAAATTTAATCAAAAATTAAATAAAAATTTAAAGGATGTGGACGACCTTATTACAAATAAAAATATTTTGATTCAATATATTTTGAATAAATATTAATGAAATCCTACTATGATTTATTTCAATCGGCAATCGGCTGTACTGCAAACTTCAACCCATAGGAGAATGTCTTATCCAATTAAACATAAGCGATGAATTAAAATTTGATTCTCTTTTATTGTTTTTAATTAAAAATATGTTTTGTTATTCATTATAAATTAATCTATTAAAGATAAATGATTTAAAATTGAATTAAAATGTTAGAAATGAAATAGAACTAAATATATTATTTTAAATAATTAATTTGAATATTTGATGAAAAATGAAATGATAATGATTCTAAAATGATGAAAAAAAAGAAATATCTGAAAGAAATAATATTAATTTGAAAATTTTACACATTTTTAATAGAAAATCATAATTATAAATTTTAAAATAATATAGATTATAAGAATATATTAATAAGTTATATTTAAATTAAACAATCGAAATATTATGTATTGTGCACTTGCGTGATAAATTGTTAAATTTCAACAACATTGTCAAGTTGAAAAAAAATTCTTAGATTATTTATAAAAATAATTAATAAAATGACATGCTTTTCATAAAAATAATACTGTATAAATAAACATTAAACATAAAAATGATATGACGGAATGCTATATCAGGGGGTTAGCTTATTAAAAAAAATCCTAAAAATTTTGAAAAGCAATGCATTAATAATAAATTTATAATATAATAGAGCTATAATATGGGTGAAATTAAATTGAATTAGGAATAAATACAATAATACAATTATTCATATGGATTTGCCGACTTTATCATAAAAGATTGCAAATTTATATTTATCTAAAAATAAGAAGATAAAAATTTTGTTTAAAAATGAATTTAACTGAAAATAAAATAAAAAAATTTTATAAATTTTATGGAAGAAAAATTATATGAATTAATAAAAAAGAGATAAATAATTTTGGATAAGTCTAAATGATTATAACAAAATTTTAAATCAAATTTTTTATATATTAAAATCAAACTAATGTTGCATCGGTAAAGGAATATTTGTTTAATCAATTATAAATTAAATTTTTATTTCAAATTAAAATATATATTTATTAATTTTCGAATTAAAGAAAATTATAATTACAAAAATTAATTAGATATAAAATTTTTTGGTTTTACAAATTGTATAATAATGTTGAATAGAATCAAGTTTCAAAAATTCTTGAAATAAATTCTAATTGAAAAAAAATGAAGCACAACAACGAGCTCCTCCGACAAAACAACTGGCTTATTCATATGAAGATGGGGGTACAACTGTCTTGGATTCACCATTATTTTAAAAGATTTTTTAATTTTTACATTAAATGTTTACAAATAAATATTAAATGATATTAGAAAAAATTTTATGTAAAAAAATATAATAATAATTTTTAAATATTTATTATGAAAAAACGGTATAATTCTTTATATTTGAAAAAATAAAATATTTTTAAACGATATCGTATAGCAGTACATTTCTGTACTGCATTTTAGAGCATATGAACATGTCCTCAGATGGATGCAAATTAAATTAAAGCATATGCATTTTCTACAAATACAGTACATTTCTGTACTGCATTTTAGAGCATATGAAAATGTCCTCAGATGGATGCAAATTAAATTAAAGGCCACAAAATGTATTCTACAGTTTAATCTTATTTTTTGTTAATTTTATTAAATCCTATGGGAGTTACATATCTAAAAAAAATGTAAAAAATCCATATTTCTTCCAGGATAAGCAATTTATTTTATAAATTATGTATTAAAATTAATTCAAAAAATTAGAAAAACCATTTTTAAGAGGCTAATTATCAGAGCTTAATTTCAATAATGAATCTTAGTATTTCGGATTTTGGTTTTTTTTGAATTTTTTGAAAAATTATAAAATAAAAATTCCTTGTTTACAAATTTTCATATATTTAAAATGAATTAATTAATTTCACATCAGTTCTTTGCCAAAATTTCCATCTTCTTCGTCAGCAAAACAACAAAATATAACGATCCATACGATAAATTCAATGAATTAAAAAGGCAATTAAGCGAAATGATTAAAATGCCCCAGGATGGGAAGAATACGTTTAGCAAAGAGTGAATTAAAAAAATAAATTAGAATGGGACAATAAAAATTTAAAAAAATAAGCATCTAATTGAGTAGTTTTTTGGCCCTTCAGATCGGGAAGTAACGTTTAAAAAGCGATTTGCCATTTGAAGCCTAAAAATTCCTCTAAAAATGGTTTCTTCAATTTTTGGAGAATTCGAAACATTTTGTAAGATAAGCCGATTTTACTCAGATTATTAGGGTCCTTTAGATACAATGACATGTAACGTTTTTAAAATTGGATCTAAAATTTTAAGAAAAGCAAAATTATAGAGGGCATTTTTTACTTTTAAATGGTATATTATTATATTGGATACCCAGCTTAGTTACATAATTATTTTGCTATGGCCAAAAGAATGAACTAAATAATGAATATGACGCCCATTAAAATCCAAAATTTTTATCATTTTATTTAAGAAAAATCGAACGATTTTTGGCCATTCCGGATGAGGAACAAAATGAGGAAAGTGAAAATAAAGAAAATCAGCAAGAAAAAAACAAACACCAAATGCAAAAAAAATGAAGAAATCAACAAAAATTCAAATGGAATTTCCGAATCTGATGCACTAAAGATGGATTTTGTTGATATATAAATGGGTAGTTTAAATACTCAATAATTTTAAAAAATATTATTTTAGTAAAATAGTCAGATATTTTTTCTTGATTCAGCGTACCAAAATGGAAATGCATAATATCTTGAATTGTTTAAAAAACCAATATAAATGGTAATTTTTTTATTAAAAATCGAATTAATATTTTAATTTTTGTAGATGTTTCAAACCAAGGAGAACATATGGTGGCCAACTCATCAATGGGCCAAATCGACGAAAATGTATGAAATTTCTTTTTAAAAATTTTTATTGAATAAAAAACATTTATAGGTCGAAGAAATCAAACAAGGAATCAACTAGGAAAAAAGAAAAAGAATGAAAGCTCGGATGAGAGGATCGAAAAGAAGAAGAGAAAAAGGGAAGAAAAGCGTCCGCACGAATTAAAGAGGAGGAAAGTAGCCGCCAATCGAGGTAAATTTTCGAATAATTATTGGAAATGAAATTAAATTTATTTTCTCTGGGTTTCCTTTTTTCGTTCATTTTGAAATTGCTAAACGATTCTACAAAAAATTTTTAAAAAAAAAATACAGATAAATAAAGGAATAGTTTAATTTATTGAGAGAATTATGATTTTTCAAAAATATTTTTTAAAAATTGCTTTGTAAAATTAAAAATTATAATCCCTTTCCGGAATAAAATGCAAAACCAAAATTGATTAGAATCACATGCTCTTTCTCTCATTAAATATAAAATTTTTTTAATTTTTTAATTAATCGCAACATTTTTTTTATTATTGAATTTCCTATTTTAGTCTCGACAAAAATTCATCATCGTCACCAATATATTTTTTTCTACAATTATTAAATTTACTAACATTGTAATTTTAATTCCTTTTTTCCTTTATATGTGATAGATAATTAATTCATTTTTCCTTCAATGATATCACAATATTCCAATTTATCGAGAATTTTTTTCTCGAAATTACCCATAGAATATATATTGATATTTTTTATTTAAAATATATTAGCAATTTTTTTCTTATATTCTATTTATAAGATTCTTTGCTACTATTTTTAATACAATTTCTATATCTTGCATTCAGTATTTCTTTCTTTTAAAATTTTTATTCAAATGTAATTTTCCCATATTTTTAAAAATATTTTAATTTTTATTCCGTTTAAATTTAATTTTTATTTTATTTTATAATTTATTAAATTTTTTTAAAGATAATAATAAAATACTACCTCATATTTAATAATTCGTTCTAAATTGTATTTTAATTGTATATATTTTCTTTAATTTTAATAATAATAAATATATATTTTACAAATAAAAATTTCGTATTTTAATATTTTTTAATTTAAATCAATTCAAAAGAATTTATATTCATACATTTTTTACTGTGGAAATATTCCAATTTCCATTTGTTTTTGTATCATTTTTCGTTCATAATATTTTTTTATTTCATAAAAATAAAGATCTTTATTATGTATTTTATATCGAATTATTTGCAGATAATTATTAATTACTTAGTCATAAATTTTTTAATTTTATTTAAAGTATTTCTTTATATCTTTTGCACTTATATATATAATGGTGTCTTACAATGTCGATGTCCTTTAATTCTTGGCTTTGATGTGCATTGATAGACGAATGCATGTGCCAAAATTTTATATTAAATTAATAAAATTTTAATTTTATATTAAATTAATAAAATTTTATGAAAAAATAATTTTTAATTGTGAATCAAAGCATTCTATCAGATATATTTTAATAATTTATTTATAAAATTAAAACTTTCTTTTAAAAAACGATAAAATAATTATTTATGAGATCTTTGAGTAGACTATAAAATTGCCTTCTGATTTCCTATTTTTCTAATTATATATTTGATATAATTTATAATTAAATCCAACAAAAAATTAAAATTTTGTTATCTAACGTAATTATTTGAATGTATTTTAATGTCACGGATTTGATTTGGTTTTGCCTAGCGTAGGAGGAGGGTGCTTGGGAGCGCCCAGCCTCCTTTGCGGCAAGATCGAGTATTACCTTCTCGCCTTCTTCTCCAGACCACCTGTCTAAGTCTAGAGGCTTCAGTGTTTTAGCGGTGCTACCACTGGCATCCGGTGCCAGACCGGGATGACATGGCTGATCAGAGAGTTGCCTCCCTTCTCGACCGATGCATCCATCCGGAGGATGGGATAAGGCCTCATCGAGGAAGCCTTGCGCCAATCTCCCCAAAGTTGCTAGGGAAAGTTCGATTGATGCCTTTGTCGTCTTGGGGATATGGCTTGTTGTGCCTTCATCCTTCCCAAGGCTTCATCCGCATCTTCCGGACACGTAGGAAAGAAGGATGAGTTGTCCATCCCAGAGGTGACTTCACGCAACACTAGTTGGGCGGGTCGTGCGAATGTCCTTGAGCTTTCTTGGATTTTGAATGAGGTTGGTTCATCAGCTGATGTGGTACGGATCGAACCAGCCGGCTTGATTCGGTTAGGAATCGATTGACATCCACACCGTATGGGCGGGGTTCCGGTATCAAACTGAGCACATCCACACATTAAGCATGGGATAGTTTTGAGCTGACATTCACGATTAGGTGAGATTTGAGTTAGCTTCCGCCATCCATTAGTCAAGACCAATGGGTTCATCCTTGGCAAACCTGGGCTCTCACTTGTTTCGCTCAGCATTGAGTGCAACTCGGGATTCGTTGTTTTGGGTCGGCAATTTGATGTTCGGGCATTGCTGGGCACCGTTGTTTCCAAAATTTGTTGTAGATCGGCACATCCTCCCCGTCATAAGCGAGTTGCGTCGTCGATCATTTCTTCCGGTGGGATAACTTGGGCGGATAATTCTTCATTGGTCTGGCCAACGGTTTGCATCACGTGCGGCGCGACTTTCATCTCAATCCCAACATGAGGAGGTACGCCGCCACACGAGGCATTGCTGTACATCGCCCGATTGCATCAACCAGGTTTCGAACCAAACCCACCTAGGCCGCCACATGAGGCATTGCACCAGGTCAACCCGCCACAAGGAGGCATTGATTGTTGGTTTTGATCCATTGCTGTTGTTTGCAATTTGTTGTTGTTGGTGTTGTTAATTATTTGTCGCTCAGCACTAGGTGCAACTCGTTGAATAATATTTTTAGTTGAATTGGTCGCCAAGTGTTCCGGGGTGGAAGACTTCAATTTCCGAGATGGAGAGTTGGGTTGGGTTATTAGTCCGCTGCCTTATATAGTGTCGGGGAAAAATAACTCCGCTTCCTTTTCATTCCAATTTTCATTGGAAATTAACTCTCCCATTCCGTTTTCCTTTTCACAGCAGCTGGCTGTGAGGATTGGGGCTTGGGGCAATGCACGCGATAACTCACATGCTGTTCCCCGCTGAAAAATGAAGAGGGAAGTTGACGATGGAATTGAGTCATCCATCCTTTCCCTTCTTCTCATGGCGCCAAAATTGGCGCCGATTTTTGCTTTCCTTCCGCGTTTTCCCTCAAATTATGTTTGAGCGCGAAGTTTAGATGGGGACCTCCCGCCAATCCGCCAATTCCGCGAAGACAATTTGGCTTGGGTCCGCCCATCCTTCCTATCCAAATACAAATAGGGATTTGAGCGTCTTTTTCGGTTTTGCCCTTTTGCCGTCGAAAAAGGATGGGATCTCTTTGCCTTGTTCAGGCAAAGGATGAATGGAAACATGAAGCAGAAAAATCTGCTCCGTTACATTAATGATCAATTCCATCTTTATCAACTATAAATAAATATTTTTAAAAAAAATTACTATAAATTTTTGATAATATTAGTTAATAATAAATAAAAATTTATCTAGCTTTAGCATCCAAAGCTTGTTCCAAGTGGACACGCATCATTGAATTGATTCTGCAGATAATTTTATATTTTTTTAAATTATAAATAATAATATTAATTAATAATAAATCACCAATTTTTATTTAATTTTTGTGAATATATACGAATTAATAATGATAAATTCATGTTATTAAATTTAAATTTTATTTTATAGATTTTTTGATTACTCTATTGAGTCAATTTATAAAAATTCTGAAAATCATATTCTATTTTATTTATAATAAATTATCATTTAAAAATAATTCATATTGTTAACTGTTATTTATTTAGATAACTATAATGAAAAAATCATAATTGTACAATTTTTCCAATGATGTGACAAATAATATTTTAATTTATTATTATAAATCAATATAAATTATTAGATTAAGTTCAGTTAATAACAAAATTCCTTCAAGTTAATCTAATATTAGATAGTATCAAATGTTCATTCCAATAAAAATAAAATTATTATTTCATTTATTTTTAGAATAAGATAAATTTTTAATTTTAAAAAATTTATTATATAGCAATTTCTCTTGATTATTGGTATGTTTTTTCTTTTATTATTTATAAGCTAAATTTTTTATTTCAATATTAATTGTTAGTTCTTTTCAATCAAACTTTATTATTATTCTAATTATTGTCATTAACTAATGGAATTTTGTTTATTTCATTTAATATCCCACTATAGTTCCGATAGGTACGCGAATATTGAATAAGTTCTGTTGTTTATTGACTTCATGTTCAATTTTCAAGGAATAAGTCTATATTTTCATAAAAGCCATTTTTATAAATATATATTTTCAATAAATATTATTTTTATATGAAAATTTAACAGTCAAAAGGGGTAACTTTGTGTTATTATTTATTTTTTTTAGACAATTCAAAATTTTCATAGATTGATGTTCCTTTAATTTGATCTACAATTCTATTTTTGATTAATATTATAATTTATTAAAATAAATTATCTTTAATTTATTGTTTTAGATATTGTAAATTTAAAAAAATAGATGAGATTATTCATTTGATTTATTGCATCCGATTTAATATTATTTTATTGCCATTCTTTTCAAGCTAAAAATTGTAATTTTTTTCTTTGCCTAATCTTATATTGGGTTAGCATTTTTTTTCTCGCTATATTAAAGAAGAGAATAACCAAAGCGAATTTTTTAGTATGAAATAGAAAAAATTTTATTCTTTATTAAACAAAACGATAAATTTTTATTTTGAGCGATATTTGAAAATAATATTCTCATTTTTAATAAGTTATTAAAATTTGACTTAAAGATTTTACAACAATATTTTATCCATATTAATAGTACCATTTTTATTTTCTAATATTTTTTTTGATATTTTATTTAACGAGTAATAATTAAATCCGAACAATTTCAATAATTTTTTAATTAAAATTTTTCATTTAATTCTATTTTCGAAATTTCTTTTTTTATATATTACATTTTTTAAATATTTTCTAATCGCTCATTATATTAAATTTATAATAATTTTTATTTTTTTAACAATTCGAAATATCAATATTAAGATGTTGGGCATTTTTCAAGGAATAAACGGAAAATAAAATTTTTGCTTTTTTTTACAATTCCTTTTTCAGAATAACAATTTTCTTGTAAAAAACAAAAAAGCATTTTCGTTGATTTTTTTTTTAGTTTTTTTCATATTTTTTTATGAAATCAATTTAATATATAATGTCTACAACCTTAATTTTATTAATAGTATAAATTCTATTTGTTTATTTGTAAATTATGAGATTTTATAAGCAAAACAATTTTTGCTCCTTATTTATTTATCCTAGTTCACTTTAACTTATTTACAAATATGTGAAGAATTCGATCAACATTTAAAAGAGAAAGGAACAAGAAAATTTGAATTTAAAAAGAGTTTTAAAAATATTATAATGACTTTAGCAGTCTAGAAATTTATAGAATTTTAAACAATGATAATTTTAAATAATATGCTCTTTTTGTTTAATTTTTATAAATTATTATTTTAAGTAATATATATTTATTTCAATATTTTTTATAATTTTAAATTTTCTCAAATATAGATTAATTTTACATTAATTCTAAAATATTGGAAATTAAAATATTTTTTAAATTCATATTTGTTATTATAGAAATTTAAAAAATTTAATATCTTCTAAATAAATAATTTTAGGCCTCATTAGTGAGCTAAATGCCTCGCAGTTTCATTTCCGCTCAAAGATCTTGCTAATTTTAATAAATATGATTTAATCAATTTATTTAAAATTGTTAGTTATTTAATTTTTTTATTACTTTTTTTTATTTTCGTTTTTTATTTTTCTTATAATCTCTTTATTAAAATATATGATCTATTAATTTTTAATTTTTTCATAATAAAAATTTTTGATTACATTATATACAAATAAATAATAAATATTTATTTTTCATTCTGATTTTTGATGGTAAAGATAATTAATTTATAAAATTAAATTATATTTTCAATTATTTATTTATTTTTATGAATAATTTTACAATTATTAATTATTTTGCATGTAAAATTTTGTATAAAATTTTAAATTTCTTATTATCAATTGAATTCGGAAAAAATTGATAATTTATTTTTTAATATTATGAAATTTCATTAATTTAACAAATTTTCCGCTTAAAAACATTGAACATAATTAATACTAAATAATTATTTATTCGAATTTTTATTGCTAAAATTTTGTATATTATTTTTTCAATTTTTTCAGTAATTCTTCATTTAAAATTTTTAATCTTGTGATAAATTTTGTATTCAATTTCTCTTTCATATTTTATTTACTATTTCTATTTGTAAATGAAGACAGCATCAATTCGCGATCGATTTCGAATTTAGGATAAAATTTACCAAATAATATATAGATTAAAACGCGCCATTTTCTGAATTCAATTAGGTAATGACGATTGACGAATTGCATATTTTTTAAATTTATATTATGATGTTTATAAATCATAATAATCAATAATTTATAATAAGATATTTTAAAAATAATTTATAAATTTTCTTGATATATTCGATTATATTATTTCCCTTATTTTTTGAGATTATTGAATTCTTTGTTTTTATTACGGAAAAAATTATATATTCAATTATATTATTATTTTCTTTCTTCTAGAATTCTATTGCATTTAAATCCTCATTCTATAATTAAATTTATAATTATGGCACAATTTTTAAGGTAATTGAAATAATCGCTCAATTATTTTTCACTTGCTCATGTGATAATGACTTACATTTGCACGGGGAAATATTTTATAAAATTTTACAAAATTATTTAAATATTGAAAAAGAAATTCAATTTAAAAAATTAATATACTATAAAAAGAGCATTCAAATTTTGTTTGAATATTACTTCGAATATTCTTGAAAATTAAATTATTAAGATTAATTATAATTACTAATAAATTAATTTACATTATATTTTAGTATTGAAATTTTATAATTCAATATGAAATTATGAAATATGAAATTATTTTTATAAAAATCACTTTTCGACTCTTTTTTTTAAATGGTGACTCCGTCAATTTAAATAGGTTCCTTTTCTTTTTCCTTTTTTAAAAATTATAACATCTTTTATTATATATATTTATAAATTTTTGTTCCTTTTTTATTGCTTGTCGTTTTCTGCAATATTCGATTGCTGCTTGTCTTCTTTGTATCCAATACTTGTGATTGCAATCCCTAGTCCGCACAATTTCAATAGGATGGCCAAATACAGAATTCAAAATGATTTGAGCTGCAGATCTCTGGCGTGAACTAATTTTAGAATTTTTATTCTCATAATAATAATTTTTATAATATAAAATCCAAATTTATTAATTTTGATTCTAATCAATCATTTTATTAAAATATAGGCAAATCTCGTAAGGGTCTTTTTTGAACATAGAATAGCGATATATAAGCTATTAATATGATCATAACCTGAATTTATATTATATATATTTTACATTGATTATTATTTTGATTAAACTTAAATTTAAATTTTTCAATTTTTTAGAAAAATATTTTTATATTTCTTACTGAAATAAAATTTTCCTCATATATTTTTTAATTTTATTTTAATTATTGTAATATTTATTATAAATTTTACTTTATTTTAATTATTGTAATATTTATTATAAATTTTAGAAATTAAATTTATTTATTTTATAATTTTTATTTTTTAATAAAAATAATAAGTCATGCTAAAAATGATGCTTAAATTCATGAATAAATTATATTTCTTCATCGCCAATTTGATAGAATTAATAGATTGGAATTGATATTAATCATTTTGATTTATACCAATAAAATATAAAATTGATATATAATATATTATCTGTTTTTTAATTTTATTTTTTATCATTATTGTTCAACAAAAAGAAAAAAAATCAAATAATTTCTAATGATCAGAAAGAATTGATGAATATTTGAAATTAAATTATTGAAAATTTTTTATTATATTAAAATATTACATACATTATTATATTCTTTACTTTTTAATCATCACTATTCTTAAATTTTTTAATAATTTTAATTAAATTGAAATACAATTATAATTTAAAATTTGCTTTCTATCGCATTTTATTTATTTTTAATTCATAGCTGTATTAATTCATAGTTTATCTTTTTTCTATTCAATTATCTTCCGCTTGAATATTTCAAATTTTTATTATTTTATCGAAGATTTTTTATGATTTAAATTTTATTTAAAAATATTTTTAATGATGAATTGTTTTCAAATAAGTGTTGGTCTTGGTTGTAATGTTTAAAACTGTTCGAAAAGATTACATCTTAATACTGATTTTATAAGCATTAAAAAATATATATTATTAAAAATAATATTCAATTTTTCTTTTTAATTTTTTTAGTTAATTATTAAATAATTTAATTACAAGTGTCTGATCTTGAATAATATAATTTTACCGCAAGCAATTTTAAATGTTAATTGTTTTGGACTTTTTAATTTTTTTTAATAGTAATTTTCTTTTTAAATAATATTATTTAAAAAAAAAAGTTAGATTTTAAAATAATTTATTATTCACATACCTATATCCATGATTATTTTAATTTATAATAAACTGAGTCGATTCATAACAATTTGTTCATTCATATGAAAATTTATATTATTTTTTAATTTTGATCAAATTAAAAATATTTTCTTCCTTATTTTCATTATTTATTATATTATATTATATTTAGAATATATTATTATTTGTTTATAAAATATTATTTACTCTGTCTAAATTATTAGAAGAAAATATAAAAATAAATAAATTTAAATCTATAGATAAAAAAATAATTATCTTTTAAAATTTTTTATATTCAAAAATATTGAATAAGAGGATAATAAAGGGGAAAGAGCAATTATTAAAAATTTATAGAATATACCGATCCAGATTGGATCAAAGTAAAAATTATATTATATTATAAATATTGTTTTTAATTTATGACATTTATTAAGATTCTTTAAGATTTTAAAAATAATTTTTTGGAATTTACATCTATTAAAAAATGTTTTAAAAAATAATTTTTATATTTTTCCAAAGTAATTTATTTAATAGCCTAAATTTATTTCAGAATCCAGAGGTTTGTATGTGGATAGAGCATCTATCACTATGCAACATCTAATTCCATGTGATTCCCTTTACGGTAAAATTCTTTCAAAATTCCTTTAAATAAAGACTATCATATTTTTCCGACATATTTTTTATTTTATTTAATTTTTCTCTTCTACAAATCAAAGAAAAGTATATGGAACACTTCAAAAATTTTAAGGCAAATTTATAACTAAGGTCTGAAACCTGAATAAAAGATTATCAATTTCATACAAAATCTAGAAAAATTATTATGCGAATTAATAAGCATAAAAATTATTCTCTTCTTCGAAAAATAATTAATATATTAATTATCGATATAGCATCTTATTGTTAATTAAATCTCTTTCTTAAAATAATATTTTATTCGATATTTTTAAAGTTAATTATTAATCAATTTTTTATTATGATATAATCTTCTAATTATATTAATTCATATAAATCTTTTTTAACTTTTTTAATATTCTAATAAATTATTAAAAATATTTCATTTTCATATTATGTGGAATCAAAGATCGTTTTAATTTCATTTTCAAAATGATCTTTTTCATTTTTATAAATTTTTATTCGTCTGTCAATTATCATATACTTGATCTCTAATAAAACTCTTATGATCTAATAAAAATACTTTACATTGTAATTTTTTTTTTAAAATTATGTTGTTTTATTTTTAAATTTAAAATTAAAAAAATTATTTTATATCTTGAAAAATTTGTTTTTGACTGTGGCATTCATACAATTAAATTTCACTGATAATTTAAAATTTAGCACATGCATATTTGTTTATCTTTTTTCCAATGTCACATGCTACATTTATCATAATCTTTTTATTAATTTTTTTATCTACCGTTACAGGATTAAAAACAAAATAAAAATTTATTTAAATCAATATTTATCCATTTTATTATAAATATTTGTAAATTTTATTTATCAAATTGAATTTTGATTTATAATATTTCTAAGAATTCTCTTTAAGGACGATTGCAGCCAATATAATTGATATTTCCTTGTATAATAACCAAATTATTTAATGTTCGTCCATTAATTTAATATAATGCTTTTTCATAAATATAACTATAATATTTTTTTTACTAAAAAATTAGTTTTTTTTTTTGATAAAAATGAAAAATTAAAATTAATTTTGCATTTTAATCTATTAATTTGGCTTTTATTTATTGTAATTATAATAAATATTCCTTTTTTATTTATATTTTTATTTAATGATTTTCTTAAATCAGAATTTAATTTTTAAAATTTTTTTATGATTTTTTTTTTGATTTAATAAGAATGTAAATTAAATAATATTGAAGATTTTTTTGATTAAGCTAAAATATTTATATATTTGAAATATTTGAAAAAAAAATGTGAAAAATTTCAGTCAGCCAATTTTATAATTAAAATTTTAACAGAGTAATTAAAATCTTCTTTTTAAAATTTTTGACAATTTTTTAACTTATGATTCCATATTTTCAAAAAATTTCTCATTAATTAAATTCGCTCATTCAATTTAATTAAATTAAATTCAATTTCATCTAAAACAATTCATTTTTATTATTTCCCTTTCTTATTTTTCTCAAATTCAATTTGCTCCATTGTTTTACTAAGATAGCGTGACACATTTTTGGCGCTGAATCTTAAGATTTATTCCATACCACTATGATTTTTCCAATATTTTTTAAATTGTTTTTTTGATTTTAACAGAGCAATTAATGATCCATCTTAAAAAATTTTAAAAAAATAATATAATATAATTCTACATTTTGAATCTTATTAATGAAAATTTGATTTACTAAGTCTTTTTAACTCGAGAATCGTGAATATTCACTTACAAATCATCAAAACTAATTTTCCGTTTTCTTCGAATAAACAAATTTATAGTATCTTAAATTTTTAAAATTTTATATTATGTACTATAGACAAATATTCTACTCTCACACATTTGGAAATACCATATTCCGCGAAAATGACTGTAAATATTTTAAAAAATTTGAAATTATTATTAATTAATTTATGTCAAATTAGAATCATTTTCGAGAGATATTTATTTTCGATATTTAAATTTTTATAATAATTTTGGGATTATTTAAAATGTCAAAGCTTATTTATTTTGTGAATTTTTTTTATAATTATATATTCATATTTTATCATAAAACATCTTTTAAAATAAAATATTAAGATTTAAAAAAATTTTTTAATTTTTATATATAGGTATAAATTAATAATTTTTCTTTCTAAATTTTACTATATTATTGTATTAATATTATATTTAGATTTTTTTATTTTTTTTTATCTAATTTAAAATAAATTTTTAGTCATTGCTTCTTTTTGACGAACCAAAATTAAGCAGGTTTAGTCAACATATCTTGAATTAAAATTTTCACTTTCTATTGAAATTATGATAAATTAATTTTAATTTATTCCATGTGTAAGAAAATTTCAATTTTCTTCTAATTATTAAAGAATTTCCTTAATATCATTCTTTCAATTTAATAATTTTAATTTAATTTATAATTTGATATATTTACTGAAAAAAGTTATTTGTTCAGCTTAATTTATTCTTATTCATTAATGTAAAGATAAAAATTATTCAAATATTTTTCAATTTAAAGCAAATTGAAATATTTTTATATTTTTAGAGATAAATTTATTCATTCATACTCTCATAAATATTTCACATCGAATTAGATGGTTACTAATTTGATTTCCATTTGCTCTAAATTCTACTAAAATTTAATTAAAATTATTTTATATTTATGTAATTGCTCTTTATATTTTTCAATCCAATTTTTATTAATTTATTTATTAAACATTATGTTAAATTTCCAAAAATTATAATAATTAATAAAGAGAGCCTTGCAAAATTGCTACCATTCATTTAATATATTGGGGATTGTTTTTTTGAATCGGGTCACATGGGCCATTCGATATTATTTTACCAATTTTTCTTCATATTCCTTTTTGAGGGGTTTTTTTGTAAAAGAGATTCATGATTTTCTTTGTAGATTTTGCTTTAAATTATTTTTTAATATCTTAAATAATCCAATTATTTTCTAATAAGGCTGAGAATTAAGAATTTTATTTTAATCTAGAACTTCATTAAAGACTATTTAATTTTTAAGAAATTTTTAATATTTATTTAATAATTTTAACATTTTTTTTTAATATTATTTTAATAATTTCGTCTTGGTCGACCTAGAGTCGTTCTAAAGATCTGCATAAACTAAATTCGTAATTGGGCTACCTACTATCACGTCAATCATTTCTTTCAATAGTTTAATTCTATCTTTAAATAGCGAGACCATAATTGACTAATTTATATTATTAAATCAATATAATTTTTCTGATTATTTTTATTTTTAATTAAAAATTGTTATTATTAAAATTTCATCAGTACATTTTTCATGATTTATATTTTATTGAATTTAAACCATTTAATAAAATCTCTATAAAATATAATAATTTCCTCGCATAATATTAAATAAAAATATATAAATTATTATATTTTTTTTTTGTTTTTTTAAGGATTTTTATTTGTATTTTTATATGAAATTTTCTATTTTTTATATATATTTTTATTATTATACATATTATTTTATCTATTTATATAAACCATTATTGATAATGATTAATTAATATAAATATATTTATTTTTTCTTTTCGGAATATCATTTTAAAAAAAATTAAACAACTTTTTTAAATAAATTTAAAAATTATTATAATTTTAGGCGGAAAAGGAATTTAAATAAGATATAATAGAATATTGTCATTATGATTTTTCAAAATATAATAAAATTTTTTTATTTCATAAAAATTTTATTTTTAAATATATTGGAAATAATAATTTTTGAGTTCCCTTATAACTGCAAAGAAATAGATAAAATATTGTTTTATGATTTTATTTTGAATTTTAGTTTGAGTTTCACCGCATAAATTTAAAATTAATTTTTGATTATTTGAAAAAAACTGAATTTTGAATTTTTAAAATCGAATTAATTTTCATTCGAATGATTTATTTATTTTTTGTCTTCTTTTTTGAAGAGGTTTATTTCTATTGAATTACTAGCTTTGATGTTACTTTTTTTTGACATGATACTTTTTTTGACTTGGTTTTTTTTAATTTGTAAAGTAATTTTTTTATTAAAATTCACTATCTTTTGATTGTTTTATTTAATAATTTTCCTCGATATGAATTTTCTGATAAAAAAATTTTCGAGACTTGATTCCGTTTGCTAAAATAACGAAGTCAGAAAATAAATTCCAATCAAATTCTTGGCAATTTTTTAAAAGAATTTTAAATGGAAAAACTCATTATGCAATAAGAAGAATTATTTTTTTTATTCCCTATTGTCCTGCTGATCTTGCAGAAATTTTGCAAATAAACATTCTAAAAATAATTACTTAACATTATATAAATTTACATTTTTTAGAAAATGCATTTCATTATTTTATCTTATTAAAGCATTTGATAAATTAAATATTTTTTTTTGACATTTTTTCCGAATCAATGCTTTACTCAAATAAATATTATCAATTTCATCTTTTATTATTGACAATTTTATTATTTGCAAATTAAATATTAATAGAAAATAATTTTTTTATATATTTTATTTTACAAGATTTTGATTACATTAAATGTTTTGTTTCATATGTACTTCAGAAATATTATTATTAAGAATATTTTAAAATAATAATTATGCTCATTTATAAATATTTTATTTATTCATAAAATTTGAAGAAAATATTCGTAATCGTGAGGATAGATCATTGTTAAATGGTTCTTTTAGGAATCCAACTAATTTTTGAAAATAAGATAAAATTGATTTTTTAAAAAACTTTTATATGGGTGACGAAATTTATTTTAACCCATAAAATTTATATGAAGTTTTTTTATTGGAATATTGTTATATGATATAAATTTAATGGACTCAAAAAATTATTGATTAAATTTTAAAAAATAATTTACTTTATTTATTAATTTAAATTATTTTATTATATTAAATAAAATAATAAGTTAGAATTGTAAATTTCATCCCTGAAATTATTCTATTTATATATATAATTTTTATCCAATTTTTTTTCTTTTAATTTTATTTTCTTATTTAATGTCAACAGATAATAATGTGTATAATTTTTATTTTAAATTTTATATAAATTTTTATACGTCATATATTTAAAATAAATCCAAATTAGCATGGCAATATTATTATAAAATAAGTTAAATTATTTTATTATTTCATACTTAAATTATTTTTTTCCTCAAGCTGGTTATGTGAAATTTTTCTTTATCAATTTTACATTTACTTGAAATTTGTTTTCATTGTTTATAATTAGCTAGTCTATATTTTTCATAAAATAAGTCTAAATCGATTATACTAGTTGCAATCATATTTATACATCTTAATATTTATTGGCATTTTTTGCAATAGAAATAATAATGTTTAATTTTGTAATAATTTTTAATCCTATTTTTTTAGTATGCTCATTATTATATATTAGATTTAATTGGATTATACTATTGAAATATCTTTATATAATAAACTTTCTTTGTTATTGAATTATAATTTTAATAGAAAAAATTATATTTAATTACTGGCGAGATATTTCATTGTGTTCTTCGCAAAGATTCAAAAATATTTTATTAACTATAATCATATTTTAAAAAAAATCACATTTTAAAAATAAAGTATATTTTAAAAGTATTATAAAATCAAAATTTAAAAATCTAATTATCTTATATTTTATACTTAATTTATTAATTAAAAAGATATTTTACGCGGCAAAAATCTATATATGACAAATTTATAAGTTATATATTAAATTATAAATTTTATATTTATTCATTATTATTTAAATTATATTATATATTTCTTTGTTTCGAATTTATTCACACTTTATTTTTTGAATTATGTATTTGATGATTCATTTTTAATATCAAATAAATTTGTTAGTAATTTTCCTTTAAAGAAATAAAAATATTTTAATTTTTAAATTATTTTTCATATTTCGGTTTTATTTTTCTATAATCATAGTAAATTCTTATTTTATTTTAAAAATTACTTTAAATCTCTTTTTTAATTTGTAAAAGTTTATATTGTAACTATGAATTTAAAAAAAATTTTACTTGTATAATTTTCTATTTCTTACGTGTATATGACATTAGTTAAACAGTTTTCTTTTCCAATTAATTATCTTATAATATAATTTATATTTTATAAAGAAATATTCTTATAGATTACGCTTATTATATATAATTTATTCTTAATTTTTAATCGCCAAAGCCTTTATATTTCTTTGCAATTCGACCATCTTCTTGGTCGTATGCAAATCGAGTACTTCAAAAATATTTTTATTTTCTCCGACCTAGCCTAAATGGCAATGTTTTAATAAGTATTTATATTTAATTTACAATTTTGAAGAATTTTTTAAATGTAGCTGAGATATATATATATTTGAAATATTTGAAAAAAAATTGTGGAAAATTTCAATCAGCAAATTTTATAATTATATTTTTAAAAGAGTAATTAAAATCTTCTTTTTCAAATTAATTACTTTCCACTTTAATCATTAATATTTTTTTTGGAATTGTTTAATTAACTTAAAAATATAATAAATAATTTTCATTTAATTCAATTTAATTCCTACTTATATAAATAAGCAAATATTTATTTTTCCTTAACACTTGCACTATGTTTGGCGGGGCAATTCTTCCGATAATATCCAACTCTATTTGAAGATTATATATATTTTTCAATTCTATAAAATAAATTTTTTTCCTTATAAATTTAAAATATATTCATTCATTGAATATAATTATTTAATGTCATTACGGACGTATTTTAAATTGATTTTTCAATTATATCTTAGAAAATTTATTTATTTTAATCCTTTTACTTCTTATTGATCAATCATTTTATTTTCGTTTAACCTTTTTATCCAAAAAAAGTCGATACAAATTTTTATAACTTTCATTCATTATGTGTATTAGTATGTACATAATGAATCACTTTTTCCACATACTTATGGTAGACATCATTGCGTCGGGTAGACCTTTCATAAATAATATGTTTTCCAATTATTTTTATTTAAAATATTATTATATTTACTTTACAAACAGTTAATGATTTTTATTTCAATATAATTAAAATATTTCTAAAATATTTTAAATTAATTATTTACTTAGATGATAGATTAATTTAGACTTAAAAATATCAAGTAAAATATGAAGAACATTTAATTTTTATTTATTTTTTTATTTGAATTTTCTTATTTTAAATATATTTTTTGTTGGCCTTTGACCAATTATATTTAATCAATTTTAAATTCGGTATAAGAAAAACATTATTAAAATGGTCCATTAATTTCACATTAATGAAGTAATTTTTAAAAATTTTATAAAGAAATCCTGGCAGTGTCAATCCCACTAAAAAAGATTGTTTAGGGCCTATTTGAAATTTTTCGATTAATGAAATTGGGGATATATAATTTTTCCAAAATAGCGATACGATAAACGATATTTTTAATTGAAATCAAATCGAGAAATCATTTAGAATAAATAAATTATTATTATTCCTTTTAGATTTTCAATGCCTATTGAGTTCCTTTTCATGGTTGGCTAAATTTAATTTAACAAATTTAACAATTATTATAATTTAATTTAATTTTGATTTCCGCTATGAGCAATTTAGACATTTTTGCTATCATTTTTTTTCAATTCTACTTTTTTCAATTTTTTTTATTAATGCACAGAAAAAACATGAACAATTTTAATTTATTCTGCAATAATAATAAATAAATAATTTTTAAATTATTTATTTCTATATAATTTAACTCATTTTAAATATTTTATAAGAAATAAATTTAAGAAAAAAAAATATATTTTTAATCTAAAATTTTTTTAAAATATTTATTTATAATAGATCCTTTAAATTAAAACCGTAAGAATTTTGCCTGTTTTCTTCATATAGGCTACGGTATCCGTCACAAATAAAATTGTGCTTTCATTTTTTGTCCAATCGATTTTTTTTATTTTATTTACAGTTGAAATAATATAATTAAGATTTTTAATATTATTTAGATAATTATTTTTATTTAATAACTTTTAAATATCTTATATACAATTTTTTTAAATTATTAAATCAATTAAAATTTTTGTTCATTTAAAAATTCTTTTAACGACCATTTTATAAATAAATATTTGTTATTTTAATCCCATAATTTTTATTTTATATATATATATATATAAAATTTTTATATTTCTATTTTATGATAATTTAATTTTATATATAACATTTTATTTAAAATTTAATTCTAAATAAAAATTCAAATTAAATTTATTTCTAGCTATAATTAGTTTAAGTTTATTTTTTGATTTTTATTATAATTATTGCTTTTCAAACATATTTTATTTCATTAGAGGCTATTTTTGAATATTTAATTAAGTTATAATATTTTCGAAAAGAAAATTTCAGTTTATATTTAATTCATTTATTCCATAAAAGTATATAATTTAATTTATAAATACTTCGTTGATAGATGATTAAGGTTCACAATCGCAATTTTATCCATCCAGCACAAAAATTCTATATGTATTAATGAATAATTTTATTTTTATTTTCATTTAATTTGGTCAATTAAATTTATAATTTTATTTTTTAAATATAAAACTTTATTAAATTTTATACTCTCAAAATTTATATATATCCGAAGAAAATTTTTGAATTTTTCATACACAAAATTTTTATAAAATATATATTAATAAACTGAACAATAGTTTAAAGAATTAATAATGACTTGTTTAAATTATTTTTTATTCTAACAAACAAATTATATTTCAAATGTAATTTTGTTTCTTATCCCACCACAGTTCCGATAGGTTCACGAATATTGAATCAGTTCTGTTGTTTATTAACTTCATGTTCAATATTCTAGGAACTAGATATTTATCTCATAAAAGCAATTTTTCATAACATCTTATTCTTTAAGTCCACTCTTTCCAAAAAAAATTTATATTAAAATATATTTTATTAATTATTTTATTAAAATTATTTTAAATTTTTTATCAATCAGCTCACATCGTTTTATAGATTTAATATTATTTAAAAAAATAAAATACTTTATTATTTTTTAAATTTGACTCACATGTTAATATTATAAATATTTTAAACAAAAATTGATATTGCTTCACACAGCATTAACTTGGTGAGGATATTGCTAGTGAATATGATTTTCAAGTTTTTAAAATAAAGTCTTTGTGGACAATAATTAATTATTGATTTAATAATTAAAATGTAATTAGTTTTGTCTTTTATTCAACTTCTCGAATTGTTATTAAATATAGATATGGATTTCCGTAATTTTTTTTCTTTCTTTTCGGGTTGTATTTCCAATTCCATGCTTCACAAAATGCTGAAAGTTTCTGGGATAAAATCTATTTTTATTAATACTATTTTAAGAATTCTTTAGAGATATTATTTTTTTTATATTTTTCTTTTATTAATGTATTTTTTTATATAAATAATAACTATTAATTTAAAAATTTTTATTTTTAATAATTTCTAACAAATTTTTTATATCATCTAATTTAGTATATTTTTCTTTCGCATTTTTTTAATTTAATAATATAATTATAAGCGCTCAAATTGCTAAATTTCAAATAAAAAATAATTAGACATCTTTTTAAGTGCATATTTTTAATAAATTTTAATACAAATATCCTTATTACAAATTTGTTTTTATAATGAATCTATAATTTAAAAATGGTGTGAATTATATTTTGAATTTTTCTTTAATTTAAAAATGAAGTATAATTTTATAAAGTTTATTTGTGCTCTAGTTAAAATATTTTATTGATAATTAGTTTCTATAAATAAAATGATTTTTAATCTTTAGATTATTCTTATTATTAGTCCATTTTGGAATTGGCTTAAAAATGTGCATAGCATCGGTTGACTATTTGGATGATAAATTTAACTTAAATATTCTTTTCAAATTAATAATATATGGCTACAATTTCAAAGGAATACTGTGCTTCACTTCAGATCTATCTTTTCACAGATTCACCAAGGAAATTAATTAATTTCAGTTATCAAGCCAGCCTTTATTCTAATATAATTAATTTATAACTTATAATTGGCAAAATATCTTAAATATTTTAATTAAAATGATATATTTACTTGTATTTCTTTGTTTGATTTTTAATTAATTGTGAAATTTTCCAAAAATTTCAGATTATTGAATAAAATCTCTATTAATTAATGATTATATTTTCTTTATATTTTTTAATAATATATTTTTTTAGAATTATTCTGTTTTAATATTTCATTTTATATTTTTAAAAAGAGAAATTTTTATTTAAATTAAGCAAAATTTTAAAATTATTTTAATAATTAATCAACATAAATATTTTATATAAAATTTTTATTTTATTTATTCAAAAATATAAGTTAATAACTTCAGTAAAATATTTTTATATTATTGTTTTGCCTCTGGAATTTTGTCTGAACTCGACAAATTTATTCAGATTCATATGTTGTAGGCATATTTTTCGCTTGGAGTTTTTTAAAAATTTATAATATATATTTTCCACTTTTAAAAATAATCTTCAAATTGCTAGGCACTGCTCAAAGCTATTAAATTAAAATATTCTATATCAATAGTAAATTATTAATCGTCTCTTTCTTCATTAAAAAAATTATTGATTTTTTTTATTAAATATGAAAGAAATTCTTATTCTTTTTATAATATAAAAAAATTATATATTTATTATTATTATAAATTTTATTTCAAAATAATTATATAAATTTTAATTTTTTTAAAAAAAATTATAACTAGACAATTTTCATATGTACATCGCTGACTCCATCTTCCAGTTTTTTTTATTTGATTTAATTGAAAATAAGCTTTCAAAAAATACAAAACTTGAATAAATTTATTTTTTGTTTTACTAAAATTCGTTTTTTAAATTTTAAAAATGATTTATATAAAATATTTAATATACTTAAATCTCTTTTAGAACATTGCGGATTTTAAATAATCGAACAGCATAGAAATAAAATAGGTTTATAAAAATAAAATTTATATTTTAAAATTTTTTAATTGGCATTGGCCGCTCGTCTCATCCGCTATTTTTCTGCTCCCGCATAATTTTGCCATTGCAATCATTTTAGCCTCTATTTTTTTCTATATATAATATAAATATTATTTCTTATTAAAATTTTTTTCTTTTGTAAGAAAATTATAATTATTTATATAGAATAAAAATTTTTTTAAATTTCAATTTTCATTTTTTAATCTGAATCAATTGCTTAAAAATTAATTTTTGACTTAAAAAATTAATTTTTTGCTGTATTTTAGACCATTTTATGTGAAAACATATATGACAATAATCGGAAAATTCTTTATTATAAATAATTAAATTTAAATTTTTATCAAAATAAAAAAGGGCGTTCGACTTTTTTAAAAATAATATTATTTTTCTATATTTATATAATCATTAATTTTATTTTTTTCTCAAATTTTTGATAACATGATGAATATTCATTTATCATTTTTTAATTATAATTTTATCATTTTCCCGAATTTACATTATTTTAAAAAATATTTGAATTTATTTTTTATTAATTTTTTTCCATTTATAATTGAATTTTTAAATTTTAAATAATTAATTATATTTTTAGAAGTTAATTATTAATTTTAATTATTTGGAAAATTTTCTAAATATAAAATTTTTAATTATTTTAAATTAATATTTTAAAATTTTTTTTATTATTTTTATTAATATTGTTTGATATAATAATTAATTACCATTTTTCATAATATACTATTAGTAGTTAATTTATTTAATAATATTTTTTAATAGGGTTGCTCAAAGTCGGTTAACCGAACCGAAACAGAAACCGAAAACCGGGTTTTTTGTCCCAAAAACCGAAACCGAGGTTCGAAAACCGCGAAAACCGAAAACCGAGTTTCCAAACCGACAGTTTTTCGGTTTTTATTTTTCACCTTGAGGGAAAATTTTTGGTTAAAATTTTACTTTATTCGACCATTTTTAATTAAAAATTTTCCCTAACGGGCCATTTTTAGGCTTAAAATATTATCTTTTGGATCATTTTTAGCCTAATATTTTTCCTTTCGGGTCTATTTTTGCCTGATTTTTTACTCTATGGCCATCTTTGCCTTTAATTTTACCCTCCAAGAAATTTTTGGTCTATTTTTTTATTCAAAACCATTTTCAACTGAAATTTTTTGCTCACGGGCATTTTTAATATAAATTATTTCATTTATGGCCTTTCTTTTCTAATTTTTCTCCCTGCAGGGCCATTTTTATTCGAAATTCTTCTTTTTGTGAATTATTTAGGCTAAAATTTTTCTCTGTTGAGCTTTTTTGAAATATTTTCTCTTTTGGGTCTTTTTTGTTGAAGCAAACCTAGAATAATAACTAAAAATTGAAGTAAAATATTGGATATGTGATATTTGAATAAATTTTCTTTTATTTTTTGCGAAATTTTATGAAAAATTAAATTTTTCAATAATTTTTTGGCCATTTTTCAAAAAACCGAAAAACCGGAAAACCGAAACCGAAAACCGAGAATTTTTTCAAACCGAAACCGAAAACCGACATTGGAAAACCGGGAAAACCGAAAACCGGAAACCTCGGTTTAAAACCGACTTTGAACAACCCTATTTTTTTATGGAATAGGAAAAATATTATTTTTTATCTTATTCTTATCATATATTTCTAAATTTTTCCTTGATAAATATCAACAGGAGCTAAATAATTTCTGATTATATGTAGATATTAGGTTATATTTTCTCAATTTTCATAATTTTTTTATTAAATAATTTTTATTTTATATCATTAAAAAAAATTTATTTCTAATAATATTTATTAAGATTAAGATTAAAATTTTTTAATAGATCAATTTTTTTATTTCTCGGCGGATTTATTTCCGAGTTAAGATTTTTCTCTGCTATTTTTCACCCTTAAAAAGCGGATAGCTACGGAGGATATATCAAAATCAAATATTTATTCTAATTTCATTGGTTTTTCCTATTGCTAAATATGGATTCTTTTCTAAATGATTTATAATTATTTTAAAATTATTTTTTGCGATTTATTATCATCAATTTCCCTCTGGATTTATTTCTCTGGTAAGAACAAGATTCTTCGGTATAATGAAAAAATTTGTTATTGTTTTTTATATTAATTTGATTTTATTTGTATTCGAAGAATTAATTATAATATTTCATGAAAAATAAATTCATATAAATTAAATCTAAATATAATTAAAATTACATTTTTAAATATTTCGTTTTTATCTTATTTTTCTAACTCTTCTGATTTTTTAAAATTTTTAGCATGTTATCAATTTAAAATATATATCTAAATTAGTATCTAAATTAATTAATTTTAAAATATTTTATGAATATTTAAACTTTCATATGTTATTTTAGAATTAATTCAGATATTTTATATATAAAATCCGAATAATTTAATAATTTTTAAAATTAAAGTTAAAAAAAGATGATTTATTTGATATTATTAAATTTGCCATTTTTAATCATTTTTTTAATTTAAAATTTCTAAATTTTTGTCCATTCTTTTTAGTGATTAGTTTTATACTTATTATTTTCATTATATTAATTAAAAAAATTATATTTTTTTCTAATTCAGAAGGAAATTTTAAATTTTTTATATAATATTTTTCGATAAAAATTTTATGCACTAATTTAATCAAAAGAATTTATTTATTCGTTTATTGTCTAGATGGACAAAATGTTTTATTGAAAATTAAATAATTTGTATCTAATTCTTTCATTTATTTATATAAATTAATAATTTAAATTATTAATCATGGCCTTATTATTATGATTAACAATAATTAATTAATTATCATATAAACTTATTTAACAATTTTGCAATATATTATCAAAAATATCTTTTCTTTTTAAATAAAAATTATTTTATTGAAAAATTTTAATAAAAATTATTTAATATTATATAAAATAATATTCTTTTTAAAGAATCTTTAATGAATTTTAACAACGTTAGCTTATTAATTTTTTATAATAAATTATAATTTATTTTCATCTGAAATATCAATAAAAAATATGGGAAAATTTCTTGCAGCTTAAATGATTGATGCGAACTCTATCAGAAATTTATATTAATATCACATGACATAGAATAAAATATTAGAATTTAAAATTCTAATTTGGAAATCTTTCCTAATCAATTTTATTTTACAAATATTTAAATAAATTTAATTTGTTCATTGAAGACTTTTTTTTTGACTAATCTATATACAAAAAAATTTAATTTAGTTTTTATTTGAGAATATTTTGATTATTAATTTTCGAAATTCAAATAGTCATTTCATTTTAAAATTTTTTATCACAATTAATCGGTAAATTAACCTATTTTTTGCTTAAATTCTCGGCTTCTTCTAGCCTTTCCAATTTAAAAAAATCTTTGTCCTTCCTTAATTGGGAAGTTAAATAATTTTCTCAGCTATTCTTTATCATTGACAAAAAATATTTATCGCTAAGTTTTTAGATATTTTTTTGCCATATTAAAAGAATTATTTCAATAAATTAAGATTTATAAACAAATTAATTTCAGGGATTTTAGAGTCAAATTGTACTCAAAATCGGTTACGATCAACTTCTTCTCTAAAGAAAATTTAAATTTTTAATAGTTTATTTTATAATTTAAATTTTTTTCTTTAAAGAATTTAAGCAATTAAAAAATATTTGTTTTACTTAAATAAAAGAAAAAATAAAATTAATTTTTTAATTTGCAATTAGAATTTTTTAAATTATCTAATATTTAAAAGACGATAGATTTTATTAATAGATATTTTTAAATAATTATATTAAACTATAAAAAAATCTTCGTTATTTAGTACTTTTTTATTCATTTTGAAAAGAAAATTTCAGTTTATATTTAATTCATTTAAATATTTAAATCTTATATATATATATTATATTTGATTTAAATAAACTTCTTTCTAATTCCATAAAAGAATATAATTTAATTTATAAATACTTCGTTGATAGATGATTAATGTTCGCAATTTTATCCATCCAGCACAAAAATTTTATATGTATTAATGAATAATTTTATTTTTATTTTCATTTAATTTGGTCAATTAAATTTATAATTTTATTTTTTAAATATAAAACTTTATTAAATTTTATACTCTCAAAATTTATATATATCCGAAGAAAATTTTTGAATTTTTCATACGCAAAATTTTTATAATTAAAATAAATATTAATAAACAGAAAATAGTTTAAAGGATTAATAATGATTAGATTAAATTATTTTTTATTCTAACAAACAAATTATATTTCTAATGGAATTTTTTTCTTATAAAATCCCACCATAGTTCCGATAGGTTCACGAATATTGAATCAGTTCTGTTGTTTATTAACTTCATGTTCAATATTCTAGGAACTAGATATTTATCTCATAAAAGCAATTTTTCATAACATCTTATTCTTTAAGTCCACTCTTTCCAAAAAAAATTTATATTAAAATATATTTTATTAATTATTTTATTAAAATTATTTTAAATTTTTTATCAATCAGCTCACATCGTTTTATAGATTTAATATTATTTAAAAAAATAAAATACTTTATTATTTTTTAAATTTGACTCACATGTTAATATTATAAATATTTTAAACAAAAATTGATATTGCTTCACACAGCATTAACTTGGTGAGGATATTGCTAGTGAATATGATTTTCAAGTTTTTAAAATAAAGTCTTTGTGGACAATAATTAATTATTGATTTAATAATTAAAATGTAATTAGTTTTGTCTTTTATTCAACTTCTCGAATTGTTATTAAATATAGATATGGATTTCCGTAATTTTTTTTCTTTCTTTTCGGGTTGTATTTCCAATTCCATGCTTCACAAAATGCTGAAAGTTTCTGGGATAAAATCTATTTTTATTAATACTATTTTAAGAATTCTTTAGAGATATTATTTTTTTTATATTTTTCTTTTATTAATGTATTTTTTTATATAAATAATAACTATTAATTTAAAAATTTTTATTTTTAATAATTTCTAACAAATTTTTTATATCATCTAATTTAGTATATTTTTCTTTCGCATTTTTTTAATTTAATAATATAATTATAAGCGCTCAAATTGCTAAATTTCAAATAAAAAATAATTAGACATCTTTTTAAGTGCATATTTTTAATAAATTTTAATACAAATATCCTTATTACAAATTTGTTTTTATAATGAATCTATAATTTAAAAATGGTGTGAATTATATTTTGAATTTTTCTTTAATTTAAAAATGAAGTATAATTTTATAAAGTTTATTTGTGCTCTAGTTAAAATATTTTATTAATAATTAGTTTCTATAAATAAAATGATTTTTAATCTTTAGATTATTCTTATTATTAGTCCAATTTGGAATTGGCTTAAAAATGTGCATAGCATCGGTTGACTATTTGGATGATAAATTTAACTTAAATATTCTTTTCAAATTAATAATATATGGCTACAATTTCAAAGGAATACTGTGCTTCACTTCAGATCTATCTTTTCACAGATTCACCAAGGAAATTAATTAATTTCAGTTATCAAGCCAGCCTTTATTCAAATATAATTAATTTATAACTTATAATTGGCAAAATATCTTAAATATTTTAATTATAAAAGAAATATTTACTTGTATTTCTTTGTTTGATTTTTAATTAATTGTGAAATTTTCCAAAAATTTCAGATTATCGAATTATATCTCTTTTAATTAATGATTATATTTTCTTTATATTTTTTTAATAATATATTTTTTTTAGAATTATTCTGTTTTAATATTTCATTTTATATTTTTAAAAAGAGAAATTTTAATTTAAATTAAGCAAAATTGTTTATATTCATCATGATTTTATAGAAAATATAATTATTTTAATAATTAATCACTATAAAATATTATATATAAAATTTTGTATTTTATTTATTTAAAAAAATAAATTCAGAACTTCAGAAAAATATTTTTATTTTATTGTTTTTTTGCCTCTGGAATTTTGTCTGAACTCGAAAAAATTTAATCAGATTCTTACGTTGTAGGCATTTTTTTCGCTTTCAAATTTAAAATTTATAATATATATTTTCCACTTTTGAAAATAATCCTTCTGAGTGCTTGGTAATGTTCAACGCTATTAAATTGAAATACTCTATATCAATAACATATTTTTAAACGTCTTTTTCTTCAATAAAATATATATCGATTTTTTTAAATATGAAAGAAATTCTTATTCTTTTTTTAATATAAAAAAATTATTTGTTTATTATTATTATAAATTTTATTCAAAATAATTATATAAATTTTAATTTTTTTTATAAAAATTATAACTAGACAATTTTCATATTACATCGCTGACTCCAACTTTTTATATTTGATAATTCAAAATTTTTAAGTAAATTTTCAAAAAATACAAAAATTTATTTTTGAATAAATTTATTTTCTGTTTAACTAAAATTCTTTTTTTTTAATTTTAAAAATGATTTATATAAAATATTAAATATACTTAGGGCTCTTTTGGAACATTGCGGATTTTAAATAATCGAACATAATATAAATAAAATAGGTTTTATAAAAATAAAATTTATAAAGATATTTTAATTGAATTGACCGCTCGTCTCATCCGCTATTTTTCTGCACCCACATAATTTTGTCATTGCAATCATTTTAGCCTCTATTTTTTACAATCAAATATTTAATTAAATTTAATTTGTTCACTAAAGACTTTTTTTTGACTAATCTATACAAAAAATTTAATTTAGTTTTTATTTGAGAATATTTTGATTATTAATTTTCGAAATTCAAATAGTCATTTCATTTTAAAATTTTTTATCACAATTAATCGGTAAATTAACCTTTTTTTTTGCTTAAATTCTCGGCTTCTTCTAGCCTTTCCAATTTAAAAAAATCTTTGTCCAGACTTTCATTCATGCATAAAAGAAACTGTTCTATTTAATTTAAAATTAAAATATTTTTATATTAATTTTTCAATAAAAATATATCGATTATTTTAAATATAAAAAATCCTTTTTCTTTTTATAATATAAAAAATTATTTGTTTATTATTATTATAAATTTTATTTCCAAATAATTATATAAATTTTAATTTTTTTTTATAAAAATTATAACTCGACAATTTTCATATATACATCGCTGACCCCATCTTCCAGTTTTTTTTATTTTAATAAAATTCAATTTGTAATTAAATCTTCTTTTTTATTATATTATTTATATTTTCAAAAATAAATTTTTATTAAATGGTTTTTGATAAATTTCAATTTTAAATTAAATTAGGAAAAAATTTTTTCCGATATTTTTTTTACATTATTATAATCTTAGATATTTTTATCGAAATTTTGATAATACACATTGAATTATTTTAATAAATTTATTAAAATTATTCAGGAAAATTAAATTATTTTACAAAAATAATATATATTCATTTTTTAATTTTTTGAAATTTTTTTTTCAATAAATATAACTTTTATTTTTATATATTTAATTTAGTTTTATGAAGTTATTTTAAATTTAAATTTTTAAAAATACAATTATTTCAGACAGAGAAACATATAAAAGTAAAGATAGACCCAATTTTTAGTGACGAAATGCGCACCCGAAATTTTTGTTCCATATGAAAAGCCGGCATTGTATAGCGATAATTGCTTTTTATTAGCAAAAATATTTTATAAATAATGCCGTGTATAATTGCATAGTTGTTTATATTTAGTGTAATAGCCGAAAAAAGCTTACCTTTTTAATATTAATAAGTATTTTCTAGAAAATATATTTTTACATGTTTTTTTTTCATTTTGAAAAATTAATTGCTTTTATCTATCAAATATTTCGCGAAAGCAAATTTCCTATTTTGTTGAGGTCTATAGTCACGCTACTATTTAGTATAACATATGACAAAATTGTAGAGTTTTTTGACTGCGAATTTGATGTTATTTCTAGAATTTACTTTATATTAAATTTAAGTAGAATGACCGTATTCTATTTTTATGGAAATTATTAAATTTTTATTCTTTTTATTTATTCAATAAAAAAATATTCACTTTTTAAGCAAATTATAATTTTAAATTAATATTGCTTTCATTTTTTTATATTTTATTATATTTTATTTTTTTAAATATTTTATTCTTATATAATTTTTTTATATAAAAAATTTTTTATGGAAATTAAGTTGATTATGGAAATTTTGTTTTACAACAAAATATATTTTTCAATCATGAATTATAGTATTGTTTTGAAAATGTATATTTTAGTATATTTTGCTTAAGTTTTTCTGAATTATGCTAAATTTGATATTTTTAATATTTTTATTCCCATAAATTCCACCGAGTTCTATTTACAATAAAATATAATAAATAATTTTTATATTTATTATTATGCTCTCAATAATGACTTGAACATAGAATATTTTTTATAAATTTTTGTTAAATTTTAATTATAATTATTTTAGTACTTTCAAAGTAATGATCAAATAATATCCGTTGGTGAAGAAGATTAAAAATCTCCGGATTTGAATCTTCAGATATAAGGATATCACGCCATTGCTTTTAACCTTACCCTTATAAATAGCATACAATTAAATTAAAAAGAGTAAAAAAATGGAGTAGGGCAATGAATGGATATTCTAAAAATTATTATTTTTTTAATAAATTTATAAAACCTTTTTCCTTTGGTATTTATTTTACATTTTTAAGCTAATCTTTAAATTTTTTTATAGGCTTGCTATTTGTTGGCTATTTGTTTCTGATTTGACTTGAAATGAATATCAGGCATTTCAAAATTATTTGTTACAATAAGATGGCGGGCTATTATTTATGATTTTAAAAATAATTCAAACAAAAACCATTAATTCATTAATTTGAATATAATCGAAGACATATAATTCCCATCCAGGATAATTGGTTATTCTTAATAATTTTCTTGTTTAGTATCTTATTTAGTTTTTTTAATTAAAAATAATGAAAGAAATATTAGCAGTAGAATTGCATTTTTTTATAAATGGAAATTTACTATAATATTTTTTATTTAAATAATGGGCAAATTTTATGTTATGCTCTTCATCACTGATTATGTCTCTCTTGTTATATAATTTGGATTCAGAAGACAAATCGAATTAGTTGATCTTATCTTCACAAATAAATTAAAATTTCATCGATTTGTGCTTTCAATTCCAGCTAGTCAGTAAGTGGGTGATACATATTCCAATAATTTATTTTAAATTTATTATTTGTTATCTTAATTTAACTGGCCGCCATATTGATCTTAATTTTTAAAATAATATTTTATAATAACTTTTAAGAATTATTTGAAGTAAATATTTTAAATTTTTTAATACATATATAATTTTTTGATAAATAATTTTTCTTCAGAATAAATTATACTTATTTTTTAACATAATAAAAATTTTTTAAGATACATATTTTAAAACTATTAATAAATCGTATCAGATAATTGATTCGATTGATTCTGAATATAAATTTTCCCATTTATCATCATAAAATTAATTTTTTCCCATTAATTTATAAATTATAAAAAACATAAAAATTTTTGAAAAATTTCAATATTTATTGAAAATTTGTATGTTTGATAATTTATTTTTACTCATCAATTTTTGGAAGGCAAGCTTCCAACTCGGTTTACAGAAAGAGCCCTCGGAGCTCTTTTTTTATGATGGAGGATTTATTCATCAATAATATAATATGTCATTAATAAAAATGTATTTTGACATTTTCAATTTTAAAATATATAAATTTTTCTATAATTATTTATTTCATATTATAAATTATAAAATTTCCAAAATTTATAATAAAATCTTGATAATCTTTTATTTATTAATTTCTTTATATAAATATCGGTCATTACTTATTATTTTATTAAGATTTGAGAGTAATTTAATTTTATTTCACATTTATTTTATGTAATTAATTATATTCATTTTTGATTTTCTTTTTATCCTTTTTTTCTTTTTATGTTTAATTTTTTTCATTTTTTAATTATTTGAATTGCATTTATTAAAATTGTAAATTCTTTTATTCAGCATTGGCTCTATTTTATTATTTTATTAAAAATTCAATTCCTAATTAAACTAGTCTTGAATTTTTAATTTAATTATTTCCAAATTATTATCGCAAATAAATTGATTTTAAAAAAAATTTTATGTACTAATACATATTTTTTCATTATGTTAAAATTTCATTTATTTATTCAGTTATATTAGTTTTACTTGTAATATTTTTCTTTTTTTAATTATTTCTAACGAATTAATTTATAATTAATGAATATTTAATATATTATTTATTTTAATTAAAAGTGAAAGTAGAGTAATTGTTTAGCTGAAAAATTTTTTAATTCCAATCCTTAAATAATAATATTGAATTTTTTTAAAATTAATTTTATAATTATCATGCATAAATTTTACTTCAAAAAAAGAATAATTATTAAATATTTAATAAATGAATTCTCTCTAAAATTTAAAGCATTACTCAAAAACTATTCCTTCTGCTCAACGGCTGAATATTGTCCAATGGTTATTATTTTTTTAAGTCATTTTCAAATTAAACCCAGTGAATAATTCTAGAATTTATTTTATCAATTTCTTTTTTAAAATATAAATTTTGCATTAGGAGAAATTTTTTTTGAAATCTATTATAAAGTTTCTTTATTTTAAAATGGTTGCAATTTTATTTAAAATTTTAATAAAATAATTTTAAAAAAATTTGAAGAATTTTAAATCTTTTACCCAGAATTTATTATATGGAATATTTATTGATTTTTTAGTTTATATATTTAAAATAAAATACATTTGAATTTTTCCATTCGATTTTAAATTTTCTACTTTCATAATTAATTTTGCGCATTTCGAGAATCTTTAATATTTGCTTATCTCATAGATTGCTAGAATATATAGTATACCATATTCGTCCAACTTCTAGAAGAAATTTTAATTGGATTTAGCATTTTTTTAACATTTTGCTGGCGCGTTTATTCTGGGGGGTATTTCAATTATGCCGGGTACTTGGTACTTGGAATGATTTTCACTTGGTACTTGGTACTTGGAATAAATTGATGTTTCAATTCCATTTTTCCAATTACAAGTACCAAGTTTCAAGTACCAAGTTAGAATTTCCAAGTTACAAGTCCTTTTGTTTCAATAATTTACTCGAAATGGCTTTTCTTTTCCAAGTTGCCAGTTACTTGGAAAGTTTACTTGGTACTTGGAACAAAATCTTTTCGGTTCGAAAATGGCCCTAAATTGGATTCCAAGTTATGCATAACTCGAGAATTTGTGGATAAAAAAATTTGAAATTTTGAGGAGATGTTAAATGAACGTATTTTTATGCCTCTAATTTTTTTCAGAATTTTTTGATCATTTTTAGAAGAGATAAAAAATATTATATAAAAATGGTGCAAATTTGGAATCCATCCATTATAAAAAATTATAACTTGGCCAAAAATTGTTGAAAAATTCTAAGATTTTCACAGATTAATAAAATGACGAAATTTTACATCATATATTTTTTTTAGAATTTTTGTTCTAATTTTTGACTATTAAAAAAATGTGATAGATGGGTCGAGACTTCTCCAAAGAAAAAATTCATAGCTTTGGAATTTGCAAACGAAAAAATTTAAAATTTTCTGAAAATATATTTTCGATATGTTGGAATGCCTAAAATTTTTTTTGAAATTTTTAAAAGCTTCCAAAAATTTTTTTTGACCTTGTTCCATTTGTGTGAATATAATCGGGCGCATCGAAGTTTGCCCTATCATAATTATTGACTAAGAAGACCATTTTCCATAATTTTTTTGTCATTTTAAATGGCAAAATTTAAGCTTTCGAATGATATATAAAATTAATGAAATTGTTCATATCTTTCATAAATATGATTTTATAAAATTAATATGAATTCATTTCTAATTTTTTGTCGATTTTTTAGCTATAACTTTATTAATTTTAAATTAATTTAAGAAAATTATATATCATTCGATAGCTCTCTTTCAGCTCTTTAATTTGATATCAAATTTTCACTTAATTTCTAAATTCTGAATTTTTTTTAAATAGACAGATTGACGAATTTCACGCTTACATTTGTGAATGTAAAAATTCGTAGAAAATTTTTTTAAAAATTATCCCATATAGAAAATTATTTAGAAAATAATCTCTGAAATTTTAAAAATTTTTTAATAAGAATAATTCTCGAATTATAATTTACTCTATGGCCAAGAATATAATAGAAGGCGAAGGCAAAGGGCAAAGCCCTTCCCCTGCGTTTCAATTACTTTCCAAGTGAGCAAAAATTATTTCAAGTAGATGAAAAGGAATTGAAATGCATGTGCTTGTTACTTGGAACTTGGAATCGCTAACTTGGAAAATTTCACTTGTAACTTGGGAAGATTTTGGGCAAATAATTGAAACAAGGGAACTTGTACTTGGAACTTGAACTTGGAACAAGTTACTTGGAACAAGTACCAAGTACCCGGAATAATTGAAATACCCCCCTGATAAAATAGATGCAATTAGGCATTTTACAATAAAATTATTTTTTCAAATTATGATTCTTTATTTAAGTAATTTATGCTAATATAATTGAAATATTTTTTTTTCGATTCTTTTTTATCAAATAAATAACGATTATTTCATTTGCAATAATGACGAGACATATTATTCAATATATTTAAAAAAGTATTTTAAATTATCGCCAAAAATATTATGTTTTATTCCAAGCAAATATGATGGAAAATTTTATGACATTTTTACTAAAAATTTATAGATTTCTTAATTAATAATAAAAGAAAATAAAATAATCATTTATTTAGAAATTAAAATTTAAAGAAATTTTTTTTTATAAATTTCTTAAAATCATGATAATTAATAATAAGATCAATTTTACACTTTTAATTTTAAAATTACATAACTTAAATGTATACTTATTTTTAATTTTCATAAAAAATTTTTTAATGATAATTTATAAATATATAATTTTATATATGTATTCTTTTTATAATATCACAAAATTTTGTATATTTTTTATAATAATTTTTAAATTTATTTTATTTAATATAATATTGAAATTTTTTTTTAAATATTTTAATTTATTCACATTCGATTCAATTTTAAATTTACAATTTTTTTAAGTAATTTATTGTTAATCCTTGCAATTTTTATTCATACACCATAAAATATTAGTAATTTTAATAAAGAGTCAATTTATAATCATTTTTTAATCATCTACTAATCACCAATTAAGAGTAAAATTAATTTCTAATTTATATTTTTAATTTGTTCATGATTTATAATTATTTTTATTAACTAATCGATATTTTCTTATTTCGATATTAAATCATAATAATCTAACAGAATATCTGATTACTAATTCCTGAATGTTATATATGCAATTATTTTCGTAAATTTTTTACTTCTATGAAATATTTTATTTATGCTTGAATTTGAAGTCCCAAAATTGTGATCTTTTTCATTCAATTAACAGCGGATCCTGCAGTACATCGCGCTAAAACGGTATGAAATTAATTAACGATTTAATTTATATGTCAAATACCTATTTCAACAAAAATTAATTTTAACCGTTTATTTTTTTTATAACTAATTATTTTTTTAAGAATATTTTTCTACATATCTATAGTTTATTCTTTTATAATATTATTTAAAAATTTTTTATTCGTTAAAAATAGCATATTTTGATTCTATATTCATTTAATTTATCAATTTATATTATAAAAATGTTGTTTCTTTTTCTTTTACATTATTATTTCTATAAAAAAATTTAAATAAATAAATTAAAAAATAAATAATTTTGGAAAATCAACATCTGGTAATTTAAAATTTATCGATAATTTTATATACTATTTCTTATATTTTTTTCGTTTTAATTTGGTTATTTGTACTCGGTTAAAATTAATGTTTTCAAATAATGCCTTCTATTGGTATAAGGGTTTATTCATTAGTCTTAATTTGAGCGATTGTTGCTTCTAAAATTTTCCAGTTTCTATTTCAAAATATGTAAAATTAAATTAATAAATGTTTCTTTTCAAATAGAAATCTTTATATACCAATAGAATTCCTGAAGGAATTGCAATTTACAGAGAACAGATATTCCAAACATGTTTGCTTATTTGTAAAATTAATATTTTTAATTTGTAAAGTTCGAAATTTTTGTTAAAAATTATTTATTTTTCCATTTCAATTTTATGTTCGATATTTTTATATTTAATTTTATTTTATCTTTTTAAATATAATATTTCCTAAATTATTATCACAAGACAACCATTTGATTAAATTTTTTTTGATAATTTTATTCGAAATTCTATATTAAAATTAATTTCCCTACCAAAATAATTAAAAGAATTTATATGTTTTATTTAATTATATGCAGATTAGTAAAAAGCAATTTGTCAATTACTTTATTTTCCAATTAAATTCCATAAAATAAAAAGATTAAAAATAATAATTTCTTTATTATTATGTATAATCCCTTAGTTATAATTGAGAAATAGTTGCGTTTGCCAAGCATGGTATTTGATATCCCGCCCCATGCGGCGAACGGGCGCATAAATGATATAATAAATTCTTTTAATATTGAAAAGAATTTTAAATATGTTATTTTATTAATTTTTTTCTTTATTTATTTATTTAATATTAGTTTTATTTAATGTAAATAATTTTAATCACGTAATTTTATAATTCTACAAAATTCATTGAGAAATATTTAAAATAATCTAATAATTAAATACAAAATTTATTCATTTCAAAATGATTACTCACAATTTTTAATATAATTTAATTTTTTTTCCTTTTTTTTTAAATTTAGACATTTTTGATTTTTTTTTATATTTTTAATCTTTTTTGACATTATTTGATTTTTAGATATTTTTATAAAAAAATTCTACCATTTTTCATTTAGTTGGTATATTTTTAAAAATTTTTTAAGCTCCGTTAGTTTAATCTAATAAATTTATTAAAAATGTTTTATTTTAAAATAAATTTTTTAACAAATTGAGATAAAATTTTTTAATTCGCTTAAAATTAGATGGCCTTTTTAAAATTTATAGGAATAATTAAATGAATAAAATATTAAAAATCATGAATTAACATAAAATAAAATTTGTAATTCGTAAAAATTTAATTATTCTCCAATTGCGATTTGAATTAGTGAAAATTATTATACTTTTACTTTCAATTATTATAATCTTGAAATATACTTTAATTTATACATTAATTTAAATCAATGAAAACTTTATAATTTAAATTTTCTGCTTATTCCATCCGATTTCTTTCATAAAAATCTAGATTTAATTTCTGATTAAGTGTGTTTATAAATAATTCTTTGCCATGTTTAACTATTAAAATTTTTAAAAATTTAAATTTTTTTTCCATATTCATACACATTCCAATGATTTTAATATATCGATGAAGATGAATCTTCCCGAATTTTTTAAAATAAAATGTAAATTAAATTCAATAATTTTCAATATGTATCCGAAAACATACCATATTATAAATCATAGATAATTTTAAAGTTGAGCTATAATTTATATTATGTAATTTAAATTGAATAATTTAAACTAGATTTTTAAATTTTTAAATATATAATTTTTTATAACAATTAAAATTCAATTACAAATTTACACAAATGTAAATTTTATATAATTAGAAATTAGATATCATTTGGTTTGAATTATTCAAAAAAAATTAATATAAATTCTCTAGCTTTTAAATTGTAATATAAAATTCTTTTTATTTATAGTTTATATAAAAATTTTCAAAAAATTGCTCTATAATAAAAATATCCTATTGATAATTTTTGATTTATTAAATTTATTGTGAATATATATTTCGTATATATATTTATTCATAGAAATTATTTATATTTTTAAAAATTTAATTTATTCATTACTATATCCTGAAATTTAATTTCTAATCTTTATAACTTATCGAAACTAATTCATTATTTTCGTATGGATGATTAAAATATTTATATGCTCAACTTTTCTTACCAATATTTTTAATCAACTTGTAATTAATTGTCTCCATTATTTTTAAAAATTTTATTTAATTTTATGATATAAAAATTATGAGAAAAAATTTTATATAGAAAATTTTATTTGTTGCAATTTCATAAAAATTTTTTACTTTGATTTTCATTTAATAGTTTTTCTTTAATTTAAATTTTTCCCTCACTTTTCATAAAATTATTTTTTATTTATGGAAGCTATAAATTTTAAAATTTTTATAAGTATGCATAAATTAAAAAAAAATTAAGATAATTGATAGATTAATGTAAAATTTATTCAAAATTTAAATTTATTTAAAGCTTTTACTTAGAATAATAATAAAATATAAATTTATTTTTATTTCATTACAATCATTAAAACTTCCTAAATTAGTGTATAAAAAATCAATTAAATATTTATTAATATTTTTATTATAAATGATTCCTGATGTATTATAATTAATATATTTTTTTTACTCTTCAGAATATTCATATAGCTATTATTAGATTTGGATAATCCGGAGAGAAATATGCAAAATCAATTGGAACAAAAAATAATTGAAAATAAATTCGACCAATCTTCGAATTTGTTTGCATCTACAATTTTGGATTTTTCTTCAATTTTAAATAATATAGAAAAATAAATAAAACAGAAAAATTATCGAAAATTTAAAATATTAAATATTTTGAATAAAATTTTAATTATAAATTGCTATTATTTAAAACGATTTAAAAAATTAAATTAAAGCAGATTTCGAATGAAAGAATAAATATTTTATTCTCTTTAAAATAGATTAATAGATACAAAAATTTTATAATTAAATCTATTCACTCAACTCCATTTCTTGAAATTAAGAATCATATTATAAATAAAAATATTTAAATAATATCATTTTTCAGTATTATTAATTTCAAAAATTGGGGAGAAAATAATTTGTTCAAAATTTTTAAGATTATTAGAATAGTGAATTAACAAAATGCTTTTTAAGGAGAATTTTATTAATTTTCTAATAATTTTATTAATTTTTTTATAATTTTATTAATTTTTTTATAATTTTATTTTTTTTATAATTTATTAATACCATTTTTAATAATATTTATTTTTTATTAATTCTTAGGTAATTTTTTAAAAAATTTTGTTAAATATAAACTTGATTTTATGATTTCTTGGCGTGCCTCAAACCAGATAGCACAATGCCCAATTGAAACTATTTTTATTTTTAAATTTTTATGAACTATTCAATTTGATTAAATTCTACGATTTGAAAAATTTTAAATCATCTATTCTTTAATATATTCATTAGTTTTATTTGTTTTTCCATTCTGAATATAAATACATTCTATACAATTATTAAAATGAAAGAATTCATTTGAGCATATCTAATTTATAAATTATATTTCTTTTACAATTTTTTGTTAATATAAATTAATTTAATTTAATATAAATATGAAATCACTTATCTAATTTCAATTAATATTAATAATTCTTTATCTTTTTTAATATTTTAGCCATTCAACTTTTTAAAACATTTTCTTTTTATTGAATAAATAATTTACATTTAAATAAATTTAGGATTTTTTTTATTTCTCTGATTTATTATTTAATTTTCATATAATTTAAACTTATTTCAAATTATTATTTGACAAAACATATTATTGCTAAAGCAGATCCCTTCGAAAGGATTTTAACATATTTTATTTATTTTTCGATAATTATTTTTATTTTTTATTATTTTTCGAATTAAATTTTGATTATTTAAAATTTTTTTTATTATTTCTAAAAATGTCTTCAAAATTATAAATAATTCTAAAACTTTGATTATTTTTCCCCATGATGTTAATTTAGTCTGCATGAACATTACACTTTGGTTGTTATTGACAGTTGCTACAATTTTTTAAATTAATTTATAAATTTTTTATATCAAGCAGAATAAAAATTAAAGAACATGAGATGCAAAATAAAAATATTTCTACTACGCTTTATCTTTGTACAAATTTTAAAAATTAGATAATTTTTTTTAGTTTTCGTTAAATTCATATTTTTATATTTGTTTTTTAAACTTTTTTATTTTTGGATTTAAATTTAGATTAAATGGATATTAAAATAATTTAACACATAAAATTAGATTTCAATTGTTCATTTTATCTTTCATTCTATTCTAAAATTATTTTAAAAAATAATATAATTTCAATTAGATTATTTTGAAGCTTTATATAATTTTATTTTTTTTCTTTTTATTGCTTTTATTATAAATTTTTTATTTATTTTTAACATATTTTAAGGTTGGTGTGATTAATTTTCGAAACCTTTTATCATCTTGAATTGGTTGATTGTTATATAGGTTAAGGGTTAAATCATTATATTCAATTTTTATTTAAATTTTTAATAAAATTATTAATGGCTGTAAAATATAATAGATCAATAATAATATTTAATATTAATTTTAAAAATTTTACATTTAGAAAAATCTCTCCATTTTTAATAAATGCGTTAGTCAAAATTTCCTTCATATATTTCTATATAAATTCTGTTTTATAATTATAAATTTAATTTAGATAAATTTTTTTAATTAAATAATAGTAAAATATTTCTTTAAAATTTTATAACAGATTTAAATATAATTCCTTTATATTTATAAAAATATAGAAATTATATGCCTACTATTCATAAGAGGAAAATTTGTCAAGATATTTTTCTTGTTTATCTTGTTATTTAAAACTTTTCATATACGCATTTTTATTTTCATATTTTAAAAAGAATAAATTTAGAAAAAATATCCGATTCCATTACATTTATCAGCATTTTCTGCTGAACAGTTATCAATTTTTGAATCATTTATTTAGAAAAAAGCTTTTACTAAATTTTTATAAGCGAAAATCATTTTATTTGAATTTCTATATAGATTAAATTTAAAATTATTTTCTATATAAATTACATATTTTTTTATATTATAATCATTTTTAATTTAAATTCGGTCAAAAATTTTATTTTTTTTTTTTTCATTCATTCATCAATGATATTTAACATTTTTGTCATTTTAATTTTTCATTTTCATGCCAATTTTAATTATTAAATAATTCCATGTATTTATAATTAAAAAATCCAAAAAAATCTCTTTTTTTTTCAATATATTTATTAAAATATTATATTTTTTATTCTTTTTAATTAAATTTCTTTATAAGAATAAAGTTGAAATATTTTTAGTATTTCTCTATAAATTTAGATAAAAATTATATTAATAACTTTTAATGTTTGAAAATAAAATATTTCATCTTATATTTAAAATCTTTTATTAATATATCGATAATTAATTATATTAATTCATAATATTTTTCGTTGAAATCCCGTTTAGAATGACTGCATTAATTATAAAGGGCAAGTTTGAAATTTTGCATCGCATACTGAAAATTTATTTCTTTTAAATTAAATAATTTATTGAAGAATGGGTTTTAATTAAAATTATAATTTAAAATTTTATCTTGAAGCTAGTGTAAAAAGATATTCAATTATTTTTTAATCATTTTTTGGATAGAATTAATATTTTGAACATGAACCAACGAGCATATTTCTTCTAAATAAATTTTACTTTATCGATTTTTTTTCTCTATATAAGAATTTTTTATTTATTGTGTGAATTCTTTTGAAAGAATTTGTATTTATTTTAAATATATCTCTTTTCTGAAATAATCCATAATTTTAATGATGCATTAGTCAAATATCGAGCTAGGAATCAATTATATATAAAATATTTTAAAATTTATAAAATTACAATAATTTTATATTTTCAAGTATAGATTTTGCAATTTTAAATAATATAGCTCTCAAAATATAAAATTGAGCATGACTTTGATTGTAGGGTTGGCAAATCTCAGGGTGCTCCTCTGGAAAATATGAAATTTTTATAATTAAATTATTTAAATAATAAAATTTTTATTTTTCTTTTTGTTTTGGCGATAAAATCAGATTATTTTAAATTATCTATAATTTTATTTCAATTATCTTTTTTATTATAAAAATTATATTTGGCATTTTCTATATTAATTTTTTCATAAACTCTTAATATTATTTTTTATTATTATTTTTAAAACTTTTAATAAAAATGTTATTTCTTCAGATCGCAATTAACTTTTTAAATTAAAACTATTTTTTATAATTTTTTTGCTAATGTATATAAAATATTTATTGTGATCACGTAATTGAATTCATGGCGCCCTTTGGATGTGGAGGTGTATCTAGAATAGAAACGGAAATGATATCTAATTTAAAAATATATTTCATTTTATTTATTCTTTTTTTAGGTAAACTTTATTTATTGGTTTTATGCATATGCACATCAATTGATGCATTTCTACTCTTGCTTCATAATTGAGACTACGTCGATTTCAAAAAATTAATTTGAAAAAAATATTCTCATCAAATCTTTCATTTTTTCATTATTTTTAGGATAAATTTGATTTTTTATAAAATCTATAATAATTTGTAAATCATTGTTCATTATTTATTTATATTTATTTTTTTTAATTTTTATATTTAATTTTAATTATTTTATTATTCTAAAATTATATTGTTTATTCTAAACATATTAATTTATATAAATTAATTTTTAAAATTGTATTTCTAAAAAATAATTTTTTTATTTTCTTTTAGAAAAAATTATTTTCGGTGAAAATTTATGTGATAAATTTTTAGAAAATAATATGTAATTAAATCACCCATCTTTCGAATATTTTAAATGTCCATGATTTAATATTAACTTTTTAAAGACAGCGGATTATTTTAAACACCATAGATGCAAATCTCGTTCTATTCCATTTTATTGGGTAGAATTTTTTAACATAATTTATTGTTTTATTTTTATTCGAATCGAATTGGAATTTTCTTTAAATTTTTTTTATTTTGATGATAATCGATTTTATATCCAAAGATTAAATTTTAAATCTGTCTTAATAATTAATATATATTTACCTCTTGATGACATTGACGTATTTGTAGAAATAAAATAATATTTTTGATTTCATTATCTTAAATTTATTTTTCAAGTCATATTTCAATTTTTTTTATTCAAATATTGATTAATATTAAATATATAAACTTTCGATTTATTTTTTATTTTAATTATAAATCGATTTAAAAAAACATTTTTTGGATTATTTATATTTTTGTCAATTATTTTATTAAATTTAAAAAAGATTTTTTTGCTATTTCAAATGATGAAATTTTTAATTTTTTTATAGTTTTATTTCGATTTAGTTCATATTTCTTTTCAACTTGTCAAATATATTACTAATAATAATATTTCGCCGATTCGAGCAAATATAATTCAATTAGAATAAACATCTTTATATTTTTTACTAAATTTTTCATTTCCCATAAGATATTTTATTCTCTTTTCAAAATAAATTATAAATTAATACAATTCAGTTTAATTATTTTCTACAAGAAATTTTCAGTGCCTAAAAATAATGTCATATTATTAGCATTAATTTTTCTAAATTTAAATTTTTCTTAATAATTAAAATATAATCTTTAATTTTTTTTAAATTAAAGAGAAAATAATTTTTTTTTGTTTAAATATTTGTATAATGTTTTATAAAATTATAATTTATATATATTTATGGCGATACTTTACTTTAAATAAATAATTTGGGCTAATAAACATATAAATAATTTGACGACTACAGCCATTTGTATCTTTTGTATCGGTAATCATGAAATTGAGTAAAGTTTGAAGCTGGAAATTATTTGCAATGTATTCATTAAATGATTTTTTTAAATTTTTTTAAAAATAATTCCTTTTTAATTTTATATTTTAAATTATCAACTATTTTTTTTATTTTAAAATTTTTTATCAATAATATTAATAGTTATTTTTATTTTATAGATAATTTTTATTTTAAAGAATTAATGCTTTATATTTAGTATTTTTTTAGCAAATTTTTAAATTTGTTTTTTAAAGATGAAAATACTCCTAATTAAAAAAAGTTCGAAAATGTAAATTCTTCCAGATGACAATTTTAGATTCAAGATATTGTGAAGAAAAGAGTAAGCTTATATTTTTAATTTTTATTTTACTCAAATAAAAATTTTCGTTTTTTACTTTATTTTTTTATTTTGTTTATTAAAATTAATTTACATTTTTAATAATTAAAATTTTTCTACAATTTCATACTTCTATAAAATTATGATTAGATATATCATGGATTAATTATTTTTATTATTAAAAAATTATTTTGATATATTTATATTAAATTTCCATTATATTTTTTTTTAATTTTATAAATAAATTTTGACTTTTGATTTCATTAAGGAAGTCGCATGAAATAATTTATTTAAAAATTAATTAATGAAATTTTGTAATAATTTTGTGGATTTTTAAATGAAAATATCAAATTTGATGGGAAAATCACATTGGGATATTTTCAAAATTTTCTTTTTTATTTTTTTCAAAATCTTTTAAGCCATTTTTAAATTGTCTCAAATCACAATGATTAAATTATTTTTTCAAATTATTATTTTATTATAATTTTATTTTATTTTTTCCTTTAAGTCTTGTTCTCACTATTTTTATTTTTATTTTCTCAAATCTAGCTATTCTATAGAAATGGAAAATTAGCAATTTTTCGAAAAAATTAACCTAATTCCCTTAAAAACATCCAAAATATTCAACCATTTCCATCAAAATACCTAAAACATTCACAATAATATTTATTTTGGTTTTTGGCTCATATTCAGACATTACTATAAAAACATTTTAATTAATTAGATCTTTCTGGATATTTAAACTCTTTGCATCAGAAATATAAATTGATTATTTTTTTATAAAAAATTATTACTATGTCTTAATAATTGAATCTTTCCATTGCACATTTAATATAATTTTTAATAAATTTTTTATTTACTATTTCTTTAAGCTTTTGAATGTAAAATATAATTCTTTATCGAATTTTTAAATTAAAAATGCATTAATTTTTAATTATTTTCATTTCCAATAATTTTATTTCAATATATTTGAATAATTTTTGATAAAATAATTTTATAATAATAAATAATTTTTATTATAAATCATTTATATAATCAAATGCAAAGATGTTCATGGGCGATCCATTAGACAATAAACATTATATCTAATATATTTTTTTTATTAAAAATTTTATAACAAATGACAAATATATTACATTTAAATTTATATTAAACTTTTAGAAAATTTTTCTTTAGTAATAAGACTTAAATATTCGCCTATTATATTAGATTGATATGGATACTATATATTATTAAGCTATTATTTTAATTAAATATTTATTCCAGACAATTACCCAAAAAACTAATTGGGCAAAAGTTGAAAATGCAATAATTATATATTTTTATTTTAATAATAAAAACTTTCTAAGCATTCTAGAAAATTTCGTTTGCAGCCATTTACAATTATTTTTTAATTTTGTTTAATTAAATTGATTAATTTATCTTCTTTGTTTCAATTCACATATAATTAGAACTAATCCGAATATGTAATTTCATTTTGAGAACATAATTTTTATTATTAATTTTATTTGAATTCCCTTGGCTTTTAAAAATTTGCGATACATTGAGACAAATATATATTTTTTATATTTAAAAATAAAATAAAATATTTTTATGATTTAATTTAAATTTTTTTTTTGAATAAATTGTATTTATTGGTTTTGTCGGATAATATAATTTAGTTCACTAATCTTTATTTTTTATTTAATTAAATGAGGCACTTTCTGGCAAGTTGTGGTCCAGCTCTAGCGAAAATGCGTTGAAGCAGAGACAATGCCAAAAAAATTCGAACGATGTAATTTACTTTTACTAGCACATCAAAAGAAGAGATAATATTAAATTTATTTTTGGAAATTTTTTATAAATTTTTTGGAAATTTATTTATCAAGTTTTGCTAGAAGCATCATTCATCAGAATTTCTATTTTTTAAAATATATTTTCTATTATTAATTTTCAAAGCTTTTTAAAATTAATTTTTTTATTTTGTTTAATACAGTTTTTTAATGTGATTTGCATTTTATTAGTTTAAAAATAAATCCAGCCACAATTTATTTGCGTTATTATCATAATTTATTTTTATCATTTAATTTTATTATATATAATTATTAGGACATGATTATTTATTCTCTTATCAAAATGGCTCACAATTTTATTTAAACGTAACAAATAATTGTAATGTATATTAAAAGTTTTATTAATTTATATTTATTTTTTATTTTTTTTTTTACAAAATCAATTGTTTTTTTTTCAATTTATTTAATATTTACAATTTGTTTTTATTTTCTTGGCTGAGCTTTCATTTAATTTATTTTAAATAAGCTTTCTATTTCTCTCAGGAATTTCAACTCTTGATCTTTTATATGAATAGAAATAAAATATCTCAATTATTAATTGTACTCAGACCTTTATCCAAATCTAGCCAAATTATGAAGGATCTGTGAAAGCAATTTATTTTAATTACCAATAGCGGTAAATTCTGCTAATAATGCTTCACTTGTGCGAACTATTGGAAAATTAAATGGCAGATCATCAGTTATTCGTTGTTTTTTTATTTGTTGATGCAGCTTTTTGATTGTCAACTTGTGCATCTTATATAAAATTTATATTTTTTTTTTCTTCTTCAAAAATCATTTTGAATTTCTTTCTGGTAGAACAATGTTTCTATGGTTTATTAGGCATGTTGTCTATAAATAAAACCATTTAATTGGCGACAAAATAATCAATATTATTTGGGCTGAATAGCTATGAATTTGGGATAAGAATATCCTAATATTTATGAACAGTTGATATAAGAAATTTCATCTTTATAATTCTAGATTATTATTCAAATTATTTAATCAATATATATTTTTTTTTAATTTTTTAACAAATTAAATTTTGTCCTTTTTTGTCTTTTTCATTTGCTGAATTAAATTTTTAATTATGCATAAATATTCGATATCATTAAGATTGAAAATAAAAGTTAATAAATTATCAATTTTATATACTAAATTATGATTTTATTATAATTTTATTAAACAAAAACATAATTTTTAAATTATTCCTTTTTTTAATTCTTATGTAGAGAATGAGATGAATTGAATAATCTGTAGATATCTTACTCTTCAATTCCTTTTTTAAATTTATTGAAAAATTCAAAAATAAGTCAACTAATATTTTCCTATTATTTTTTTTATTTATTATAATAATCAATAGTTGTTTATTTAAATTATATATTTAAAATTTCCTCTGAATTATAAATAAATTTTTCTGTATTTATTTGAATTTTCAAAAAAATTTAGTTAAATTATATTTATTTTTATGTATAATTTTTCAATCATAAAATAAGTTATTATTATTATTGCTAAAATTGAATCCAGAATGTATTATATTAGAAATTATTTATTTCGTAATAAATTAAAAAATATGCTAAATTAATTGTTTTGGTTGTAAATTTTTCATTAATTTATTTGAAAAATTTATAATTAATAATATAGAATGATTAAAATTCATAATTTTATTTTGAATTATGCCTTTTAAAAAATAACATTTTAAAGAAAAATAAATTAACTTATTAATTTTTGTTTTTGAATTTTTTACGATAATTTCTCATTTTCAATTTATTATGAAATTAATTTTTCTAAAATTTGAATATTTAATTATAATTATTAAAAATTTATAATAAATGTTATTAATTATATATATATTTTGAATTTAGTTATTTATTATTTTTAATTTATTAACATAATTTTGTCAATTTTATGGTTAGAGATAATGACTTTTTTTTGATTTGAGGCTATAATTTTTTGATATTTCGTTCGATTTATTAAATTTATATTTCAATGCGCTTTAACCATGAAAATGAATCATTTAGACAAATTATTAAGCTCAGATTCAAAAAATAATCAAAGTTCTTAAAAAATGTTATAATATTTATTTATTATAATAATTGGATTTTATATATTCTTTATCGATTTAAAAAATATTCCATTTTATTCATAAATCATTTATATATTCAATTAGATTAGCCAAATAAAATTATATTAATTATTTTTAAATATTAATTAAAATACTCTAATTTAATACTAAAATTTTTTAAACAAAATTATTTCGAGATCCATTTCTTTTATCAGTTTAATTAATTATATAATTTATATTAATACATATTTATTAAATTTATCTCATTAGAATTTATTAATTTTTTATTGGAGTTGAGAACTAAAATCTGTGTAAAACTATTCATCCATATTTTCATTCTCTTCATTTGGCTTTGATTTTATTATATTATTTGATTCCATTTATTCTTTTTATTAATTTTCTTCTATTAAATTTATTTATTATATAATTTAATTAAAAATTCTTATAATATAAATGGCAAATCCAAAAAATTGTAGCATTTCGTATGGGGCATTATTTTACTCCTCATCATTGAAAATTTGAATACTATAATTGAAATTTTAAGATAAATTGTTTCATAGTCATTTCATATAAGATTATTTATTAAATTTCAATGATAAATCTTTGAATATTTAATGTCGCCTTTTATATAATTATTTTTCAAAATCTCTATTCTAAGATAACGTTGGCGTCTCTTTCTTCTGCAAAGTGACGCTCCTCGTTGTTGTGCACATTTGCTTAAAAAAATATATAAAAATCTTTTTTTTACTTAAATTTGTTTTAAAATATTTCTCATCAATTCTTTTTATTAAATAGCATTAACTTTGATTTTTCTTATAATTTTAATTATTTTTTAATCGATATATTTATTTCTTAAATAATAGACTAAAATCTTTGCCATCCATAGCGTCAAATATATTTGGAAATTGGATATAATCTTTATTATATAATAAGTTAATTCATTCTTTATTGCTTTATTTTATTTTCTAATTTTTTTAATAAAATTTCTATTTTTAAAGAAAATATATTAATTTCTGTATAATTATTTTAACATACTAATAGAATAAAAATTTAATTTTTCTAACTTTAAATTTTCATTTCACAATGTTTTAAGTTTAAGAAAAAATTAAATTTTTTAAAAATTATTTTTTAATCGTAAAAATCGAAGTCCTTTCAGCATGGACCAACTTTATCTTAACTAAAATATTTAACTTATTTTATAAATTTTTATCGAACATAAGTGTTATTTATAAAATAATTTTCCATTTATTTTGTAATTATTATTAACAAAATAGTAATAAAAAGAGGACCGCTATATTGTTTTTGAAATGTATTTATTTAAAGTGATTTTCTAAATTAGTTAATAATATTTGATTAAAAAATAGAATTAAATTTCATTGAAAAATTTTTATTTTAAAAATTTTTTTAAAATAATAGAATTTCCATTTTTTAATTAATTTGGCGTTTTCTCAATGGATAATTAATTATTTAATTTGATAAATATTAAAAATAAACTATTTTTATTTTATAATTTAACAATTTTATTTTTTTCTTTAATTTCTACATTAATTATTTTATTTGTGATCCTGACTGCTCAGCTAATATCATTCGGAAGCCAATTCTCTCATTGTGGCTAAAATTGAAGTTATATTATTTTAATAAATTTTTCTTTTTTTTTTTAATTTTATAAAAATAAAGGTTTTTATTTTTTCCAGATCGATATCTTCTTTTATGAAAATAATATTCTAGATAAAATAAATTATTTTTAATTAATTTACAATAATAATTCCTTTTAAATAAATTTTTAAAAATTTCGTTTAATTAGTAATTAAAAATACCAAGTTGGATTTACTTAAATATATAACATGAATAAAATAAATTTCTAAATTTTCGTATATTATGATTTATAATTATATTGGCATAATTTATTGTTTTATTCATTTTAATTTATTTTACGTCTATTCTTATTTCTATTTACCTTTTTAAAAATCTTTTTTAATTTGTTTTTATATTAATTTGTTTTATAATTAAGTATATAATATTAAATTCTTGTTTCCGCCTAAATTAATTTATTTATTATAAATTTTAGCTTTTAGCTTGATCCAATTTCCATTTCGAATATTATCTTATCATACTTTGAAAAAATTATTAATTTGTTCCTATGAATTTCTTTCAGTTTTATATTTTGATCAATTTTTATTTAAAAGTATTAAAATCTTAAAATCAATTTTTCGTTTTATTGAAATGGAAAATTCTTTTAATTGTTTTCGAGGTTTAAATGGGAAATATTAAATTGATTGAAAAAATATATGAAGATATATAATCCTTATAAAATGTTAATAAATAAATAAATGTCGACAAAAAAACATCAACATACAATAGCAAATTTGTTATTGTATTTTAGTGTCTTTTTATTTTATATTTGGTTCTATTTAATTCTGCAATTATATTTTTATATATTTTTTTCTATAATAATTTTCAGGAGAAAAATATATTAAAATTCCTTTCTTTCTTTTTTTAACAAATATATTTTAAAACATTATATAAAAATTAATTTTTATTTATTATCGAACTTAAAAAAGCATATAATAATTCCTAACGAAAATTTAATTTTCATTTCATAGAGATTTTGTATTTTTTAATATCCTTATTATTTTGTTAGCAAATGTATTTGTTATTATTTATATAAGAGATTTTTATATATTTGAATATTTGTTTAATCTTATTAGTTAATACTTAAATTTTTATATAAATAGATTATACCAAATTTTTATTTTATAAAGAAGAAATATTTATAATAACATTCTGAGGAAAAATCAAAACAAATAGATCAATCAAAAAATATTATAAACAAACACATAAAGAGGTCTTTATATTATATAATTTGAAATAAAATAAATAATTTTTATTTTTTAATTTTTCTTAGTTCACTACGATATTGTCCAGGTAGGTAGGCCTATTTTAGGGATAATGATTATCTTGATATTTTTCATAGTTATTTTTCGGAAATTATTCATGTTATTGAATTCAATCTGAAATTCTACTTTTCGTAAAGAAATTTTTTAATTGTTAATTTAGTAATTTTTAGTTTTATTATTTTTTTTAAACTATAACAATTAACTTTCTCTATTATATTTAAAAAGATAATTTAATTGATGCATTTTGCTTTATGATGATAATTTTTATTTTCATTATTTTAATATGAAATAATATTTTTGCAAATTTAAAAATCTTGTTTAAATAAAATTTACTCTTGTGTATTATAAGTCAATTTTTTAGAAGAGCGAATTCATTCTAAGTATAGGCCTTGTTATGCTTATCTAAATAATTTGTATTCCTGTTCATTTTTTAAAAAAGGTTCATAAATTTGAAAAATTTTAATTTATTATTATTATTTTTTGTTTAATTTAAATTTATTATTTTAAATATATAAAGTGTTAAATTAGTAAGAAAAAATTTGAATTTGATAGTGTGTCTTATGGGATTTGTTACGATAGATGAGTAGTTTTATATTTTTATAATCTTCTTATTAATTTCATTTTTTAATATTTATTTTTTTCTAATAACAAATGAAAAAAATAAATATTTTGAAATAATATCCAAATTATTTCGATTAATTTCATTGTACAATTTTTTTATTATCTTTTCCTAAAAATTAAAGAATGCATTGATTTATTTATTATAAAATTTGAATTATTTAAAAATTTATTGAAAATCTTCATGATTTTTTTATTCATATGGGAAAGAAGCTACTCCAAAGGATCAAAATAAATTAATCATATATTCTTTGTATAAATTCATTTACAAATTTATTGTTTTTCTTCATTTTCTAATATTGGCGCATTTCTTTATTGTACTAGTGAATCCGGAAAAAAATATAAATAATTAATATCATTAAAATAAATTTTTAATCTATTAGAAATTTTTTTTTGTTGGAAATATTTTAATTAATTTTTTTTTAATTATTTTCGATTTTCTTGATTAGATCATTCGAAGAAATTTATTTATCATTTATTTTATGATTTAATTAAATTACAATTTTTGGCTCTCAGTTTTTTTTTTCAATCGTTCTATTTTTATTTCTATTTTAATCATTTTTTAATATTAAAATATTTTTGGAATGAAAGGTTTTCCGAATATGTTATTCTATTCCATATTTTAAAATTGAATAAATTATTTTTTGATTAAGGAAATATTTTCAATGTTTTTTTAAATCATAATTTAGCTTTTTACAAAAATATTAATGTCATATATTATTTTTAATAATATTTTTAAAATATATATAAACAAAAAATTCATTAATTTTATATTATTTAAAAAAAATTTATTTATTTTTTTTATTATCCATATCAATCAGCAAAATATACAATTAGAAAATATTCGATTTTTCTTTTGTACTATTTTAAATTGGAATTTTTGTGCAGCTTTGTATGGACCATGGTTGCTGATAACAATTATTTGATTTTTATATTAGTTTTCCAGAATTTTATTTTCATTTTTTTCAAATTTTATAAATTAAATTAATTTAAGAATACTCATTAACAATATCAGCGTTTTCTTTTTCAAATTCCTTAATAAAGATGGTGCATAAAAATTGTCAATTTAAAATCTTATTTCAATCATCCTTGCTTTATTTTATTTAAATCTCTATATCATATTATTCTTTAAAGAATTTTATTTGATAAATTAAAACTTTATAAAAAAATTTCTTATTACTTATTTCTTTTATAAAGAAATAGAACAAATGATTTTAAGATTTTAAAAATAAGTGCTATAAATTCATATTTTAATAATGGTATCATTTTTAATATTATTTTAATTAGACATTTTTTCAATTTTTTATTGATTTGCATTAATCTTTAATTTAATTTTATTAAATTAATAGTGTAAAATAACAACAAAATTTAAAGCTCTCGAAATTTAATTATTTAAGAGATCATCAATAATCCAATCATGTATGTTCTTGAAGAAATTTTTTAATATGTGTTTATATCTCTAATAAATTTTTTTATTTAATTATAATAAGAAAAATTATTTTATATTAAAATTAAAAAAATAATTTAATTTCAAATTCTTTCGTGGCCTTTTCCAATTATTCGAAGGAATAAATTTTTAAGCAAATGTATTTAATTTTTTTCTCCAATAAATACGACGAATTAATCATTATAAATAAATTAATGTTTTTTAAATAAATTTTTAATATATTATCGCTATTTGTTTATAAAATTGGAATAATAATTTGAAGGGAATATATTTTCTGTTAATTGTCTCTAGATAAAAAAGGAATTAATTTAATTCAATTTGATGATAAATCCACAATTTGAAAAAATGTAGCAAATCAATAAACAATCATTTATTTTTTACTATTTAGAAGATCAAAAATGTTTATATTAATAGTTTTATTTATTTTTGGTAGAAAAATTTTCAAATTTTATTTTTAGGAAATAATTTGTTTCTCATCATATTAATATTATTTTCCACCAAATTTTATATTTTTTATAAATAAAAAATTTATATATAAATTTATTATTTATAATAAATTTTTTAAATAATTAGATTGGAATATTTTAACTATAATAAATTTTTATATTATTATAAAAAATTTTTATAAACATTTCTGGAATATCAAAAGGATCTTTCGATAAAGTTCCAGGATATTGCTTTTTTCTTCGTAAATAAGCACGCCTCAAATACATAAGATAATTAATAATAACTGAATCATAAATAATTATATGTTAAATATGATTCTATTATTTCTAATTGATTCTTGATAAATATTTCAATGAAAATCCGTATTAAATTCTCAGTTTTATTTTTTTTTATTTTTTTGAATAGGATCAATTTAGATACTCTTAAAAATTATAGAAATTTAAAGATCTTTGATTTTATAAAAATTTTTTCTCAAATATTATTTATGGCGTTTAAAATTCTAAATCAAATTATTATTAGCATTTAAAAATTTGTTATTACCTTATAAAATGATTATTTTAAAAATTTTATTTGTTTCAGTAGTTCAATTAAATTCTAAAAAATGAATAGTCACTTTGGTTATTAATATTTTTTCTTAATGTTTATAATTTTTTAATTTTTGGACGAATTAAAACCCCAGATCCTTTGAAATTTGTATTATTAAATACGGAGACATGTATTTATCCAATATATAAATAAATTATAAAATAATTTGTAAATTATTTCTTATATAATTTCATTAATTTCCATCAAAATGATAATAAAAAATTAAATTTTATACAAATTTAAAATAATAATTTTTATTTATTAAATCTTATAATAATTTATTTATCCATAAAATATTAAAATTATATTAAATAATCCAGGCAGAAGATAACTTTGTTAACAAAAATAAAACATAGTAACAATTGTTTTATTATCAGGCCAACAATTTTTTTAAGAATCAATTATTGAAGAAATAGACAATTTGCTAAAATAATGAGGCTGTTGACCATCACCATTCAAAAAATTAAAAAAGTGGTAAATAATTTTGATAAAATTAATTTTATATGCTTTTTAAATTAATAAAATTTTATCAAATATGAATATATTATTGAAATACTTTAGAATAATTGGTATTAAATATATGAAAATTTTTTTCGAAATTTTTATAAAATCTAAACTTTCTAGTATAATTACACTAGAAAAATCTTCCAGGCAATCAGCTTGCTTCAAAGTCTTCTTTATAAATAAATAAATTATAAAAAATTTAAAAAAATTTATTAGAATTAATAAATAAATTTTTTATTTTAAGTAAATTTTATAATGAAATAAATAGAAATATTTTTAAAATTTTATGGATTTTTTCTTACAAAATTTTATTAAACATAAATATTATCGATCATAATTGACATAATTTATTTCAAATATATTAATGTTCATTTTTTAATTAAAAATGAAAAAAAATTAATTTTTCACATTTTCATTAAGTGAAATAGTCTTTTTTATTTATTAAAATTTTGCTTAATTTATTATGCTTTTTACCATTTCAGCAGGTTCACTAAAATTTTTTTTTGAAAAAAAAAGCAAATTAATACAGTAACAATGACGATGTTATTTTTCTCGACAAAACATGTTCGAAAATTTTATAGGGAAAACGAGGTAGTTGTAATAATAAAAAAATAAAAGAATTTTATGGTTTTACAGTGGTAAAAATTTATATAAATTAGCTTTAATTATTATTTCTTAAAATAATAATCTTTAAACTTTTCAATTTTACTTTTTTTTTTCATTTTTATTAAATAATTATCATTAAATAAAAAATATTAATTATTTGATTTGGATTATAATTTTAAATGCTTAGGAAAAATTGTTATTTTATAATTCTATTTTACACAATTAATAAATTTTTAATTTATTTAATTACATTTTGTTTATGTCATCATTTTATATTAATTTTTTTATTTTTACATATGCATTAATATGATCTTTTTCAAAAATGATTGGAGTTAATTGCTTTTCTTGAATTTTATCACAATCACATAAAAAATCAAAGAAATATGGAGGTAACATATTTTTTGAATATTATTTTATTTTTTTTTACAAATTTATTCTATATTATTTATTTTAAAATAAAGAAAAATAAATTTCATCTTTTATTTTATATAAAAATATTCTTATAATTAATTAATTATTTAAATTTTGTTTACGCAAACGAAAGAGTTCATCATTGAAGAATGTGAAAATAGGAATAATTTTTGACTTTGGAAGATCTTGACTCAGCAGCGTCTTTCGCTTCGACTATGTCCACACTAGCCGGCAATTGGTGTTTAACAATTTCAATGCCTTCCCGCTAGTCCTTTCGTAGAAATATTATTAGGAATGGAGCCCCAAGGGTTTATTCTAGAAAAGAAATAATGCTCATTGGCATTTATTTCAAAAATCACAATTATTTTGTGGAATATTATCTTAAAATTTTGATATTGGACAATTTAAAAAAATTTGAATTAATTTGATAAATTATTTAAATTTATGTTTTTTATTTTTAACATTATTTTTATTAAAAGTATTTTAAATTATTGATAAATTTAGACAAAACTATCAAGTAAAATATGAAGAACATTTAATTTTATTTATTTTTTTATTTGGATTTTCTTATTTTAAATATATTTTTTGTTGGCCTTTGACCAATCAATTTTAAATTCGGTATAAGAAGAACATTATTAAAATGGTCCATTAATTTCACATAAATGAATTAATTTTTAAAAATTTTATAAAGAAATCCTTGCAGTGTCAATCCCACTCGAAAAGATTGTTTAGGACCTATTTGGAATTTTTCGATTAATGAAATTGGGGATATATAATTTTTCCAAAATAGCGATACGATAAACGATATTTTTAATTGAAATCAAATCGAGAAATCATTTAGAATAAATAAATTATTATTATTCCTTTTAGATTTTCAATGCCTATTGAGTTCCTTTTCATTGTTGGACTAAATTTAATTTAACAAATTTAACAATTATTTTAATTTAATTTAATTTTGATTTCCGCTATGAGCAATTTAGAAAATTTTGCTATCATTTTTTTTTCAATTCTAATTTTTTCAAATTTTTTTATTAATGCACAGAAAAAACATGAACAATTTTAATTTTTCTGCAATAATAATAAATTAATAATTTTTTAAATTATTTATTCCTATAAAATTTAACTCATTTTAAATATTTTATATGAAATAAATTTAAGAAAAAAAATGTATTTTTAATCTAAAATTTTTTTAAAATATTTAATTTTAATAGATCCTTTAAATTAAAACCGTAAGAATTTTGCCTCTTTTCTTCATATAGGCTGCGGCATCCGTCACAAATAAAATTGTGCTTTCATTTTTTGTCCAATTGATCTTTTTTTTTTTTTATTTACAATTGAAAAAATATAATTAATAATATTTAAACAAGAATTATTTTTTCATATTTGTTATTAAAAATTGATTTTTATACATCAAATTAGATATTTCAATTTATTTTAATAGATATCTGATAATGATTATTTTTGTCATACATAATAAAAATATTGTAAATTAATTTAGGGTACATATATATATATATCTGATTGTAAATACTTCGTTGACTGATGATTAATGTTCGTAATCGCAATTTTATCCACCCAGCACATAAATTTTATATGTATTAAAGAATAATTTTATTTTTATTTAATATGTATAATATTTTTTATAAAATGTTAATTTATGTTGTTTTATAATACAACATCATACTAGAACAATAAGCTTAATGATTTCATTATTTTTACAATGCATATCATTTTAATATTTTAAAATATATTTTATTAATTGTTTTATTAAAATTATTTTAAATTTTTTATCAATCAGCTCACATCGTTTTATAGATTTAATATTATTTAAAAAAATAAAATACTTTATTATTTTTTAAATTTGACTCACATGTTAATATTATATATATTTTAAACAAAAATTGATATTGCTTCACACAGCATTAACTTGGTGAGGATATTGCTAGTGAATATGATTTTCAAGTTTTTAAAATAAAGTCTTTGTGGACAATAATTAATTATTGATTTAATAATTAAAATGTAATTAGTTTTGTCTTTTATTCAACTTCTCGAATTGTTATTAAATATAGATATGGATTTCCGTAATTTTTTTTCTTTCTTTTCGGGTTGTATTTCCAATTCCATGCTTCACAAAATGCTGAAAGTTTCTGGGATAAAATCTATTTTTATTAATACTATTTTAAGAATTCTTTAGAGATATTATTTTTTTTATATTTTTCTTTTATTAATGTATTTTTTTATATAAATAATAACTATTAATCTAAAAATTTTTATTTTTAATAATTTCTAACAAATTTTTTATATCATCTAATTTAGTATATTTTTCTTTCGCATTTTTTTAATTTAATAATATAATTATAAGCGCTCAAATTGCTAAATTTCAAATAAAAAATAATTAGACATCTTTTTAAGTGCATATTTTTAATAAATTTTAATACAAATATCCTTATTACAAATTTGTTTTTATAATGAATCTATAATTTAAAAATGGTGTGAATTATATTTTGAATTTTTCTTTAATTTAAAAATGAAGTATAATTTTATAAAGTTTATTTGTGCTCTAGTTAAAATATTTTATTAATAATTAGTTTCTATAAATAAAATGATTTTTAATCTTTAGATTATTCTTATTATTAGTCCATTTTGGAATTGGCTTAAAAATGTGCATAGCATCGGTTGACTATTTGGATGATAAATTTAACTTAAATATTCTTTTCAAATTAATAATATATGGCTACAATTTCAAAGGAATACTGTGCTTAACTTCAGATCTATCTTTTCACAGATTCACCAAGGAAATTAATTAATTACATTATCAAGCCAGATTTTATTCTAATATAATTAATTTATAATTTATTATTGGCAAAATATTTTAAATATTTTAATTATAAAAGAAATATTTACTTGTATTTTTTTGTTTGATTTTTAATTAAATATAAAACTTTCCAAAAATTTCAGATTATTGAATAAAATCTCTTTTAGTTAATGATTATATTTTCTTTAAATTTATTAATTATATATTTATTTTTTTAGAATTATTCTGTTTTAATATTTCAATTTATATTTTTAAAGAGAAATTTTTATTTAAATTAAGTAAAATTTTTTATATTCATCATGATTTTATAGAAAATAAAATTATTTTAATAATTAATCAACATAAATATTTTATATAAAATTTTAAATTTATTTATTTATTCAAAAAAAAGTTAATAATTTCAGTAAAATATTTTTATATTATTGGTTTTTTGCCTCTGGAATTTTGTCTGAAATCGACAAAATTTATTCAGTTACACATTGTAGGCATATTTTTCGCTTGGAGTTTTTTTAAAATGTATAAGATATATTTTCCACTTTTAAAAATAATCTTCAAATTGCTAGGCACTGCTCAAAGCTATTAAATTAAAATATTCTATATCAATAGTAAATTATTAATCGCCTCTTTCTTCACTAAAAATTATCGATTTTTTTATTAAATATGAAAAAAATTCTAATTCATTTTATAATATAAAAAGTTATTTATTTATTATTATAAATTTTATTTCAAAATAATTATATAAATTTTAATTTTTTTAAAAAATTATAACTAGACAATTTTCATATGTACACCCCTGACTCCATCTTCCAGTTTTTTTATTTGATTTAATTGAAAATAAATTTTCAAAAAAAAAAAAACAAAATTTGAATAAATTTATTTTTTGTTTTACTAAATTTCGTTTTTTTAATTTTAAAAATGATTTATATAAAATATTTAATATACTTAAAGCTCTTTTAAAACATTGCGAATTTTAAATAATCGAACATCATAGAAATAAAATAGGTTTTATAAAAATAAAATTAATATTTAAAGATTTTTTAATTTGCATTGGCCGCTCGTTTCATCCGCTATTTTTCTGCTCCCGTTTCCCGTATAATTTTGCCATTGCAATCATTTTAGCCTCTATTTTTTTCTATATATAATATAAATATTATTTTCTTATTAAAATTTTTCTTTTGTGAGAAAAATTTAATTATTTAAATAGAATAAAAATTGTTTTAAATTTCAATTTTCATTTTTAATCTGAGTCAATTGCTTCAAAATTAATTTTTTACTTGAAAAATTAATTTTTTGCTTTATTTTAGACCATTTTATGTGAAAACTTATATGACAATAATCGGAAAATTCTTTATTTATACAATTATTTTTAGTATTAAATTAATAAATATTTCAATAATAATATATATTTTAATGTGATTATTGAATATTTTATCAATAAAATTTCCTTCATAATATTCAGTCAAAAATTTTTTCGATTAAAAGCTTCGGTTTCGATAATTTAGAAAATTATTTTTGAAAAAATTTTCTACAAATTTGTAATGATTTGTATTTTGATTTGCTTAAATTTAATTTGAAACGCAATACATTTAATTCTTCATCCTTTGGAATTATAATAATTTTCTCCTTATCATATTTCATTATCATTTTTTTTCAATTCTAAATATTTATAAATAATATTAAGTTTAATTAAAAAATCCTGTTCCAATTTTTACTTTTATCATATCGATCACTATTCATTTATTTAATAAAAAATTAAAAAATTAATCATTGATAAAATTTTTCATCTAACTTTTTTGGCATATTTAAATTTTTGAATTTTATTGTCCATTTTTAGATGACAAGCTGTTTCCCATGTATTTTTGAATAATAATTTTTTGATAAAAATTTTAATAAAATCTAAGCAAGTTATATCATTAATAAGTGTATATCAATTTTTTCTTAAGCCATATTTTGAAATTTTTTGTTAAATTTTATTTATTAAATGGAGCTCTCTTAAATAATTATTTTTTTAATGTTTTTTTTCAATTTTTTTATTATGTATATGTTTATGCGAAAAACAGATATCTTAGATATTATATTCTCTTCAGGCGGAGTTTCTTTTTATATCTTATTTGTATTTCTTTATTCAAAATCAAATAATTTTTAACTTTTACTCAGAATGAATATCTAGTTTTTTTCCATAAATTAAATTATTTTTTACAATAAACTTTCTTATTTTACACGCATGATGTTCTTATAATAATATTTTTCATTTAAAATTAAATTTTTTTTTGATCAATTATGATAATCCCTGACTTTTTTAATATTAAACATTTTTTAAATATTTTGCAAAAAATTAAAAAGTTCCGCCTTTTAACATATCATTACCAAAGCATAGTGGAAAATCGTTTTCAACTCTTTTGATAATTCGAAGCTTTCATAAATTTTTGTTCCATTCATCAATTTAAAAAAAGAACTTACTAATTAAAAATAGATGTGAACGGTTTTGTTGTTGTAGAAAAACAAATTATAAAAAAAATAAATTTTTTCAGTTGTTTTCATTATTTGATAATTTTTACAAATATCTTTTTCGAAATATTTTTGTTGTTGGTATTTGTTAATTGTTATTTCTCAAACTTAATTTTATCATTCCTTTGCATAATTCCCAAAAAAAATCTAATTTTTTTAATTATTAATTTGAATCTAATGAACAATTCAAAACATTAACATTATTAATATACAAAAAATTTCTATTTTAAGATATATGTACTTGATAAAGTATTAAATTATTATTATTATATATTTAATGCAATTTATATTAAAATTGCAACTTCCGTAATATCGTTTTCCACAATTTAAGTTGGTTACAGAAAGCTCTATTTTTAAAATTTAAACTTTCATTATATTCTTCAGCAGTAGAAAAAATCCAATTTCAATTGTATTAGGATTTTTAAAACTGAATTATAAATTTTTAGCAAATTTAAATTTTATACATTTATTTTCATTAAGTATATAATGGGTATCATATTTTTCATTAATAAGTTAAATTTTTTTAAAAATAATCTATTAATAATTAATAGGAAATCTTGATGAAATGTGTCAATATTTGCTTTATTCAATGTACTAGAAATTGTATTTAAATTTAATTGTTTTAATTATAATTATTAAATTTTTCAAGATTGAATAATGTGATATTTTAATGTGTCTTGGGAATAAAATTTTTATTTCTTTTTAAAGTGCAATTATTTTAAATATTATTCATGTAAATTTATTATTTTATTATATTTCAATAAAATTTTTGTATCGAATTTTTATTTTTAAATTAAAAATAAATTAAATTTATTATAAATTTCACATTTTTTTCATTGGTTTATATTTAATTTTTTCGATTAATATTGCAAGAAAGCCAAATATTTATTCATCATAAATTTTGCTATCGAGTCTCCGAATTTTCAATCATTCTCTGAGGAGATTTCGGTGCCTCCTTTTTTGTTAACAATTTAGTTAAACATAATTTATTATTTTTTAACTCATTTGTATATAATTCCTATTGAATGGGGTTGTCTCCATTGTTTAAATTTATTAACCCATAAATTTTTTAATTCTATAAATTTTTTATAATATATAAATATATTCCATGATTATTACCTTTTTATAAATTTTTATGTCATTTTCGGAAGCAAAGAGGAAAAACAAATATTTAAATTAAAATTATTTTTAATGAATTTTAGAAAATTCTTATAAATTTTTCTTAATTCTAGCCATCCACATCCATATTTATTATATTTCTTTTAAATTCAAGACATAATTTTAAAAAATTTATTTTTCTATTTTAAAAATTAATTATTATTTCATTATATAATAATTTTCTTTTATTTAAAGAGGAAGAAACGCACGAAAGAATATTGGGGCTGAACAAAAACCGAAAGTAAAGCTGAGGAAGAGGTAGGAATAGGAATTATTTTAAAAATTTATTTTTTAGCGAAAATTTCATCAAAAATTCTCATCATAACTCTCTTTCGTTACTCCAATACATTATTAATAAATCATTCTTGATTTTAATTAAAATAATTTTTGTTCTAATCAAATTTATACATGCAGATAATTTCTAATCGTATGATAATGATTTTTACATCAAATAAATATTTCAGATTTCATTTGCTAGTATAATCATATTTTAAATTTTATATCGACGGTGAGATACTTCCAGAAGTTTTCTTGCTGAATGTTCTTTTTTAAAGTATTATTAATAATTCATTGAATTTTTATATTTTTATTGTTTTAAATAATTTTTAAATCAAAAATTTTATTATTATTAAAAATATTTTGGAATTTTTATTATTTTTTTAAAAAAAATTAAGGTAATTCTAATTTTATCAAAAATTTAATAATAATTTATTTAAATATAATGTTATTATAACTAATTCTAGATTATTTTTATGAATAGACTTAATGATGATAAATTATGTAGCCATGGTGAAAATTTTCTAGTGCCGAATGGGCTTTGCAATTCTTACAAATATCAGCGCATAAATACATGGATTCTCTCTCAGTCTTACATGCCATTACTGGTTTAGTCATTGATTTTATATTTGTTTAGATTTAGAAACTTATTAAAAAATTGACATCAAAAAATGATGCGATATATTTTTTAAATATATTATTAAAATAACTAATTGTTAAAAACATAAAATAGAAAAAATCCTATTTAAAAAATTCTATATTTTTATTTGATTCAAATTTATTATTATTATTATTATATAATAATATTTATATTTTAATTGTAACTCTTATAATTTACAATATTTAGATTTTTATATTTTATTTTTATTATTTACTTTGATTCATTTTAAAATTTCTAAAAATTTGTTTTAAATTTACGATAATACATATCTGCAATTGATTTCTTTTTGGAAAGAATATTAGGTATATAATGTCTCGTCATAAATTTCATTTATGTTTATATTTTTAAAATGTAAACATTGAATGTTAACTGGACATAATTTATGGAGACAATACCGAATTGGTTACTAAGTGGTAAACGTATCCTCAATTTTTTTGTTCTTCTCCTTTACATTTTATTATTCTTATTTATCTATTTTGCTATCGCCGATTTCTGGGCTGCAAATAAGTGATATATCGAGCGTAATTCCTCCTTGCATTTGCCACCTCCCCAAATTTGCGAGATCGGATCATAGTTAACGTCGATTTTGGAAAAAAATTTATTCAAAAATTATATTATTTATTAGATAAAAATTTTATTTTATAAAATTTTCAATTAAAAAAGCTATGCATTAGACAATAACAATTTTTTATTGTATTTTCCATCTTCACTTTTTTTAAATTTTTTTTCTTGTTTATCTTTGAAAAATATTTCTGGATAATATAGAATAAATATTTTTTTCACAACAAATATTATAATATAGAATAGAATTTTTATTTTCACAACAACATAAATTATAAAATGATTTTTAAATTAATTTTTTTTTGATTTTTATATTAAAATATATATTTAATTAATATATGTATATTCCATAAATTTTAATACATAATAAAAATTACAAAGCTATTTTTAAATGATATGTAAGGAAATTCATTATTATAAATTATTGCTCTCGAATAATATATTGTAAAAGAATTTCCGAAAATTTCAAATCCATGATCAATAATGGTAGGCTTATACCAATTTTATAGAACCTGAATAATTTAATTGAGTTTATTAATTTGTCAAAAATTTTTATTTTAATAAAAATATATATTTTGTATTATATAAATTTTATATTTTAATTTATTCTTTTTTAAATTTAATACAAATTTTTACTCATTTCTAAATAATTTTTAAGTCCAAATAAAACATCAATTTTTTAATTATTTTGTATATGAATTAATAAATTTTAATTAATGAAATTCTATTAGATTATATAAAATTTTCAAAACATTTTTTACTATTCCAATATGGTAAGTTAAAAGTATTAAAAATTCCTTGATAAAATATATATGCATTTAAATATAAGCAATTTATATATTTTTCCCCAATTTTATATATATATCTATATTAAATTTAATTTATATATAATCTAGAATTAAATACAATTATTGTATACAGAGAAACATATAAATGTACAGATAGACCTAATTTTAGGGACGAATTGCGCACTCAGAATTTTGTTCCATATGAGAAGCCGGCATTATATAGCGATAATTGCTTTTTATTAGAACAAATATTTTAAATAATGCAGAGTATAGAAATAGAAATAAATCTATTTCTATTTCTATTCCGAAGCGATTTATTCTTTATTCCGAGTACAAATTAGGAATAAAATCTACCCAAATCAATTCCAAAAATCTATTAACTATTTCGAGTGAGTACAAATTGGAATAGAAATAGAAATAAATCTATTCCCGGAATAAATTCTCCTTGTTAATCTATACCCCATAAAAACCTCGGGTATAGATTTTATACCGCGCGATCCCGACGTCCAATCTTTACCAAATTTCGTCCACATAAAATTCAATATGTTTTAAGATATTTTGCAAAAAAATTAAAAATTTTCGTCCACTCCTCCCGATTTTTTACCTAGGCTCAAAATTCTCACTTTTTTGACCGGAATAGATTTTTATGGCTTCAAAATTTTAACTTTTTTCCATGTTAAACACATCATAATTTTTTCTCCTCATTTCAGAAATTAAAAAGGGATGACGAAAATGATTATTTTGAATTTTCTTCTGACGATGACGACAATTTGGCTGCCCCAAGAAGGCGCAATCAACAACGAATTCGAAGAGGATATGAGGAGGACAATGAATTAAAATATTCATTGAATTAATTATTCCATTTAATTTTAATTTTCTAGAGTGTCTTCCATCTTCAACTTCCGCCGGGCTAATGAATTGAAGGAAATTAATGGATAGACAAATATTATGCTTTTTTTGTTAAAATAATTTATCGCTTTTATAAATGATTATTTGAAAAAGATAAAATGATTTAAACAATCAACAATGGATGAAGAATAGGAAAATCTTTCTTGTTTCATAGGCGCAGCTTTTCCACTATTTTGCATTTTCCTTCCAAGAGCATGTTCCATTTTCGTAAACTTCCTTTGGGTTTTAATGAATTTAAAAAGGGCAATAAAATAAAAACCTTTTTCCAAATTGGTGCCTTCACTTTTAATGATGCATCGATCAGCCATTCGGTGGCCTCAATTGCCTCTTTTCTCTGGGGAGAACTTGTTGCGATTAATATACTTGTTTCACCGACTGGCACATTCCTTTAAATTAATTAGTATTATAAAATTGATTAATTTAAAAGTATCATAAAATCTATTCACTAAAATAATCCTAACCCATATTTTGATTAATAACAAAAAATTGACTGACCCAAGTCGATGATGAATGGCAATTTTCAAAATTGTTGGATATTTGTACCGAATATCTCGACAAAGTTGTGAAAGAACGAGATAGGCCATTGTTTCGTAGGCTTCATATTCCAATTGTTTGACCATTTTTGCATCAAATGTGTCCCGGGTTGTTCCTAATCTAGTCAATTATGCCGAATATTATCCAAAATTTGTATAATTTAATTACCAATAAACACTGAATTTGCCCCACAATTTGGTGAATTAATCCATTTAATTCCATTCGTTGCATCAATTTTTGCTTTGTGCAAAATTATTTGATCGCAAATTTGATGTTGAAAATGAGTAATGATTTCATTCAATGGAATAAATGTTTGGCAATCGGTGAAAACAATTCTTCGCCCTTCTTCAGCCATTGATTTGGCCGATTCGAATGATCTCAAATAGGAAGGCCAAATAATTTGATCAAAATAGCTTAAATTGATTGGTGGAATAACTGCGTTGTAATCTTCGTTGTCTACAAAGTTCTTTGTTTTAGAAATATTGAATGGCCAATTTTGTTGCAATAAAATTTTTCAATATTCTTGCTAAAATTATAAAATTTATTAATTTTTTTTTATTAATTATATTAAATGTAATTGGAAAATAATTTATTTGATTAGTTATTGTCGAATTATTCATTGGAAACACGATTTATTCCGACGGAATAAATTTATTTCTATTCCTATTGTTTATTCCTTTTAATTTGTATTCGGAAATAAAATTCGGAATAGAATTTCGGAATAGAAATAGAAATAGAAATATTTTTTGCTGAATTTGTACTGAGAATAAATATTTTATTTCTATTTCTATTTCTATTACTTTATTCCGCTAATTTGTATTGGGCCCTGTTTACATTTTATGTTCTCATTTTAATGAAAATTTGAAATGAATTTGAATACCGGAATAATAAAAAATCACATTGATGTAAATGGAATTTAAATAATATAAAAGATAAATTGAAATCGGACAGTCTGTATAGTTGATAAAATTTTTTTTCATGCAAATCTTCTTTAAATTTTTTTTGCCTTTTATCACGTTCATTTCCTCTTTATCCGATTCGATTAATTCCTAAAATTTTTATAAATTAAAACGAAAAGTTCACATTTTCCTTGTTGAATTTCTTCAATAATTTATTTTATGATAGAACATATTAAAAATGTGAAAAAGGATTTAGAAAAAATTCTTTCCTAGACATAGGTGAGCGAATTAGTAGAGTATTACATTGCCGATTGTCTGTAAACCGTGATGAAAATTAATTTGCTCCAAGGAGAAATTGAAGAAATGAATTTTTACAGAATTATTTACCCAAGTTGATTGACATTTTTTGCTAAAGGAAAGGTTGAAGAAATCCAACGATAAAAATTAAATTCTTGGAATTAAAATAGAGAACAATTTGATTTATTTAAAAATTTTTTTATCTATTTTTAGTTATTGAACCTAAAAGTGAAACTCAATCAGAAATTTATCATATTTGCCTTGTCTTTATGGTTGGAATTGTCCCATTTTTCATTGGAATTTTTTTTGACATTTTTGTCTGGAAAAAATGGTTTTTATTCCTTTTTCCATCGTTCGTTTTTTGAATTTATGGATTTGTATCGATATTTTTGCTATTTCAACGAGGATTTATTTTAACTTCTGTTATGCCATGATTTTCGGTTGATGATAATAAAAATTTTCTCATTTTATAATCGAAATACAAATACAAATATCATATTGCCATTTTTATCAATCAAGCCAATAACACTCAAATCAACAATTGGACCCAAAATTGTTAAAGAACAACAGGAGGCATATGAATTATAGATTATGTATTAAAGTCACATTTATTTTATTCCCATAATGTCCAAAATTTTTCTAGAATATCTGAATTAAGAATTGTGTGAAATTTTATTATTTAATAGTAAAAATGAAAGAATTCACATAGAACAATATTATTTATAAATAAATATTTCAATATGGGATAGAAATTGAAATCGCAAATTCTTCATCTCTGCTATATTCATTTTTTTAAACATTTATCTGCCCCAAAGCAAATTGTTCATAATGCTTCCGCTGGTCATTCCATCGGCAAATGCTTGCCGTTTTCTTCTGCCCCAAAGCAAATTGTTTATAATGCTTCCACTGGTCATTCCATCGGCAAATGCTTGTCGTTTTCTTCTGCCCCAAAGCAAATTGTTCATAATGCTTCCGCTGGTCATTCCATCGGCAAATGCTTGTCGTTTTCTTCTGCCCCAAAGCAAATTGTTCATAATGCTGCCACTGGTGAATCTGTCCGCAATGACTTGAGCATCAGCGGTCAAATATGTGCCATCAAATTGCATAAAATCGATTAGGGCAGTCAAAATTAGAAGTGCAAAAAAAATAAAATTCACGCTACCAACAGGAGCTATTGGTCCTCAAAATCGAAGGTGTGAAATTAAAAGAGGTTTACTTTTACGGTAATTTATTTTAATGGAAAAAATAATAATTTTTAATGCAAGAATAGTACTTTTTTATTATCAAAATTCGGAATGTTTTTCCTTATCCTTAAGGCAGAGTTCTCATCCCCTAGGATTTTAAAAAGGAAATACCCTATTTTTCATAAGTGCCTTGGGGCTTTTATTTTTCAAAGACCTCTCTGCCTAAAGACCTAATTAAATTTTTGGAAAGGAGGCTTCAACTAGAGATGAGCGGTAATGAAATTAATTGGATAATATAAAATAAAAGTCTAAATTAATACTAATTTTAATTCTAATAATCAATTTAAAAAATATCTAAATTAAAAAATACCTAAATTATATTTTCCTCATAAAGATGAAATCCTCGGAAACCGACGAACCATTGGCCGTTTATTCCGCAACCCGACCAATTCAAAAACAAAAATGATCCGACGTTTTAATATTGTTAAAAGCAAACATTAGTAAAAATAATAAAAATAAAATAATGCAAAACACAAAAAATCAGAATTAGACACAACACAAAAAATCAGAATTAGGCAAAAAACAAATAATCAGAATAGGGCAAAAAAACACAAATAATCAGAATTAGGCAAAACAAAATAAATCATAATTAGGAAAAACACAAATAATCAGAATAGGGCAAAAACACAAATAATCAGAATTAGGCAAAAAACAAAAAAATCAGAATTAGGCAAAACACAAAAAATCAGAAAGGCAAAACCCAGAAAATCAGAAAATTAGGCAAAAACACAAAAAATCAAAATTACCGTAAATCCTCTATTAGTACCCCTCCCTCTATTTGTACCTCCCCCTAGAGGGTCTCTGAAAATTAATAACTCTCCCTCTATTTGTACCCCCCTCTCTATTTGTACGCCCCCCCCCCCCCCCAAAAAAAAAAATTTTTCAACTTTAATTTCTTAATTTTTGAAATATTTTAAATAATAAAAACATGTTTTGAAAAGCAAAAAATATGTACGAAAGATTGTTTGGACCACAAAAACATTTTGTAAATTGCAAAAACATAATCGAAAAATGTTTTTAGCCGGAAAAACATGTTCGGAAGAATGTTCTGAATTCATAAAACATTTTCGGAAAAATGTTGTGAATTCCAAAACATGTTCGGACAAATGTTTTTAGTCGGAAAAACATATTTCGAATCGCGAAAAATATGTTCCGATGAAAAATTGTTAAAACATGAAGTAAAAATAGGTTTTTGGTTGGAAAAAACAAGTTCTGATTTGTTGAAAATCTATTGAATTAATTTTATTTTTCATCCATTTTTCCTCTCTGAAAGTACTCCTCCTTCTATTTGTACCTCCCCCTAGAGGGTCTCTGAAATTTAGTACCCCCGGGGTACTAATAGTGGATTTACGGTAGTCAAAACACAAAAAATTAGAAAAACAAAACACAGAAAATCAGAAAATTAGGCAAAAACACGAAAAATCAGAATTGGACAAAAACACAAAAATCAGAATTAGGCAAAACACAAAAAATCAAAATTAGATAAGACACAAATAATCGGAATAAGAAAAAAAAGCACAAAATCATTTTAATATAACTTTTCATTCAAAAATGTTGGGATTTATAATTAGAACTTCTATAATGAACTCTCCAAATTCTGTGAATTCCCTTGGCATCCTTTTAAATGCAACAATAAATAAGCATTGCTTTAAGTATATTGCAAAAGCATTCATGGGGCAAGCATCCACCTGTACAAAAGTTTGACATAGTAGGCATCCTTTTAAATGCAACAATAAATAAGCATTGCTTTAAGCATATTGCAAAAGCATTTAAGGAATAAGCATCCACCTGTACAAAAGTTTGACAAAGTAGGCATCCTTTTAAATGCAAAAATAAATAAGCATTGCTTTTAGCATATTGCAAAAGCATTCATGGGGCAAGCATCCACCTGTACAAAAGTTTGAGAAAGTAGGCATCCTTTTAAATGCAATAAAAAATAAGCATTGCTTTTAGCATATTGCAAAAGCATTTAAGGAATAAGCATCCACCTGTACAAAAGTTTGACAAAGTAGGCATACTTTTAAATGCAATAAAAAATAAGCATTGCTTTTAGCATATTGCAAAAGCATTTAAGGAATAAGCATCCACCTGTACAAAAGTTTGACAAAGTAGGCATTCTTTTAAATGCAACAATAAATAAGCATTGCTTTTAGCATATTGCAAAAGCATTTAAGGAATAAGCATCCACCTGTACAAAAGTTTGACATAGTAGGCATCCTTTTAAATGCAACAATAAATAAGCATTGCTTTGAGCATATTGCAAAAGCATTTAAGGAATAAGCATCCACCTGTACAAAAGTTTGACAAAGTAGGCATCCTTTTAAATGCAACAATAAATAAGCATTGCTTTAAGCATATTGCAAAAGCATTCATGGGACAAGCATCCACCTGTACAAAAGTTTGACATAGTAGGCATCCTTTTAAATGCAACAATAAATAAGCATTGCTTTAAGCATATTGCAAAAGCATTCATGGGACAAGCATCCACCTGTACAAAAGTTTGATAGTAGGCATCCTTTTAAATGCAACAATAAATAAGCATTGCTTTAAGCATATTGCAAAAGCATTTAAGGAATAAGCATCCACCTGTACAAAAGTTTGACAAAGTAGGCATCCTTTTAAATGCAACAATAAATAAGCATTGCTTTTAGCATATTGCAAAAGCATTTAAGGAATAAGCATCCACCTGTACAAAAGTTTGACAAAGTAGGCATCCTTTTAAATGCAACAATAAATAAGCATTGCTTTAAGCATATTGCAAAAGCATTCATGGGACAAGCATCCACCTGTACAAAAGTTTGATAGTAGGCATCCTTTTAAATGCAACAATAAATAAGCATTGCTTTAAGCATATTGCAAAAGCATTTAAGGAATAAGCATCCACCTGTACAAAAGTTTGACATAGTAGGCATCCTTTTAAATGCAACAATAAATAAGCATTGCTTTAAGCATATTGCAAAAGCATTTAAGGAATAAGCATCCACCTGTACAAAAGTTTGACAAAGTAGGCATCCTTTTAAATGCAAAAATAAATAAGCATTGCTTTTAGCATATTGCAAAAGCATTCATGGGGCAAGCATCCACCTGTACAAAAGTTTGAGAAAGTAGGCATCCTTTTAAATGCAATAAAAAATAAGCATTGCTTTAAGCATATTGCAAAAGCATTTAAGGAATAAGCATCCACCTGTACAAAAGTTTGACAAAGTAGGCATCCTTTTAAATGCAACAATAAATAAGCATTGCTTTAAGCATATTGCAAAAGCATTCATGGGACAAGCATCCACCTGTACAAAAGTTTGATAGTAGGCATCCTTTTAAATGCAACAATAAATAAGCATTGCTTTAAGCATATTGCAAAAGCATTTAAGGAATAAGCATCCACCTGTACAAAAGTTTGACAAAGTAGGCATCCTTTTAAATGCAACAATAAATAAGCATTGCTTTTAGCATATTGCAAAAGCATTTAAGGAATAAGCATCCACCTGTACAAAAGTTTGACAAAGTAGGCATCCTTTTAAATGCAACAATAAATAAGCATTGCTTTTAGCATATTGCAAAAGCATTTAAGGAATAAGCATCCACCTGTACAAAAGTTTGACAAAGTAGGCATTCTTTTAAATGCAACAATAAATAAGCATTGCTTTAAGCATATTGCAAAAGCATTTAAGGAATAAGCATCCACCTGTACAAAAGTTTGATAGTAGGCATCCTTTTAAATGCAACAATAAATAAGCATTGCTTTAAGCATATTGCAAAAGCATTTAAGGAATAAGCATCCACCTGTACAAAAGTTTGACAAAGTAGGCATCCTTTTAAATGCAACAATAAATAAGCATTGCTTTAAGCATATTGCAAAAGCATTTAAGGAATAAGCATCCACCTGTACAAAAGTTTGACAAAGTAGGCATCCTTTTAAATGCAACAATAAATAAGCATTGCTTTTAGCATATTGCAAAAGCATTTAAGGAATAAGCATCCACCTGTACAAAAGTTTGACAAAGTAGGCATTCTTTTAAATGCAACAATAAATAAGCATTGCTTTAAGCATATTGCAAAAGCATTTAAGGAATAAGCATCCACCTGTACAAAAGTTTGACAAAGTAAGCATTCTTTTAAATGCAACAATAAATAAGCATTGCTTTTAGCATATTGCAAAAGCATTTAAGGAATAAGCATCCACCTGTACAAAAGTTTGACAAAGTAGGCATCCTTTTAAATGCAACAATAAATAAGCATTGCTTTAAGCATATTGCAAAAGCATTTAAGGAATAAGCATCCACCTGTACAAAAGTTTGACAAAGTAGGCATCCTTTTAAATGCAACAATAAATAAGCATTGCTTTTAGCATATTGCAAAAGCATTTAAGGAATAAGCATCCACCTGTACAAAAGTTTGACAAAGTAGGCATTCTTTTAAATGCAACAATAAATAAGCATTGCTTTAAGCATATTGCAAAAGCATTTAAGGAATAAGCATCCACCTGTACAAAAGTTTGACAAAGTAAGCATTCTTTTAAATGCAACAATAAATAAGCATTGCTTTAAGCATATTGCAAAAGCATTCATGGGACAAGCATCCACCAGGCATCCTTTTAAATGCAACAATAAATAAGCATTGCTTTAAGCATATTGCAAAAGCATTCATGGGACAAGCATCCACCAGGCATCCTTTTAAATGCAACAATAAATAAGCATTGCTTTAAGCATATTGCAAAAGCATTTAAGGAATAAGCATCCACCTGTACAAAAGTTTGACAAAGTAGGCATCCTTTTAAATGCAACAATAAATAAGCATTGCTTTAAGCATATTGCAAAAGCATTCATGGGACAAGCATCCACCAGGCATCCTTTTAAATGCAACAATAAATAAGCATTGCTTTAAGCATATTGCAAAAGCATTTAAGGAATAAGCATCCACCTGTACAAAAGTTTGACAAAGTAGGCATCCTTTTAAATGCAACAATAAATAAGCATTGCTTTTAGCATATTGCAAAAGCATTTAAGGAATAAGCATCCACCTGTACAAAAGTTTGACAAAGTAGGCATCCTTTTAAATGCAACAATAAATAAGCATTGCTTTTAGCATATTGCAAAAGCATTTAAGGAATAAGCATCCACCTGTACAAAAGTTTGACAAAGTAGGCATTCTTTTAAATGCAACAATAAATAAGCATTGCTTTAAGCATATTGCAAAAGCATTTAAGGAATAAGCATCCACCTGTACAAAAGTTTGATAGTAGGCATCCTTTTAAATGCAACAATAAATAAGCATTGCTTTAAGCATATTGCAAAAGCATTTAAGGAATAAGCATCCACCTGTACAAAAGTTTGACAAAGTAGGCATCCTTTTAAATGCAACAATAAATAAGCATTGCTTTAAGCATATTGCAAAAGCATTTAAGGAATAAGCATCCACCTGTACAAAAGTTTGACAAAGTAGGCATCCTTTTAAATGCAACAATAAATAAGCATTGCTTTTAGCATATTGCAAAAGCATTTAAGGAATAAGCATCCACCTGTACAAAAGTTTGACAAAGTAGGCATTCTTTTAAATGCAACAATAAATAAGCATTGCTTTAAGCATATTGCAAAAGCATTTAAGGAATAAGCATCCACCTGTACAAAAGTTTGACAAAGTAAGCATTCTTTTAAATGCAACAATAAATAAGCATTGCTTTTAGCATATTGCAAAAGCATTTAAGGAATAAGCATCCACCTGTACAAAAGTTTGACAAAGTAGGCATCCTTTTAAATGCAACAATAAATAAGCATTGCTTTAAGCATATTGCAAAAGCATTTAAGGAATAAGCATCCACCTGTACAAAAGTTTGACAAAGTAGGCATCCTTTTAAATGCAACAATAAATAAGCATTGCTTTTAGCATATTGCAAAAGCATTTAAGGAATAAGCATCCACCTGTACAAAAGTTTGACAAAGTAGGCATTCTTTTAAATGCAACAATAAATAAGCATTGCTTTAAGCATATTGCAAAAGCATTTAAGGAATAAGCATCCACCTGTACAAAAGTTTGACAAAGTAAGCATTCTTTTAAATGCAACAATAAATAAGCATTGCTTTAAGCATATTGCAAAAGCATTCATGGGACAAGCATCCACCAGGCATCCTTTTAAATGCAACAATAAATAAGCATTGCTTTAAGCATATTGCAAAAGCATTCATGGGACAAGCATCCACCAGGCATCCTTTTAAATGCAACAATAAATAAGCATTGCTTTAAGCATATTGCAAAAGCATTTAAGGAATAAGCATCCACCTGTACAAAAGTTTGACAAAGTAGGCATCCTTTTAAATGCAACAATAAATAAGCATTGCTTTAAGCATATTGCAAAAGCATTCATGGGACAAGCATCCACCAGGCATCCTTTTAAATGCAACAATAAATAAGCATTGCTTTAAGCATATTGCAAAAGCATTTAAGGAATAAGCATCCACCTGTACAAAAGTTTGACAAAGTAGGCATCCTTTTAAATGCAACAATAAATAAGCATTGCTTTTAGCATATTGCAAAAGCATTTAAGGAATAAGCATCCACCTGTACAAAAGTTTGACAAAGTAGGCATCCTTTTAAATGCAACAATAAATAAGCATTGCTTTAAGCATATTGCAAAAGCATTCATGGGACAAGCATCCACCTGTACAAAAGTTTGATAGTAGGCATCCTTTTAAATGCAACAATAAATAAGCATTGCTTTAAGCATATTGCAAAAGCATTTAAGGAATAAGCATCCACCTGTACAAAAGTTTGACAAAGTAGGCATCCTTTTAAATGCAACAATAAATAAGCATTGCTTTTAGCATATTGCAAAAGCATTTAAGGAATAAGCATCCACCTGTACAAAAGTTTGACAAAGTAGGCATCCTTTTAAATGCAACAATAAATAAGCATTGCTTTAAGCATATTGCAAAAGCATTCATGGGGCAAGCATCCACCTGTACAAAAGTTTGACAAAGTAGGCATACTTTTAAATGCAATAAAAAATAAGCATTGCTTTTAGCATATTGCAAAAGCATTTAAGGAATAAGCATCCACCTGTACAAAAGTTTGACAAAGTAGGCATCCTTTTAAATGCAAAAATAAATAAGCATTGCTTTTAGCATATTGCAAAAGCATTCATGGGGCAAGCATCCACCTGTACAAAAGTTTGAGAAAGTAGGCATCCTTTTAAATGCAATAAAAAATAAGCATTGCTTTTAGCATATTGCAAAAGCATTTAAGGAATAAGCATCCACCTGTACAAAAGTTTGACAAAGTAGGCATCCTTTTAAATGCAACAATAAATAAGCATTGCTTTTAGTATATTGCAAAAGCATTTAAGGAATAAGCATCCACCTGAACAAAAGATTGACAAAGTAGGCATCCTTTTAAATGCAACAAAAAATAAGCATTGCTTTTAGCATATTGCAAAAGCATTTAAGGAATAAGCATCCACCTGTACAAAAGTTTGACAAAGTAGGCATCCTTTTAAATGCAACAATAAATAAGCATTGCTTTAAGCATATTGCAAAAGCATTGATGGGACAAGCATCCACCTGTACAAAAGTTTGAGAAAGTAGGCATCCTTTTAAATTCAACAATAAATAAGCATTGCTTTGAGCATATTGCAAAAGCATTTAAGGAATAAGCATCCACCTGTACAAAAGTTTGAGAAAGTAGGCATCCTTTTAAATGGTTTTCATTTGAAAATGCGTTTTTTCTTTTTCAAAAATGTATTTTCGATTGTAAATGTTATTTCTTTTCAAAAAATGTGTTTTCATTTGTAAATTTTTTTTCAATTGGAAAATATGTTTTCATTTGTTTTTCCCTCTCTAAAAGTTTTTTTTTCATGGTTTGCAATCGAAAATTTAAAAAGAAAAGACAAACTTCTCTTGCGTCGATGGTTCAAACATGCTATGTGTGTTCACTTTTGCCAAATGGCCAAAAACTTCGAATATTATTGGGAAATGTTGAAAATAATGGATGAATGCAGAATTCATTGTCGTTTGAAGGCCCTGAATTTTTTACATTTTTTATGATAATAACAATGCCAACCTGAACATAATTGTAGGCCAATGTTTTCGTTCCATTCTTGGCCATCTTCCTTTCACTGGTTCCGTTGAAAATGACTCGTCATTCCGATGCAAAAAACTAAATATTTTGGTGTGAAAAATCAATAAATAAATAATGGAAAAATTCTAATTTTTAGCCGTTAATAAGTCTCAAAGTAGAAAAAATTTGAAAAAATTTTTAAACAACTTTTAATATTACTCTGTGAAATAAATTAAAAATTTAATTTAAATTCAATAATTTTCTTTATAAAATTTTTACTTGAATTGGCAAAAATGTCAGTGTATTCATCGAGAATTCCGGTGGTCTCCACAATGGTGACATTAAAATTGAATAAAGTAGATTTTGGTAAATAAGCGGGAAATTCAATATCTTCGGCCATTTTGCATTCTAAAATTTGAGGAATTTATTATTTAAAATTTATATAACAAAAAATATTTTTTTAATTCTTTCATAACAAATTTGGATTACTTAGTTTTTTTATCGCATAGAAAATTGTTCTATATAATGTTTACTATTGGATAAATTATTTCTAAAGAGCATTCATTTTCCATTTTGATATCAAAATGATTATAAAAAAATATAAATGAGCAGAATATAAAAAGATTGAAAACTGCCCTATTTTGGATTTTGGTATATTTTGTTCATTTTTTGGTTAATAATTTTTGATATTTTCCAATCAAATCCGTAAATTATTTCTCGAAAAAATGATGAAAATTTTAAATTTTTATAATTTAAAACAAATAGTTTTACTTGAAAAATTTATTGTTTAATAAATTTTGGATAACACAAAATTGCTTAATATTCCTTTTAAAAATTATAATAAATATACTGACTATTTTCGTTGGAGGAGGAATCCTCATCAGTGGCTGGGCTTCGTCGATTTCCTCTGGCGGCTATTGCAGCAATGTTAATTGTTGATGTGGATGCCACAATTGACCGCCATTCATGCGTTGCACATTATTCTGGAAATCTTCCCTCCGGAATTGCAATTTTGCTATTTGATTTGTGCTGGTTGTTTGGGGCGCTGCATTCTTCTCGACCAATACAGAAATCCGAGCACTATTATATATTTCCTAAAAAATCTAATTTTTTAAAAAATTTTTTTATAAAATTAAAAAAAAAAAGTAAAAAAATGAAATAAATAATTTTTTTCATTTTAATTCTTAAAAAAATAAATTAAAATAAATTATATTCTTAACAAAAACAAAAAATATGTTAAAAATTCGATTTTCATTTTCATAAATCTAAAAAGAAATTAAAAAAACATTTCTGATTTCTATTAATGATATTTTATGTTGCAACTATAATAATTAAAATTAGTTAATTACGAAATTAACTAAGCGCCGGAGCTCTTCAAAAGAAAGCTCATTCTCTTCGTTATGGCCGATTTACTAATGAAATTTCAATAACGCTTTTGGTAGATTCTTATCCCGCCTCCGGCGCCCGAACCATTGCCTAAACCCTAAAACCGGTCTGAAATTGTAATTTAATTTACTAAATCAACCATGCCGGCTCGAATGAGTATATTCTTTCGAGTCTAAATGACACCTAGATCGATATTTCCAAAATTAGATATCCAAATATTTAGCTAATTCCGTTTATCTCTTATTTGTGAATTTTATTTTTAGACTATTCCCAAAAAAATATAGTTTAATAAATACCTTCTCCTCTTTCATTAATAATTGCAACTTTGTGGTCGAATGAAACATTGTCGTCAAGGATATTATTCAAATAGACGAATGCCCTGTGAAAATATTAATGAAATAAAATTGAGTCCAAGAAAAAATTATGATTTACCTTCCAATCAGACGAAACCATAGAAAACGATCATAAAATGGATCTATTTAATTGTAAATGAAGTAAAAATCCAATTTAATTGGTAAAATTTATTAATATCGGCTCCAAGCCACATGTCATCCAAATGTTCATTCCCTTCCTCCTTCTCTTCTTCTAGATTTGCCCTGGAGCCTTTCTCTTCCATCTGTGCTATTTTTTTGTCGCCGGTTATTTTTCTGTTTATTTGGGATGGAGGAAAATTCTATTTTTTTAAATTTTTAATAGAAATATTTTAATTTAATAATCGAAGATTAAATTAAAAATAATCGTTGAATAAATTAAAAATTAAATAGATGATTTTAAATAAAACAATTAATATTCCAAAAAGGTCTCTAAAATTATTTTAATTTTTAAATTACTTATAATTTCAAATTTATTTATAAATTTTTCTAAATTTTAAAAAATAAACAAAAAAAAAGTTTCAAAAGAATTTTTTATTATTCCTCACGTTGTATCTCTTATATAAAAAGAAATATTAAAATTCAAATTATGATTATAATTTTTTGTTATAATTATTCAAAATAACTTGAAGAAATACACATTAAAATATAATTTATTTAAATTTCATTTTGTGCCTAAAAGAAAGAGAAATTGACATCAAAATTCCAATTTTTAAAAAAATATAATTAAAAATAAATTTACTGGAAAAATATTTTTTATTTATCTATAATTTAAATAAAATCTACAATAAAATTTTTCAAAACTTAATTTTGTGTCGAAGAAAGTTCAGCTGGCGGTGATGGGAATATTCTATTCAACAAGACTGTAACAGTGCGCATTTCCTCAACACCAGCTGTACGATCCAAAGCAGCAATCTTCACATCGGCATTTGCATTGTACAATCTGCGCATGTCTTCCAGGCGAGAACTGTAGAATGAATATTAAATACATTATAAAAGATCTATTATAAAATTACTTAAACTTTTCCAAACTCCAATGGTTGATGGCCCCATTCTTCAGGTCCCTCACTTCTATTGCCACAACTTTAAAGATTGAATAAAATAATTATTATGATAATTTTTTAAAAAATTTTTCAGATTTATATTTTATATGAAATAAGTGAAATATTAATAAATAATTTTTCCTTATATTTTTTTGGCCTAATAATTAAGTTTTTTATGACCATAAAAATACCGATTTCGATAAGAAAAATTTTTTATATATATTCAATGGATTTAATGGGTAAGTAAAAAGAAAATAAAAAATTTACACTTAAAATCCTTCAATAATTTTTCATTTTTTATGTCCAATTATAAAATTTAATGTCAGAAAAATGATGATTTTTCGATATGAAAGATTTTGGTATATTCATTTGTTTTCTGTCTAAATTATTCATAATGAAAATTAATATTTAAAAAATTAATAATTTTTCATTCTTATTGGATTGATCCTCATTGAATTCAATGCACCGGGTTTTTGTTACCTGTCTTTGGATAAGGCCTAATGCTGAGATTTTCGCCGGGCGGTAATAATTCTGGTGGAAATTGAAATTTAATTTAATTTTAAATTATTTGGGAAATTAACTTGAATCAGTGAGCAAAACAAATTGGAATTCCACCCTATTCTTCAGTTCAATTGTAATTATATTCGCCTCCTCTGCAATAAATTGATTTTTATTAATAATTTTTATTTTGCACAAAAATTATTTTATGATTTTCCTTACTTAATAAATGAGCAAACATCCATAAATCATCCTGAACGGATTTGAACTGATAATAGCGCCATTTGAATGCAGCCTTTTGTACTTTCATTGCCAACTTGGGTGTCCAATAATCATCGTTGTTAATTAATTAAGAATGGAAATTTTTATATATTCTTCCTTCATCAAAAAATGAAATCCTCTAAAAAAATAATTTGATATTGCATAATACGGCTTATTATTTTCATAATCGATTTTTTATTTAATTATCGTTATGAAATTGGAGAAGACGGAATAATTTCTCATAGCAAAAAATATATATAGTGTAAAGCCATTGGATTAATATTATAGAGTTGTGGGTACACCGACATTTGCGGCTTGAATTTTTGCGGCGCCACAGTTGCGGCGCGACTTTTGAGGCGCCGAAAATGCGGCGTCAACAATTGCGACGCTATAAAATTTGCGGCTCTCTGATTTTAGTTGGCGAATTTCGCTTAAAACAGCGTTTAAGACTTCATTTCCAACCAGATTTCATTAATTTATTCGGATTGATTAGAAAACCCTTAAAACCGGTTTAAAACGTAATCAATATTAAACTATTTAAGCTATTGAAAAGTATATTATTCATTCATTTTACTAAAATCGGGAACGCCGCAAATTTATAGCGCCGCATTCGTCGACGCCGCAAATGTCGGAGCCGCAAATGACGGAGTCGCAAGTGTCGGCGCCGCAAAAGACGCGCCGAAAAAATCCAAGCCGCAAATGTCGCAGAACCATTGTGCATTAAATTAGCTACAAAATTATGTATCAAACTTAATCAATGAGCTTACTTAGTTGGATATTCAAAACACAGCTTTTATTTTTTGAAAAATTTTTATTTTATCATATATTTTTGATATCATTTTGTAGCTAATTTTAAGCTCACTCAATAAAATGCTATATATAAATTAATACAGAAATTTTGACACAAACGACACCAAAACATTTAGTCAAAAATGAAACCCGTCTCCATTCCCCAAGTGTGATTAAGCTATATATGGGCCAAATAAAAATTTTGGCAAAAAATGCCCTTTGTCCCCCTTTACTTTTTCTTGATAAAAGTTGGCATTACCTTACCAAGATGGCAAGATATGACTAAAAGGATGTTAGCTCTGAGTTCAGCAAAAAATTTTTACCCTAGAAAATGCAAAAATATTTAAAGAGCCAAATTTTTTACGATTGCCATATTTTTCGTTGGATTAAAATAATTTTATTTGCAAAAAAAATCAAAATAAATCCGGACCCTAATAATAATTATATTAAAATTGCAAATAAACGCAATTTTTTATAAAAACTTTATCGAATGATTGTAATAAAGATGGAATTTATTAAGCAGATGAAATCTGGCATCGAATAGAGCACAAAATCAAAGACTACCCAGCCGGAATGCATTATGTCTTATGTGACGTTGAAATATACGGCATTTGGAAGGAGCCCAAATCTGGTTGGCCATTATGTCATCAATTTGGCCATTGTTCGGTAAAGGCAATATATGCGAGAAAAATGCGAATTAAAAAACGGAATTTCTGATAAGAATACGGATACAAATGATGTTGAATCGGTTTGAGTATATCCACTCAAATTTTAATTAATTTCTCATTTTTTTAGAAGAAAATTCACGAAAATTTATCGGGAAAATCAATTTTGATATATCGATGCTAAATAAAATTGAGGAAAATTATAATTAAGAGATGGTAATTTAATTTTTTTTGATTTCTAATTAATTTTTATCCAACATTAATTTGATTAAAAAAATTTATTAATGTATAAAATGCATGGTAATTGAAGTCAAAAACAAAAATGGCAAAAATATCCATCGAAATGGTGATATATTCGTGCCATTCGATCCATTTGCATTTGCAATTAGCAGTTATCTTCTTTCCTCCTACATCATTGTTGCCCGGCGGCATATTTTTCTCCTCCTTTTGATGATGGCATTTCCGACCCATTTTCTTCATTTGTTGAATGTGATGTGCTATTTCCATCGTCGCCGGCCTTATCTCTATCGTTCAATTTGATCACCAATCCGCCATTATCATCGGTAATACCAATCTAAATTTTAAAAAATTTTATATAAATTTTTATTAATAATTTTAATTTATTTTTTAAAAATAATTTTAATATAATTATTTTTAGTAAATAAAAATTCCAAAAATTAATTCTTGTAAGAGTTACCTTTGCCGGATCGCCGGCCCCACAATTATATGAATCGGCAATTTTATATGTGAAAATGCCTTCACGGCAAAAACAAATTGTTCCATTGCATTGGGAGTCCAACAAACATTCTTGCCCCTTTACACATTCTTGCCCTTTAAATTATTATAAAAAAAAATTTATTATAATCAAAATTTTATAAAAATATTTTTACCCGGGAATACAATGCGTTCTCCGCTTCCATCGGAGCTTAAACTCAGTCCGCTGTCCCAACCAGCCCATTGTTGATTTTGATTCTCATTTTGATATTCATTGTGCAATTCTAGCAATTCATTTCTATAAAATAATTTTTTTTATTTTTGACATTTTTTAAAATTATCAAAAAATTTATTTAATTTTATTTTTAAATTTTTTCATTCAAATATTTACTCTGTGAATGGATCGCCTTTTGGATTTGGCCAACCCAAAATGCGTTGTTCATTCTTGTTCGTATTTTTCAGCCATTCTACCAGTGACTCAAAATATTCCAACATTGGTCTGGCATCTATTATAAAATTATTCCAAAATTTATTTTAATATAAGTTTCCATGCCAAGTTGTCGATTTCCAGTCAATTTTTCGAAGGCATTTATCCAAGGAATTGAGCCTCCTTGGGAAATTGCTTCAAGCACAGACTGGAAATTAAATTTTTATTTTAGAACAAAATTCTTTTAATTTAATCAAAATTCTTTTAATTTAATCAAAATAATAAAGTTTTATAATTTTTATGTTTAGATTTTTTAATTACTATTTATTGAATTAAAAAATTGGCTAACTCACCTCAAATGCATTTTTTGTTGGCAAACAGCCTTGGCTAATTCTGTCGATTCCACCGCACAATTTTTTCAACACTTGAAGTTTGGCAATATAGACGATGGCATCCCTTAAAAAGAAGTTGAAAAATTGTTAAAAAATATTTTAATTTAAAAAAAACTATTTTTTTAATTAAATTACTAAATTATTTAAAAAAATCGGAGAGAAAAAATTATCAAAAAATGTAATTCTAATTTTTGCTTTAAAATTATATATAAAATTGTAAATATTTTTATAATTTTATTTAATAAATTTTTGATTAAAATTTTTTTTTGCCTTATCGCCGGTGCATGAAATTGAGTGATTGCCGATGATGAGACGGCATCATATTCAATAGCCTTAGGCTTGGCCATTGATGTAGTCTGGATCCCTTGGTATTTTTGTCTGAAAATTTGACAAAAAATAAATTTTTAAAGAAATATTAATTCAAAGTAATAATCAAATGCTTTAAAAATATAGTATTTATTTTCCATAAATTAATAATCCACATTTGCATTAACAATCTCTGACCGTAATGTCCACCATTCCTGGGAGCAATTTGATGCGTTCAATTTGCCTTCAAAAACGGCATAACGCCATTTATCTGTGTAGGTAAAAATGAATTAGTTATTGTAATATTTATGCATAGAAAATTACAAATTTTGGCCTATATTGATAGGGAAATTTTAATTCTAAAAATTCGTTAATTTTCTTTATTCCTACCAGCTACAATGGCTAAAGGCAATTTGACAATTTCCTCCAATGCTTCCTTGTAGAGTCGATTAATTTCGGCTGACTCATTTTGTTCCGTTTGAGGTCCAATAAATTTATTTGCCGTTAAATATTCCGGGTTCAAAGACAAAATGCCGAATACAACGGCTAATGACGAACTGAGGCTGAAAATGTTTGGTGAAATTATTATTGAAAATTGAAATATTTGAAGCCGCAGATTCGGAGCATCCCACAAAAGAATTAGCTGCTTTCTTGAGCCATTTTGATAAAATAATTTGGTCATAAGTCGATGGGCATACAGAAATTCCTATTAAAGTGGAGAAAAATTTAAATATTTTTAAAAAATATTTTTTTTAATTTTTTATAAAATTTTTGGGAAAAAAGTTTAAATAATTTAAATTTTTTTAATTTTTATTAAAAATTATTTTTAATTTTTGATAAGAAAATTTTTACATTTTAAAAAATTTTTTAAATTATCTAAATAAATTTATATATAAATAAATATTTCTAACTTGTTTATTTAATTGTCCGCAAATGATAGCCCGATAATCATCGTTTCCATCCATCTAATAAATATAAAAATTAAATATAAATAAAAAATATAAAAATATTAATTCTAACGAATAAAATAATTAATTTTATATTTTAAATATAATTAATTTCCCTGACCATATTATAGGCGATTGGCGGATTGCAAATCATATCTTTGGCCCAATTAAGAGTGAAAATTGAATTCATCCAAAATGATTTAGAGAGCTGTTCAAATCCAACATATTTCATGAAGCGAAAAACCTTTTTCAGGGGAGAGGAAAATGTCAAATAAATTATATAGATGTATGTAGAAAGAAAATAAGAGAATTTATTATTGAAAATTTTCAAAAATTTTTAATCCCAAAAAGAACATGCTTCTTGAAGAAACTTTTATTAAGTTTTTTACTTAGTTAGATAATTTCAATTTTCTAAAATTTTATTAATTTTTTATTTGTTAATTGATTATTTATTGGTCAAAATAAAATATTTCTCAATTTAGTTTAATTTATTTTCCTCTTCTTACCTTTGCAAACATCACTCGAATTGCGTAATTTTGTGCTTGGAATGCGTCAACCAATTCATTAACAATTTTCAGCTCTTTCGCCGTCATTTCTTCCCCAAATGGTTTGGTCAGTTCGCAATAGGCTGACCATGAATCGTCGTTCAGGCTTTTCAACAAATTCAGAGGCAAAAGCCGATCACGACTGATTTGTCCAGCTTTTTGATTCTGATAGAGGAAAAATATTTTTAATATTGTTTTTTTTTTATTTCATAATTTCATTTTTAAAATTTTATTAAATTTTTATTACTATTTTAAAATTTTAATATTTAATTTTTATTTAACCCAATATTAATAATAATTCCCTACATCTTCATTGCTCTTTTTGCTATGGATTGAGGCCAGCTTCGAGTGAAAATATGCCATCAATTGCTCATATAAAGAGGCTATTTGTGTGCAGAGAATGTCAAATTGGCATTCAAGGAAAAACCCAAATTGCCAAGGCAATACATAGACGGCACGCCATTGTGCACCAGCGTCGGTGAATACATTCAATCGGGCTCCTTTAAAAATTTTTAAAATTATTTTCAATTCTATATTTTTCGTCAAATTTTGTTAGATTTCCTAATGTTTTTATTCAAGAATTGTAAAATTAAGGACTAATAAGTTTCCGGATTAGTTATTAGCTAATAATGTTTAAAGAAAGTTTAATCATTATGTTTTCCGAACAAGTTTTAAGTAACCCACAGATATTTTCAAACAAAAAATATTCAAATTTTTTATTTCATAAAATTAAAAATCTATATTATAGAGGAAATTAGGCTTTTGAATCAGGGACGGTAAACCGAAATTCCCCGATTACCGGAATTCCTGTTTTGAGTATTATTAATTTTTGGATGGAACATCTTATTTGGTTCTTACTTAAAATGAACATCCACTCAAAAAAAAATGGAATTTACCCTCAACATAATCGACTTTTCCGGTCCTTGATATTATTTAAAAATATAATTTAAATAATTTTAATTTTGTAATAATTAAAATAAAAAAAATAATTTCCGCTCTCTGTCATTTTGTTTTTAAACCAACCTTTGTTACTCATTTCAACCAATTCAGCAGAACAATGACCGGAAAGGACAGTTTCTATTGGTGATCGCTGCGCCTAAAAAAGTTAAAAATTATTTTATTATAGCAAAAATTAGTTTACCTCCAAAAGTGTTATCAGCATTGTAAGATAATAGTATCGTTGTTTTCGAATTGATTGATATACTGGAGCCATATTGGAGGATGATTTTTTGTGATAATGCTAAAAATTGAATAAATAATTATTACGAGCGTTGGGATGCCGCGAAGCGGCATCCCAACGCTCGCTAAAACTTTTTTAAATAAAAATGATGGAAAGCTTTAAATTTGTATTCTTTTTTCTATTGAAATGGAATAATGGAAAACACACATTTTCAACTTTCATATTATTTAAATATTATTAGAAAATTAGCTTAATAAATTCCTGATCATCATTTCCATCTAATCTCTTTAGTTCATCATTTATTCATTCATACTTCAACTTTCCCTTCTTTTATCCCCAATATTCTCGGAATTTCCATGCATCATTCATTCTCTTCATTCTTGACCATTCCGGGTTTTTACCCTACATTCTCGATCATTCCCGGCTTTTTACCTTTCATTCTCGACTATTCTCGGCATTATACCTTTCATTCTCGGCTATTCCATGCTTTATACCCTTCATTCTCGACTATTCTCGGCATTATACACTTCATTCTCGGCTATTCCATGCTTTAAACCTTTCATTCTCGACTATTCTCGGCATTATACCTTTCATTCTCGGCTATTCCATGCTTTATACCCTTCATTCTCGACTATTCTCGGCATTATACACTTCATTCTCGGCTATTCCATGCTTTAAACCTTTCATTCTCGACTATTCTCGGTTTTTTACCCTACATTCTCGATCATTCCCGGCTTTTTACCCTTCATTCTCGATCATTCCCGGCTTTTTACCCTTCATTCTCGGCTATCCCAAGCTTTAAACCTTTCACACTCGACTATTCCCGGCTTTTTACCATTCATTCTCTACCATTCCCGGTTTTTACCTTTCATTTTCGAATTTTCCCGACTTTTATACTTCATTCTCGACATTTCCAGCATTTTATGCTTATCCTCACAATCATCTCATCTTCATATTCATCCCTTTTCATCCTCTCAATCATTTCTTTTCATATTCATATTCATCCCTTCTCATTATCCTATTTGTCTCTTCTCTTCCTCCTATTCATCTTCTTAATTCATCGGTCATCTCATCATGTTTTTCTCATTTTATTCCTTTTTATTAATTCTCAACTCATTCATTATTGTTGCTTTAATTAATGAAATATTCTTTTAATGCTTAATGAGCGCCCGGTATGGATATTTATTGATGAAATTTGTGAAATATTTATTAAAAATAATGTTAAAGTTGCAAAACATTGACAGAAATGGTCCAATAAGGCCCGGGGATAGGTGGGAATAAGCCGGATAAAGGAGGATTAAGCCGGTTTAAGAAGGATATCGTATGACGAGCGGAGCGAGCAGTCAAAAACTTGAATACATTACTAGGGATCCTTAAAGCGCCCCGCGCTTTTTCAAACGTGGAAATATAAATTTAAACCAGGCGCGTTTAACGACTGGTTTAAAAAAATAAATTACTTTTATCAAATACTAATTAATTATTCAAAAAAATTTCGAAATTTTATGATTAAAATGAATAAACTTACTAAAATAATTGCAGTAACAAGTCTTCTTATAAATGGCATATGTTTTTCATTAAACAAATTTCTAAAAGTTGAAGTGAGATTTATATCTTTGCCCACGTTTTTTGCAAAACATATTGCACTTAATATGCAAAATGCTCCACAATTGCCATTCAATTCTTGTCGTGGTGTTACTTAAAAAAATTAATTATTTTTTTGAAAAATATTTAATTTGTCGAAAAAAACTGAATTTTTCCAAAACAAAAAAAAATAATTAAATTTGTCTAAATCGTGGAATAATATTTTTTCAAGCATAACCTATACAAATTCCAAAAAATAATGAAATATCGGAAATAAAAAATCATAATATAATCGAGTTAAAAATGGACATATGATGCGTCAATCGATTTGTCTCTATGTGCTGCATACTAATTTGGCCAAATTAAGCTTTTAGAAATTTATTTAAAAAAATTTTTTATAGCATTTTTGAATTTTTTAATTTTTAAGGGCCATAACATTTTTATTTCAAGATGGATTCATGAAATTTAAATTTTTTGAACTCATTTTGATTGGAAATATAGATTCGTGTAAAGATAAGTAAAGCTAAGAACTTAGTCTCAGGAAGCCATGGTGGAAAATAGAAAAAGGGCAGATATTTAAAAAATCAAAAGAATAAAATATTTTTGTAATATTTTATGGCATTTTTTTCGCCTTTTTTAAACCTCTAGACAGCTGCACTGTATATTTGCATATTTCGGAAATTCTGGAGGCCATAAATTTTTTTATATGAATTCAGTTTTTTTCGCAAAATTATAATTATAATACAGATCCATTTTTTTTTTAAAAATTACCAATTTTTTTAAATTGCCACATTCTATGGAATTTGTATCCATCTTGGTTTGCTTTTGGAATGATTAATTTTTCACTTAAAAAAATATTAGAGAAATAAAATTTTTTAAAAAATACAGATAATATTGGGCAATTTTTTTGTTGTTATGATCGATGTTATTTTCCTGTTCGTTTAGCTCATTAATTGAATCAAAAATAAGACAAAAATTCGATCTGAGATCGTAGACAATAAAAAACCAGTGATTACCAATTGTATACGCAACAAATCCGGGAACATAAATAAAATCAACTTCCTGCATTGTCCAATAATAACAATTTGTTGGCATAATTCCTCCTAAATAAATAACAAGGGAATGAATGTTCTATATGCTATTGCTACTTTTGAAGAGGCTATTTTTAGTGGTTATTTTTTATTCTTTTATTATTCATTTAAATATAAAAAATTGCAAAAAATAAAATGTTTTTCCAGTTTTTAGACAATGGCGAAAATACTTGACTAGGAGATGGAGAAATTTTGCCAAATTTTTTATCGAATTTTTTCTAAAAATACCCGAATTTGCCCAATTTTCAATAGGACATAACGAATATATGAAATTGGATCATGGTCAAATTATATTTTTTGATTACCATATCATAAAGTATTTTATGAAATTCCAATTTTTTTCATCCGGAAAATTCTATATATTTTCCCCATTTTACAGGCCCAAAGCATTCTAAATTATCAAAAATTTGAAAAATATAAAAATTGTATATATATACTTTATGATATGATAATCAAAACATAATTTAACCTGAATATTGTTATATACCCAAATTATTGCCCGTTGAAAATTGACCCAACTCGGGATTTTCAGAAAAAAAGATAAATTTTTTTTAAAATTTGATGTATATTAGGTCCTCGGTTGGATTGGCCAAATTTCGTCTAAAATGGATAAGGACATAAAAAGCATTCCTTTCTTATTAACCCCATTTGATTCAATAGAATTACCCTTTTCCACAATCTGGGTCATGTAATGGGAAATGGTTCCGATTTTCTTGTTTCGAGTTGATATCCATCCAAAAGAAAAGTCTATTACTTGTCCTGTTAGGCCATTTAATGCCGATAGCGACTCCAAATCATAACCGTTTATTAGTCCATTCTAAAAAAAACAAATATATCTTCTCACTATTTTAAATTCTTGAAATATTTTTATTATAAATATGGGGAAATTTTATTTGCAGAAAAATATTGAATTAAAGAAAAAAAAATATTGAATAAGCAGGAAAAATAATAAGGGTTTAATGTTTTGTTTTAGACTCCAAAAACCCTATAAACAATCAAATATTTCGTGGAGTAGCATCTTTTGACAATGGTTTGATTTTGGTTTAATCAATGATATAATGATTTGGAATTAAGGTAAAAACGAAAAACTGATAAATCTTTTCTGCAATTTTAATTTTTTTTTTAAAATTTTTATTATTCTTTATAAAAATGCAATTTTTTTCTGAAAATTAAATACTATTATTTTAAATAGGACTTTAATTTATAAAATAGAATTATTCTATTAAAATTTATAATAAAATCATCATTTTACAAATTAAAATCGAAAAAATTAAATTCTATATTTTTAATTATGTTAAATCATCAATTAAAATAGAAAATTTGGTTTTAAAAATAAAAACTTACAATTATTGGGAAATCTTTCCAGAATTGATCACGATTTTTAAGCTCTTCCAAAAAATGCAAATTCTCATTTTGATTGGGTGGTATGTCACTATCTAAAATTAATATATTTTTTTCAAAATCTATATTAATTTTAATTTTCTTTTTTAAATCAAATTTGTCATTTTGGAAAAATATATTCATAGGTCCCAGATAAAAAAAATCATACAAATTATATATCAATCGATAGAGCTTAACGAGCTGAGTCAGAAAATGCAATTTCAGCGCACTTGCACTTTGAGCCAAGTTATGGCTAATTGAAAATCGCAAAATTGAAAGGTCCCCTTTGGGTCGAAAAAGTTCAAAATTTTTATTTTGACATATTATATATAAATTGACACTTTTTGATGAACTGAACATGAATCTGGCATCGGTTTTGCATAAATCGAACGAGACAATAATGGTCAAAGCTTTTTATTAGTTTTATGCAAAAACGATGGCAGATTTGTGTTCCACTCATCGAGACATGTCGAATGAGCTATAATATGTTAAAATAAAAAATTTGAATTTTTTTGATCCAAAGGGACCCTTTATTTTTGTCATTTTTCAATTCAAAATGCAAGCGCGTTGAAATAATTTGTATTTTCAGATTCAGCTCGTCGAGCTCTATTTATTGGTATGTCATTTCCTTGATTTCAAATCTGGGACCTATGATCATATTTTACCGCATTTTTTAATTATATTATAAGCTAAAAATATTATTTTGCCATTTCTTACGGGTAAAAAAAGAAGGTCTTTCCATATCAATAAGGTTGTCATAGTTTGCGTCTCCTTCGCAAACTGGAGTAACTGATCTTCGTCTCCGACTTCGATGAGCTTTATTAAAAAATTATAAGAAATTAATTATTAAATGTAAAAAAGTACATTCTGAACAAGCGTTGCAATATATTTTTTCTATCGCCGGCTCATTTTTAAATTCGCCACAAATTATACAAAACTAAATATTAAATTAATCCAAAAATAAATAATTATAAACTTACCGATTTTCGGAATTCCTCGCTCATGATGGTACAAACCTGAATATATTTTTAAAAATTTAATTAATTTTAGATATTCCTGAATCTCTTATTTCTTGATTGTTTTCATATTATTACTGTTTATATAATTTTCTTTTAAATAAATTTATTTTATTAATGTATTATTATTTTTATACATAATTTTATCTACATCTATATATATGAATTAAACAAACATATTATAAAATGAATGAATTTGATATTTTATTTAGTAATAACAATGATGGAATTAACACTGATTCTTTATTTATTATCAATCAATTAATAATATTTGGGCAAGCCCACACAATTAATTAGCGCAATACAAAAACCTAGGAATGAATTGAATGAGGATTGGAGAATCACGATTAAAAGTGAAAGGATAAAAATTCATTAAAATTGGAAATAATGTCAAATCTCCAAATTCTTTTCATCATTCATCACAATTTAAGGGATATTTTTTTAAAATTTTTAATTTTTTAAAATTTTCCAAAGAATTGATTCCGAAGGAAATAGATGAAAAAATACAAAATTAAAATGGAATATTGTGAGTTAGTTAGATTAGAATTAAAGGAGGAAAAGTTGAAAATAATTATGAAAATAATCCTGGAGGTACGACATTCAATGTGAATGAAATGGGCCGATAAATGATTGTAAAATAACATGGAAAAAAATGAGATTTGATTGAAGGATTTTTGCAATGAATTCGCTCATTATTCTGATTATTTTGAATGAAAATAGGAATTAGGGAAAACTGGGAATTTTTTAATTCAATAAACAATTTTGATGATTTCATATTATTTGCCTAGATATTAGAATGTACTGCTGCTTATTAAAAAGGGCCGAGAAATAATTGCAGCAAAAATGGAAAAAGAAGAAATTTTTATAAAGAGATTTTTACGATAAACGCGTTTATTTAAAAAAAAAAATAACGAAAATGGGAGAGAAATTAGGAAAGAAAATAGAAAAATAATGAAATAATAGTGAAATATTGAGCGAAAATGAATGAATGAAAAAAAAGATCGAGTCAAAAAAATATGGAGATATTAGAGCTTTTAAATTATTAGGAAAATTTTGGATGAATATAAAATGGATAAGCATACATATTTTTAATATTTATTTTTTAAATCTATAAAATGCGATTGCCTTGGTTATAAATACAAATGGTATTGTTTAAAAAATTTGGATTAGATGAAGAATTTAAGTAAAAATATATGAGAGTTCAAGTGATTAATTTATCAGACCAGTTTCCGATTTATTTAATTTTGTGGCCATGGACCAAGGGAAAATACACCAAGGAAAATGAGGAAAAAAACTGAGAAAATTTGGATGGCATTGGAATTTTTTGAAAATTTTTATTCATTTTAATATTTAATTTAAAAAAGAACCAGAATATTCAATTTGTCCAATAAAATGAAAAGCAAAAAACCGCACTGGCGATGGCGAATTCAATTGAAGAAGGAGAAGCTTGAAATGCAAAATGGAAAAATTAATTTTTATCAAGAAAGAGTTTAATTTAAAGATTTTTATAATTTAATAAATATTTTAAAAATAGAATAAAGAACTAATCTTGACAAAAAAAGAAATAAATATTTTAATTGCAATTTATAAATTTTATATATTTTAATTGATAAACAATAGGTAAATTAGATAAAAAAAAAAGTAAATAATACCTCAAAATATCGTATATACTATTTTACAAAATCTCAAAAAATAATTTTTCATATTTTGTACAAAATTTATAAATAAATTTAACACACAGAAAAAGTAATTATTAATAAATCCTTGATAAATTTAATTTAGCTTATTAGGTTTTGCCAATTCAAAAAATATTAATTTTGAATTAAATTTAGAGAAAATAGGGAAAAGAATAACATAAATTCCTTAATTAATTGCTAAAGAGCGAACAATAATTTTACATGAAATAAAATAATATAGGGAAACGTGATAACAAAATTTTAATATAGGAATTGAGACAAATAATCCAAAGATAATTGAAATGATCAGAAGCCGTAGTAAAAGAATAGAATCATTGGGATTTACCAATGATTTTGTTGGGATATCCCAACAATTCGTAGTAAAAGAACTCCCAATGATTTCATTGGGATTTACCAACAATTATCATTGGGAAATACCAAGATTAATTTTCGGTGGTAGTAAAAGAAAAAACCAATGGTTTTTTCACAGCGTAATCTTGGTAAATCCCAACGATTTTCCACAACGCTCATTTGTCGAAAAACTTTTTTCCCAACGATTTTAGAGCCGTAACTAAAATTTATATTTTAAAATTTAAAAATAAGATAAAAATATTTTCTAATAGAAAAAACTCTGCTCTATCTTCCCATATAAAAATTTTAATTTTTTGTTCACGTTAAATATTTTTAAATGATTTTTAAAAGTCAATTTTAGGTTCATAAGAAAGCCCGAATTTTTTTACACATCCCTATGGAAGAAAAAATATTTTAAAAAATAATAGACTCGATTTATAAAATTAAAACTAAATAAAAATCTTTGGGAAAACAATGAAATCATTGGGACTTCTTTTACTACGAAAGCAAAGGGAATTTATCTTGGTAATCACCAATGAATTTTCCGTTGGTTAAAAACAATGGTAAATCCCAACGATTCTTTTACTACGGCTTCAGAGAGGGAACTGAAAAAATTAATATATATATGTTGTATCCGATTTGGAGAATTGTTCGTCTCTGAGACGGATATCCGATTTAGAGTCAGCCATTTTTCTCCAAATCGGATATCCGAAATTGAGTCATCTCTAAATCGGACATCCGATTTGTTTGACTCTAAATCGGATATCCGTCTCAGAGACGGACAATTCTCCAAATCGGATACATCATATAAAAAAACTATTCTTATCAAAAAATCATTTTTAAAAATTATAAACAACAAATAAAGTATAAGATGAAAAGGCACAAAATTTTACATTTTCTTGAACAGAACATAAATTAAATATGAGAAAAAATCAATTTCATAATTGTTGGATGAGAGATAAAAATATTTAAAAAAATTGTGAATTGAAATTGAAAGAGAGCAAATTTTGCAAACAAAAATGGACAGTTGAAGTAAAATTTAGAAAACTTTATTAGGAGAGGTTGAGAAAATTTCATTAGCAAAAAGTAATAAAAAACCGAAAATCACCTATTTTGAAATCTTGAAAAGTCAATTTTGGAAAATTCCACAAAAACATAAATAAGCAAAAATTTTGTGAATTTTGCGTCCTCTGGAATTAGGGCCCTAATTATCATAAGAAATAATTATTTAGCGATAAATTTGGAGGAGATAATAATAAAGATCAATAATTAATTACCAGGGTTAAGAAGTTATTTAAAATGAATTTAAAAAGATTACAAATTGGAAATAGGAATTGATGAGATTCGGGGGGAAAATATAAGTTTAATTAAAAATTATTTATTTGGAAGGTAAGGATGAAATTTTTTATTTAATTTATTTAAAATTAATCATTGTTTTCAATTTTTTAATTGAATAATATTAATTATTTTTTATAAAAAAAAAAAACTTTATTGTATTTTAAATTGAATGAATTTGATGTCATATTTTCGGGAATTTAACAAATTAATGCTTTTTCAAATTTTCGAAAGAATTGTTACCGAATAAAATGCTGGAAAATAAAAAATCAAAATGAAATATTGGGTAAGTGGGTGTCGGTTATTTTCCCTTTAAATATTTGGTGTTTTTGTCTTACAAACATCTTCTTTTTTTTATACGAATAATTTGCTTTTTTGTTCATACAGACATTTTGTGTTTTTTTTTCTCAAAACATTTTTGTTTTTGATTCATCCGAATCAAAATATTTCATGTGTGTTTTTGCTCCAAACATATATTCTTTCCATCCAAATATTTGTGATTTTGTTTCCCAATGTTTAGCCAAGCATTATTTGTTTTTGTTATCCCAAACATAAGTTTTCGATTTTCCCATATTTTTTATTTTTGTTTTTCCAAAGATTTTGTTTTTTTCCCAAACATTTTGCATTTTTGTTCTCCCAAAAATTTTATTACATTTTTGTTTTGTTCATCCAAACAATTTGTGTTTTTATTTCCCAATGTTTTTATTCAGCCAAATATTTAGTGTTTTTGTTTCTTTAAAAATGTTTTTTTTTCTTTAAAAATTTGGGCTTTTTTCATTCAAATATTTGCGTTTTGTTTTCCCAATATACATATTCTGACTAACTGTTTTTTTTCTTTTTCATAAATTTATATTTCACATTTTGCTTTTATCCAAACATTTTGTGTTTTACTTAGAAAATTTTGTTTTTTAAACTTCTTTTCTGTTCTATATAAATTTCCTCAAATTTAATAGTAGCAATCTCTTCATCCCAAAGAAAGATAAATCAATTTTGTGATAGAAATAAGGAAACTCCGGGGTAATGCATTGATTTGATTTTGATGTAAACAAAAAGCTAACAAAAACGGAATAATGAAAGAATTGGAAAGAACTACGAAAATTGAAAACTAAATTTGGCAAATATAAAAAGGGGACAAATGAATAAGGAAAAGAATTATTCTTTAAAAAATTGGGTTGGAAAAATTGCATTGGGAAATTTAATCATAGTTTTCAATTTTTTTTTGAATAATAGTAATTATTTTTATAAAAAACCAACTTTATTGTATTGAATAGAACAAAATTGCAGCAAAATGAGTCAGCCTTGGTCACTCAACTTGTTCAAAATGTACCAAAATTGTCAATGTCCGAAATCCGAATCTTTAAATTAATTTCTTAATAATTATTTGTGAAGAAAGCAATTTTTTTAAAAATTTTTAATGAACTGAGGAAAATAATTCAATTTAAAATTTAAAAAATTAAGGGTCTAGAATTTAATTCAAAAAATTTTAAAAATATTTAACTAAAAATATTTTAGTTTTTTTGAGTTTATTTTACCTTTTATTCAGAATTTTAATTAATTTATAAATTTTTTATTCAAATTTAAAAATCAAATAAATAGAGAAAAAAATCCAATTTATTGAGTCTTCTAAATAAAACGTCCGAGGTCGATTCCACAATAGACAAAAAAGGGCGGTGCAAATATAGGCGATTCCAAAATGGTGCAAATATGGACGATTTCACAATGGTACAAATATAAATTTTTTGGCTACTAATACTAATAAATCAACTGATTTTAGATCTCACAAACTTTATACCATTTTGTAGATTTCATCGAGACGCATCGATTGGTATATATTTTGTCATGATTTGGTCAAAAATAAGAAAGTTTAAAAATAAAATCTGGAAAAATGGTTTAATACTCTTTTATTTTGACCGAATCATGACAAAATATATACCAATCGATGCGTCTCGATGAGATCTACAAAATGGTATAAGGTTTGTGGGTCTAAAACCGGTTTCTTTATATTTGCACCATTGTGGAATCGCCCATATTTGCACCATTGTTGAATCGACATAGCACCTTTTAAAATATACAAATCAAAATTTAATCAAAAATAATAAACTTAAAAGCAAATTAAAGCAAACTTTTTTAAAATTCTTTCAACTTTAGAAGAAAATTTCTTAAAGAAAAATTCCTTTTAATTAAATTTAACCGTGAAAACAAATGTTAAAAAATTCGTCTTTACTTTGAAATACAATGCTAAGTGAAGAGAACAATCGAAAAATATTGAAAAAGATATCTAATTATAATTAAATTTTTGTTAATATATCCAAATTTATATGCATATATTTAAAACAAACTGAATGTATTTGATGTCTTTATTTTCGGGAATTTTTAATAAATTAATGCTTTTTCAAATTTTCGAAGGAATTGTTGCCGAAGAAAATGTTGGAAAAATAAAAAAATCAAAATGGAATATTGCGGGAAGGGGCGTCGGTTTAATTGAAATTAAATGACGGAAAATTTTCCCGGAGCAAATGTGGCATTCATTGTGAATGAAATGGAATGGACCGAGAAATTATTGCAGTAAAAATGGAAAAAGATGAGATTTATTGAAAAGGGATTTTTGCTGTAAATACCTTCATTATTTTAACAATAATTAAAAATAGGAATTGAGGAGGAGAATGATGTAAAACAATTTTTAAATAAAAATTTTTTAACCATATAAATAATTTTGAAGATTTCTAATTATTTATCTAGCTAAAGGAAAAATTACTGGATGGGTTAAAAATAAAATTGGTCAAATTTTTTAATTTTATGGGAAAAAAAATAAAATATTATTGGGTTTATTACAAAAAAAAATATAAATATTTGGTTTTAAAGGGTCGAAAATATATTTTTAAAAGGAAATGGTCTGTGAATTAGACGCAAAATTCAATTTATTTGGGAAAGAAAGATTATAAAAATAATTAAACTTAATTTTAATAATTCTCAAAAAAATTCGATATCCAGATAAAGAAAAAAAATAAAAATGTTAATAAAATGAAAGAAAATAATTTAAAAATTAGGAAATAATAAAAATGCGAAATCCATATTAATTTTAATTAGCCACAATTATTATAGTTTGATTATTTGTGATTTTGATTATAAATATTTAATTTATTTTGCGGATTTATTGGCAATGTCAATTTTAACAAATTTAACAAGATATTAATACAAAAATAAAAAATTTCATCAGAAACCATTTATTTAATTTTTCTCCTATTTTGTCTCTAAAGGCAATTTCGTCTTTTTATTATTTTTCCAAAATATATTTTCCACTCATTTTCAACCCTACCATTTTCAAACAAAAAAAAAAGTTTAAAGGGGAAAAATATGAAGAGGAAATTAAATATTGGATCTGAGCTGGGTTGCCAGAGGACCAAAATAGATAAATCAGCAGATCTTTGCATAAAAAATGGTATAAAATTTTGAAAATTTTAACGGGAATGGAATGGGAGCCAAGCCATATAAGATTATATTCGGGAATATTAATTTATATTAAATTGGAATGAAATTTTTATTTTTAAGTATGTATTTGAAGAATATTAAAAAAAAGGAAGGAAAGAAAATAATTTTATATATTTTATTTAGCAATATTATTTTCACTATTTTATTATCCATTTAATGACAGAAATATTTCTAAAAATATTATTAACAAAAAAATGCTTTTCCCTCGGTTATTGGGGTATAAAGTAAAATAAGATTAGGATTGATTATTGGGATATTACAGTATGAAAAATGCAACAGGATTATGATAAAGAAAATTAATTTTAAATAAGAGATTTATGAAAGATGAAATTAGGAAGTAATTTTTCTTTTTTTTAAAAAATGAGTGAGCTGAATTTTGTATTTCAGATAAAATTCTGATTGAATTAGTTTTAAGATTGATATGGATTTAGGAATACAATTTTTTTTCATTATATAAGAATTTTATATTTTCGGTTTCTCCTATTTATTCTCGAAAGACAAATTCCTCTTTTTATTATTTTTTCAAAATATATTGTTCTGTCAAATCAGCCTTGTACTTTCAATAATAAAAAATAAGTTAAACAAGAAAAATATTGGAGGGAGGAAATAAATTTTAATTTGGATCGCCACTTGACAAAAATATTTAAAAAGATTAATTTTTAAATATGCATAATAAACAAAGCTGATATTTGCATTAAAAAAATGTGGTCTACAATTTGAAAAAAATTAAATGAAAATGGAATGCGATGGGAGGCTAGGAAGATTATATTCGTGTAAAAGAATTTACGGGAAAAGTAATGTGATAAAAATTATTTTTTGAAAAGAATTTATGTAATTTTTATTTGAAATATATTTAAATCCATTTTTTAATTTTCTTATTATTAAATTATTTTATAATGATTAATATAAATTTTTTTGTATAAAAAACAAACTATTTTTGCCAATCACTTGCGAATGTCCGGTGCACAAAAGAATTGTCTTGAATTGTGTTTAGTCGGGCAGAAAAATTGTTTAAATTGCCAAGGTCCGAATCTTTAATTGAATTAAAGAAATTATTTTAATAGAAATTAATATTTAAATTGTCTTAGATTAGTAATATTTTAATTCAAATTTATCAAAGCTAATTTATCAATTTTTTAAAAATTTTTCCTACTCTCTCAAATGAATTCAGCGAAAATGGCAATGAAACAGGGAATGGACAATAGTTGATTCTTTGAAATCTTCTGAAATTTCTTGAAGGAATTATTAGTGGGTAATTAAAAGAGAATATAAGGTAATTAGAATAAATGCTTGTGGAATTCATGAATAAAATAAATAATCCATGGATACGCTTTTTAGGATAGAAGGATAGGAGGAAGAGAGTAGGTTTTTTTAAAAATCACGATTTTTTACTAAAATCATAGAATGAATGAATGAATGGATTGTATGAAAGAATGATCAATTTGTCCGCACAAAAAAAAGATAATTTTGGCCAGCCTTTAAAGGCGTTTTTGGGTTATATGAGGGGAATTGAGATTGGCGCGTGCGCAACGAGTCATATTACGATCATTAGCAGTAATTAATTGCAGGGGTATAATTTGGATGGATCTAAATGGATTCGGCTTTAAATTGAAATGATAAGATAAAACAAAATGGTCCAGGATAATTGCATAATTTTTCTATTAAAAATGCTTGCAAAAATCAACAAAATAGCATAAATATATATAATTTTAATTTATTAGCATTCTGTATATTCAAAAACGAGGATCTCATTTTTCTCATTTATTTAATCCTAAATATTAAAAATATATAATATTTAATGGCTTAAATATTATATATATTTCATTGAATTTTATAAAGCTTTCAAAAAAAATCGCGTAAGAAAAGTTTTCGATGCATTTCCCCCATTATCAGGGCTCTCAGAATACCTGATTTTTCAGGTTTTCCCTGATTTTTGGGATTTTTCCTGAAAAAAACCTGATGGACGAAAAAACCTGATAAAGCCTGATTTTGGCCAATTTTCTAGAAATTATTAAAATTTTGGGCTGCGCGGCTAATTTTTGCTCTAATTTTACGCTGCGCGGCTAGTTTAGATAAAAATTTTCTCCCTTCGGGGACATTTTGCACTAAATTTTTCACTGCAAGGCCATTTTTGGCTTAAATTTTTCCCTATCGGGGTCATTTTTGGCTTAAATTTTCCCTATCGGGGTCATTTTTGGCTTAAATTTTCCCCTATCGGGGCAATTTTTAGACCTAATCTTTCGCTACGCGATCATTGTAAAACCCAAATTTTTCGCTGCCGCGGGCAAAATTTTTAGGGGCGCAAAATGATGGTTGTTCTGCTCCCCTTGCAGTCGTATGTTTGGAGTTTGGGCGGAAGAAAGAAACAGTTTTAAAGTTGGATACCCTTGTTTCGATTAAAGAAAATTCTGAATTTGATTGTTCACAAGCATTTAATATGTTTATTTCAAAGCCTGAATTGTTGCAAAAGGCAAAAAGTAACGAGAAATATTGATAATAAATATTTTTAACAAAATATTTATATACCTTCCAAAAAGCCTGATTTTGTCCTTCAATTGCCTTATAAAACCTGATTTTTATGTCAGAAAAAGGGGAAAAACCTGATTTTCCCAAAAAAAAATCTGAGAGCCCTGCCCATTATCATCAGCAGCCCTTCCCAACATACCATATGCTGTTGGGGGATGGACTTATTAAAGGAGAGGAAAAAGAGCAACCAATGAGAAAAAATTTGGTGGGGTTTGGGTGAGGAAATGAAGTGAAAATGAGGGAGGAGGAGGTTGTAAATTGGGTATAATATTGGCAGCCGAAAATGTATTCAAGGTTTTTTAAAAATGGATTGTATAAAATTGATTTTGTGTGGAGCCCATCCATTTTTTTAATATTTGTTATTGGCCAACAACCATCGTTGTCGTCGTTGACCGAGCAAATTTTATTATTCATTGCATTATTATTATTATGCACCATTTACTTTTTCGATGATGTGGCCAAAGGAAAACTCACTCAGCTCCAAAAAGGCAATCCGTTTGGGGCATCATCTTTAGAGCCCTTTCTTAATAAAGGACGAAAGCCAAAAATGGAAGGGGTAAAAGAAAGATGAAGAAATGGATGGATGGATGGAGGGAATAAATATATTGGTGAGGGGATGGAAGGCGAATGGAATGGCAATGGAGGTTGGAGGGAAGGATGGATGACCCATCGAAGACGATTTGAATATGGACGATGAATGGAGGATGAAGGCGGAGGAGGAAGAGGAATGGTACACACTAATACTGATTTTTATTTCGGTGGAAGGTCATTCATAATGGAAAAATAAGGAGATAAGAATAAGATATGAAAATGCCAATGTGATAGAAATTTGGCTATAAAATTACAGTATAAGAAATGAAATTGAAAGGCCAATGAGTTTTGAGAATCATTAGACTGGAAAACTTAGGTGGATTGTGATAAATTCATCTGAATTATGTTGATTCTTTTAATTATGTTTCAATAAAGGTATCAAAAATTTGAAAAGGAAAACGGAAAATTATTTTCCTCCTATGAATGAAACGAAAATGACCACTGGGACTTGGGACAACCACTTGCTGCTCTGGCATTGATTTTGATGAATGAGAGAAGAGTGAGGGAGACGGCATAAAAAATTGCAATTACTCCTCCCGTACCCGTTGGAGCCCTTTTAGAAGGCAAAGGGAGCCAACAGAGGGGAAAAGAAGGAGTAGGGCCCGCCGAAGCTCATTCATTCCCATTGGAACGGTGCCAATTCCAATCTCCACCTATATGTATTAGAGGGAAATGCTAAAAAATGAATGGGGAGGTTGAATGTGGATGGATGGATATGGAATGGCAATAACAATGGATCCGAAGGTCATTCATTCGTATTGGCGGCCCGGTTCCAATTCCCTAACTTTATTTTTTATTGGAAGGAAGGCTAAAAATGAATGGGGATTTGGATGGACGGATATGGAATGGCAAAGGATGGAGCTGGGAAATATTGGAAAAGCTAAATAGAAGGGGAAATCTTCGGATGTACTTCGAGAAATGAGTCGAAAATAAGACCGCATTCATTGATGGATGGAATGGAAAGAAGAAAAGAGATAAGATTTTTTTGTTGAAAAAATAAGATTCTTTTGTCGACAAATCAATTTTTTTGTGTATAATTTTTTAGTGCTTGATCCTTGATCACTAAACCATTTAGCAGAGTTGTAGAGCTCATCGAGACGCATAGATTAATGTATAGTTTGCAAGGTTTTGGCCAAAATCAAAGTGCTAAACCGTTTAAATTTTATTTTGGTTTTTGGTTTGTAACTCTTTTAGTTTTTAACAAAATATTATAAATTATATACCAATCGACGCGTCTCGATGAGCTCTACAAATATGCTAAATGGTTTGGGTTTCTTGGATAAAACACAAATAAGTTATTACATTTGCGACAAAAGAAACCGATTTTGTCGATAAAAGAATCTTATTTTGTCGACAAAAAAACCGCACCCAAGAAGGAAAAGGAAAGTCGAGATGATTCATTTGTTGATTTTTCAAACAAAATTGGTACATTAGGAATGGATTTGCCTCAAAAAGCCCGATGAAAATATGAATAAAATTAAATAAGCTTCCAATTTAAAATAAATTTGCATATTGGCTTCCAATGAAAAAATGTATTATATTAGTATTTTTTGACAATAACCAAATACTGGATAATGTAATCTAATTAATAGAAAAATAAGTGCGCAAAGGAAAATAGTAGGTTTCAATCGCTTAAAAAGCCCAAATTCCGCTTGGGGATTTGAAAGACTATTTTTTAAAAAAAATTATAATTGCGAAAATCGTCAATTTGATTTAATAAAAAAGATGATTAGCACAGAAGAATATTCAAAATATTTAAATTTTGAGGTAGAAAAATATTTTGCTGAGACTGGATAAAATATAATACACCAATTAGAAACCATTATCCTAATTCAATATCCATTCCCATCTTCTTCCCACATTCTATTTGGGATAAATTAAATGAAAATTAAAAAATTTATATGATTTATATTTTTCATCCTCTTATGAATAATTTTTTCCTGATCCAAATAAATAAATTTTTATATCATTGAATAGAGCTGAGTTTTTTACATAGAATAGGATCAATTTGGAAAGGTTATAAAATTTTTAAATATTTTTTTATTTATTTTTAAAAATACCTAGTCCAGGGTTTTTGGGCAAAATATAAGGAATTCCGCTCGGCGGAGGACGGAAAAATTCAAATTATTTGAATTGCCGGCGTCATCGGTTCGACGGAAAAAATGGCCAAAATCGCTCTACTGTGACCAGCATCAGCGGAAAACCCGATCGGCGGAAAAACGTCGGGCATTTTTCCGCTGTCAAAATCCGTTTGAATAGTTACAATGAAAAAACGCTGGGCGGAGAGCTTTTTTCCGTTCGACCGAAAACGCTCGGCGTTTCTGCAGGAGTGGTCGCTAGAAAAATCGCGGCGGAATGGGTTTTTCCGTTCGACGGAAAAAAGTTCGGCGTTTACCGTTGTAATGTGACCAAAAATTCCACTCTCCGCGGCAGACAAACGCCCTATTGTGATTTGTGACCCAGGGGTAAAGGAAAGGAAAGAAGAGATAAGCGATAAAAAGAGTAAAGAAAATCTTTAACTTTAATTAATGAGAAAACATTTTTTTTGTCCGCAAATTTACATTCTTTTGTCCACAAAATAAATCCGCATTCTTTTATCGACAAATCAGTTTTGATTGGAAGATTACCAAACATTTTACCCATTTTATAGAGCTCATCGAGACGCATCGTTTGATGTATTGTTTGTCTCGGTTTGGCCAAAATTCAAATTATTAAACGTTAAATCGTTTAAACCTATTTTGATTTTCGCTTTATAACTCTTTTAGTTTTGGATCAAACCTCAAAATACTATATATATTAATCGGCGCGCCTCGATGAGCTCTATATAATAGGTATAAGATGGGTGTTTAGGATCAATCACAAAAAAGTTATACTTAAAAACTGGTTTGTCGACAAAAAATGCTTTTCTCAAAATAAAAAGTATTCCTAATTCCTAAAAGATTTTTTATTAAATTTTTCGGATTATTAGAAATGATAATTATTACTCTTGGATCAAAACGATTGGTTTTCGCACCAATAAGTAAGGCGGAATGTGTTTAATAATCGAACGATTAAATATAAATATAATTTATTTAGAACGTTTTTATGCGATATCAGCGCCCGGCACAAAAGGTTTTTTTGCAAATTTAGCTAAAGAATACTTATTTGCTTAAGTGTTATACAAACGAGAATAGCCTCATATGAATGTTGGAACAATTGGGCATATTAACCATGGAAAGACCACAGTGTCATCGGCAATCACAAAATATATTGATTTATTACTTTTTGTTGATTAAAGCACAATGTTTTTACCAGACCACGGCTAGTGGTTTTTTGGCTCGTCCATGGCTCTCCCCTTTAAAAATCTAACCATTTCAGAAAAAGATTTTTAACTCTTTAAATACTGAACCGATTTTGATAGTTTTGGTATCATTTAAAGAGAATGATTTTGGCTATAGAATGATACTGATTTTATTTAAATAGGTTTAGAATAATTGGAGTTACGGCCAAAAAACGACAGAAAATGACCTTTTTAGCAAAATTCAGTGTTTTTTGGCAATAACTCCAATAATTCTAAACCAATTTAAATAAAATTAATATCATTCGATAGGCAAAATTGTTCTCTTTAAAATAATATCAAACTATCAAAATCGATTCAGAATTTAATAAGTTACAAATCTTTTTCTGAAATGATTCGCAAAATAGTTTGATTTTTTAAAAGAAGAGCCAAACGAACCATTTGCCGGCATCTAGTGTTTACTATATTAAGATTTGGCTGCAAAAAAAGATGGCAAAATACAAGTCATGTTCGGACATTGACAATTCACCAGATGAACGTAATCGTGGCATCTCCATAAACACATACCATTTGGAATACGGTTTGGAGGGTGGGGGCTAGAGGGGGGATTAATTGGGTGCTCCGACATTTCCGGCTTAAAATCAGACTTTTCCGGCCCAAATTTGGTGGCCAAAATTTTAATATTTTCGACTAAAAATAGGGTATTAAACAGTATAATCTAATATTTTTCAGTTTATAAAAGCTAAATAGCTTGGTTAAATGGGCTTAATTTTTAGGCAAATTGGACTAAAAATAGTTTGTTTTTCCTAGACAACTTTTTTTATTAGGGTTACGTTATTTAAATTTCCGATTTTTAGTCGGATATATCCACATTTTGACCAAAAATAGTCAGTGCCGAAGATGAGAAATGTCCGGGGCGGAAATGTCGTATAACCATATTGAATGGTTTAAAGTTTGGAGGTCTAGGAGGACAAACCATTAAAAGCTTTTTTTTATTTTTACAGAAACCGTCAAAAGGCACTATGCTCATGTGGATTGTATGCATATTGTTTTGGGGATTAATTCCTAATTTTATTAATCATTTTATGTTGCGTTTTATGTCCTGGCCATGCAGATTATATCAAACAGATGATCACCGATGCGGCACAAATGGACTGTGCAATTTTGGTTGTGGCGATTACGGATGGGCCAATGCCGCAGGTTTTTACTTGTGAAAGGAAAATTATAAAATGGAAAATTGGGTACTTACTTATTTGGTTTGGGTCCCTTTTTTCCTCGAATTTTTTCCCAAAAAATTTTCTTCGCAAACAATATAGGCCAAAATAATCTAAAATAGAGTCCACGGATCAATTTTTAACCAAATCGGTTTAACAGTTATGCAATTGATAAAATAAGGGGTTTTTCGATGATGGGGTTTGGAAGTTTAAACCGGTTGTTGTGAGCGAGACCGACTTTGAGCTATTTTACTTCCGGTTTCGCAAGATTCCTATGCTACGAACCCAGGCACATATCCAGGATTTTTGGATGGGGGGGGGGGGGACACCCAAGTAAAAAATTTCTAGGCGGGGAACGCATGTAAAAAAATTTGCCCAAGTAAAAATTTTAGAACAAAAATTGGCCCCGCAGGGTAAAATTTTGGCCAAAAATGGCCACGCAGCGAAAAATTTTGGCCAATTTTGGACTATAGAAGGGTCCCCCTTGCACCCCCCCCCCCTAAATACGTGCTGTTTGAAGTCTAAACCCTTGACCCTAGCCCCTAATTAAGTAGCCCAATGCTTTAAACCCTATATCAAATTTGAACCGAAACATCGAAACCCGGTCTCGCGCACAACCAGTTTAAAATTCTTTGAACCGGTCTAAAACGTGAAATAAACCCCAAATACGTGATCCCTCTCATCGAAATCCCCTTATTTTAACATTTCCAAACTTTGAAACTTGATTAAACAGTTTGGCCAATTCAGTCCCCGCACCACTTTTTTATCCATTTTGGCCTTAATTAAAATCGAATTTAATTGATTTATGTAATTTTTATAGTTAAGATAAAAAACGATTTTAGGGAAAAAAGTACATATTTTAAGGACAAAAATACTTTTTTCATTTAAAAGCGAGCACCCAAATCTATTTGCTGAAACCGGAAGAGGGCGGCACCAAAATGCCATTGGCCAATTTCTTCAAGGAGCAAATTTACTCGAGGACTTGGGAATCGGTGGCCGAATCAAAAATGACCCGGAAAAGGATTTTATTATGCCGGTTGAGGTAAATATTACTAAATTAAAATTATTTTTTATGATTTCCAAAAAAATATTTTAGACTTCCGAAATTATTGTGGAAATCAGGTGTGTAAAATTATTTTATTTTGTTACCCAATCAATTTGTACAGTAATCCACAATTCATGGCCCCTCAACAACGATTAATACTTCGTAACAGTGATGACAATGTGATAAGTAATTTTCAAAAGGATGCCGGTTTTTTGCCGAGAAATGGTTTTTTGATTATAACTTTTTAGGATTGATCCTAGATCCCAAAACCATATAAACATTTTGTAGATCTCATCGAGACGCGCCGATTGAGTTATAAATTGTCACGGTTTGGTTCTAAACTAAAAGAGTTACAAACCAAATACCAAAATATGGATAAACGATTTAATACTTTTAATTTTTACCAAACTTTAACAAACAATACATCAAACGATGCATCTCATTGAGCTCTATAAAAATTGGTTTAAGGTTTAGGGGTCTAGGATCAAGCCAGAAAAAGTTATAATCAAAAACCGATCTCTCAGCAGAAAAACCTTTTCTCATTTCCAAAAATTCATTTAAATTGATTTAAATTTATCACAAGGTTTCTTATGGTCATTTTCTGGAATTGTTGCCACCTTTGACGGATGCCGACAAGGAAAAGAGGAAGCGGAAATTGGAAATAAAGGCATTTATGGAAAGTAAGAATATTTTTTGCAGAAAAAAACAGTTATTGACTTCTAATAAATCAGGAACCGGTTTTAGACCCTACAAACCTCATACCAATTTGTAGATCTCATCAAGATGCATCGAATGGTATATAATTTGTCATTGTTTGTTCCAAAATTAAAGTGGTTTAAAACCAAAAACTGGAAAAATGGTTTAAACGGTTTAATACCCTTTAATTTTGACCACAAACTATAACAAATTATATACCATTCGAATTTGATGCGTCTCGATGAGATTTACAAATTGGTATAGGTTTATGGGTTCTAAAATCGGTTACTGATTTATTAGAAGGCAAAAACTTTTTTCTCAAAATATTAAATAAAAAATTAATTCCTCCCTCAAAATTTTAGAGTGTGGTTTCAATCCTTTCGAACAAATTTGGGGGAGGACCTGCAAACCGGGCTATTCGAATTCGCCAAAAGACCATCCGTTGGCCCTGCTGTTCGAGATAAAACATCACAATTTTTTGGTAAAAACCAAAGGAAAAACAACAACAAAAACTGCAGCAATGAAAGGAAAGAAGAATGAGAGGAGAATGGATGAATATATTAATTGAAATTTGTTTTTGAATAATGTTATTTTACCTATTAAAAATATATACACACAATTTAGGCAAATGTTGTTATTTTTCCATTTTAAAAACCATTCATTTATTTGTTTCTTTTAATGCTTTTCTCTTTAATTTAAATGATAAAAATAAATTTCCACCCTTTACAAACCATAAAACCAATCAAATGCATCAAATAAATTAACACAAATTTAAATGAATTATCTGTGAAATTTTTGGTAATTAAGAATTAAATTAGAAATTAATGAGAAAGTATTCATTCAGTTTAATTTCATAAACCTGTAATAAAACTTAAAACACTGCCACTGCGTAAATTATAAACTTTAAAAAGGCAATCAAATAATCAAATAAAAAAGCAAACCCCGAAAAACCGAACGAACCGAACCGACCGGAGCCGAAGATCAAATCCGAGTTCCGAGAATGAAAATGTTGAACACAAGCATTGGAGGAATCATGCATGTAATGAAAGTAATGATTTTTTTAAAGAAAGAGAAAGAGTAAAGGAAAGAATAGTAAAGAAAATCGAAATCTCTACTCTAACTTTAATTACACACGGCGGTGGCGTACGCCGCCAAAACTATTCATCTCATCTCTCATTTTTCTTTCTCTCTTTATACAAAATGCAACACTATTTCTCTACTTGCTCCCAGATTCGACCCAATCTTAAAAACGGAACCATAACTTAGCTCCCGTCCTTGAGTTTTTAATTTCCACCTCCAATTTTGTGCAGAATTTTCTGTTCTACAAGATAGGCTAGAAATAAATATAAGTTGTCTATATTTTTCGAATACTTTTCTATGTCAGAAATAAATAAATTTCATAATAAATTTGCAGCACTAAGAAATTATGTTATGTTCAATCGGTTTTATTTTTACTTAATTTCCAAGAGTTTTATAGCTTTTTAAACTCGATCTCATTTCCCCTATGAGGAGGACATTTGATTAATAAATTTGAATTTTAGTTGAATATTCGACTATTTTTTGAATTTGGCGCCATTTTATTTTTATTTTTTCTCTGTCTTTGGCGTTCCATGTTTTGGCGGCGTGCGCCACACCTCGATGCCGCCGTGCATGTTTCGATTTACCCCTCGAACACAATGTGCGGGAAAACGCGGCGGGAAAACGCTCGGCGGGTTCCCGCAAAACCCGCCCTGTTCACAATGCAACGCCGATTTTTATACCCGCAGAGGGTAAAAAAATCGCCGCGTTTTCCCCCTAGAGGTGAAGCTGTTCACAATGCAACACCGATTTTTAACCCGCGGAGGGAAAAAAAACGCCGCGTTTTCCCGCTAAACCCGCCCTGTTCACAATGGAAACTCGGCGTTACCCGCTGAGCGTTTTCCAGTTTGTGATGTTCACAATGGAAAATCGCTGGCTGAGCGTTTGCGGGAAAATAATGAATGAATGGTCCTTTTGAAGGTTCTTTCAATGAAAGAAATTTGAAAATTTTAAAAATTTTAAGAAAAATTTTAATAAACCAATTTCTGATACAGAAAAATTTCCTCTTTCCAATGATATAGAAATCAAATTTTTACAACGTAAATGAAATTATTTATGGAATATATTAGGTTCCGGGACAATGTTCCATAAAAAAATTCTAAAATTTAATTGAGATAAATATAAAATTTAGTTATTCGATGCAGAAAATGGCCTCTTTTTATTCACAAATAAATTTTTTAAAAAAATACAAAAATTCGGGAAAATTTATATGATTTACATTTTTCATCTTCATAAATAATTTTTTCCCTATCCAAATAAATTAATTTTTATATCATTGAAAAGAGCAGAGTCTTTTACATAGGATAGGATGGATTTAGAAATTTTATAAAATTTTTAAATATTTTTAAAATATTTTTAAAAAAGTCAACCCTAGTATTTTTGGGGGGAACCCGCTCGGCGGGTTGCGGGTAAAATCAAATAATTTGATTCGGCTGCGTTTTCCCGCTGCGGGAAAACGCCGCGGGAAAACGCTTCACTGTGAACAGGTTGGCGATTTTTGTCGATTGCGGGAACCCGCTGAGCGTTTTCCCGCTCTGATTTACCCGCTGAGGTGTTCACAATCAAAAACCCGCCGAGCGGGTTGCGTTTTCCCGCCGCGTTTACCCGCAACGGGAACCCGCTGGAGAGTGTTCACAACCAAAACCCGCTGGCGAGTTGCGTTTTCCCGCTGAGCGTTTTCCCGCTCCATTTTTCCCGCTTCACTGTGAACACACTTTTTACAACCCGCGGCGGGAAAACGCTCCATTGTGTTCGAGGGGTTAATCCATTTTTTTCTAAATCTACACATTCGATTTGCGTTGATTTTTACCTCAATTATAAAGCACAAAGAAATAACCAATTTGTTGCCACACTTTAAAATTATTTAATTCAATTTTAGCCATTTAAAAATGTTCCAAGTGAGAATATTTTCATCACATTTTCGTCATAATTTCACATCAACAATGTAGACATTATTGAGAATGATTGTTTTGCGCACATTGACAAGAACAACAACCATTTGAACAAGGCAGTCAATTCCCATTTGTTATACCAAAGGTAAAAGTTTTGCCCTCATTTTTAATATTAAAATATAAATCATCGAGCAAACCCAATAGCCATATCGGTGAGGAAGCAATTCTTTCAAATTGGGTACCTTTTTTAAAGAGCTACTTTCTGGAAATTTTCTATGGTGATAACTTTCCATTATGGTTATGGCATTTTTTCCGTCTTGGTAAAATATGGCGCAACATTTGACAAAAAATGTGCATTAATAAATAAATTTTTCATATTTTTTAGCATAAATTATTTAAGGCGGCGCCTTGTAGCACAGAGCCACAAAACAATTTTAAAAAATTAAGAAAAGTGCCTCAAGTTTTACGGATTGATTCCATGAGGAATAGTAAATGCAAAATAATATTTAAAATTAATATAAAAAATAAATTCATATTCAAGGAAAGTTTAGCTGAAAAATGAAACAAACAACATTTCGCCATCTTCCATGCTTACACTTGAACAAGAACAATTGTTGGAATTAAAAGCGAACCAACTAACCGAAACGGAAAATAACAAAATGGAGGCAGTGGCCAAAGAAGTTGGACAACAATATTTACCCGTATTGCTCACAAATTTCTTCACAAAAATTTCCATCAACCGAAATTTTCATCCACAACACAAAATGGTTAACTTTTGCAAATTTTTAAGACAATATTTTTTTGAAAAATTGAATACAAAAAAAAAAGAAAACATTATTTAGTCGAAAAAAATCAGTTTTTTGATTATGATTTTTTTGCTTGTTCCTAGACCTCTAAACCATTTAGCATTTTTATAGAGCTCATCGAGACGCGTCAATTGATATACAATTTGTTGGTGTTTGGCTAAAAACTAAAAGAGTTATAAACCAAAAAATCAAAATAGGTTTTTTAAACGGTTTAATACATTGAATTTTGACACCAAACATAGACAAATTATGAATCAATCAAGGCTTCTCGATGAGCTCTATAAAATGGTTATAAGGTTTAAGGGCCTAAAATCAAGCACTAATAAGTTATATTCAAAAAAAAACTGATTTTTCGGTAAAAGAATGTAAATCAACCGGCAAAAAATTGGCATTCGTAAAAAAATAATCAAAAGTTCAAAACGCAAAATTACAAATTTATAATCTCAAAATTTTCAATTCATTTTATTTTTAAGGTATTGTGTATTGAGGGAAGCGGCCACCAAATTGTACGAGAGTTGTGCAATGGCAGCAATTACATTCTGCACATAAAGTTTTTTTTTTAAAAAAAGGGCAAAATCGGCGGTTTTGAAATGGGGAGATTTTTTCAAAAAAAAAGAAAGAATTAATTTTGTAATAATAATAATCATTATTAGACTTTCTAAAACCGCGCTTATCTATATTGTTATTATTATTACAGCGAATATTGGAATTAAGCTAAATTCCATAATCTAGATATTGTTCTGGCTTCTAGAGAGACGTGAAAAAATATCATTCAAATCCTCATGGTCGATTTGTATGAAATTTAAATTTCAGATCCGAAATAAGACTTATTAAACAAAAAGTTTCCAAATTAAAATCAGTTTGGATTTATAGGGAACTGTTCTCAACTTTTCAAAACAACCAAAATCATTTAAAATATTAATTTTATGAATAAATTAAATAGACCATGCTGATGAGTCGAATCTCGAATGAATTCATTCTTTAATGTATGCGAAATCTAGAAGTCAATTTCCAAAATAAGTTAGCCCAAGCGCCCCTAGAACCTGAGCTATTTCTGGAATTAAATTAACCAATTTCCAATTCCAATATAGCTAATATATAATTATAATAACATACCCATATTTTCTAATTTAACTATTGTTTTGTGGTTATAATAAAAATTTATTTTTCATTTAATAATAAATAAATTTTTAAATAGAATTTGGCATGCCCGACAATTTCTTCAGTATTCAGTTGGTATCTAATATTGCTCCATATTTGGTAACTTGTATTTATTTAATAAAATTAGCCTAAAATAATTCCATCAAAATTAATATAGGATGGGGCTGGTTCGAATGCAGCAATCCCTGGAAGCCAATTCCTTTTTCGCAGTCAAGTCACGAATTTATTCTTGAATGATGCAATGGAACGATACAAAGCTTTCTATGTTCGTTTATTTTAAATTTAATAAATTTTTAATAATTTTTTTCTCTCATTTTCCTAGGAGGATGATCATTATGCAAAACAGCAAAGGAATAAGCGTTTCAAACAATTTTACAGAGGCGTTTTTATTCACAAATTTTTCGAATTGGGTGAGTTAAATTTAGAAGAAAAATAATTTATGAATTTAAAAATTTCCAGGGCTTTTTGCTCGATGATTGAAATTTTGCCGGCGCTGTATGGAGGTCAATTTTTGTATTCGATGAAAATGTGGAAATTGTCCATTTGAATCGGGCTGTTCGATACATTCGAAGCGTGGGGGAAAAATTTAATTTTAAATATTTTAAAAATAATTTAAAATAATAAAGAATTTAAATTATTTTTTTTTGCCCAATTTAAATAATTTCTATTTTTCTCCACAAACAAATTGTTGCGGTTTTGCCTCCTAAACTGTGTTTTTGCCTCTGAACAATTTGTGTTTTTGCCTTCAACTAATTTATGTTTTTACCCTCTAAACAATTTGGATATTGCCTAATAAACAATTTTTGTTTTAGTCCTCTGAACAATTTGTGTTTTTACCCCCTGAAATAATTTGTGTTTTGCCTTACAAATAATTCGTGTTTTTGCCCTCTGAACATTTTGTGTTTTTGACCCCCAGCAATTTGTGTTTTTGCCTACTAAAAATTTGTGTTTTTGTCCTCTAAAATACATTTTTGTTTTGCCTTGTGCCTCCTAAAAATCCTAAACAATTTATGTTTTTTCTCTATAAAAATTTTGTCTTTCTCTCCCAAATTTTCTATATAAATTAAAAATATATTATAATAAATAATTCTTTAAAAATAAAATGAATATGTTTATGTTATTTCACTTTTTATTATTATATTTGCATCATTTGGACACATTGGACACGGATAAAATTTTGATGGAAGGCAGTGAAATATGGAATCGCCAGAAATGAGCCAAATTGATGAGCAAATTTTCCAACGGCAACAGAATAAGCAGTAAATAGAACCATAATTTTGAATTTCATTTCCTTCAGACTGTCACAATCACGATTGTCCCGAATATCCAATTCGTGGAATTTTTTTGGACACTTCACGACATTAGTTACCCAAAAACCTGATACTTCGCCAAATTGATTTGATGGCACAGAATAAAATGAATTACCTACATTGGCACATTGTGGATATGGAGTTGGCATACCCATTCAATTAAAATAAACTACTCATTAATCGATTTATCAGTTTCATTGTCGCCGGGATGGACATTGTGATATAAATAAAGGTAAATAATTATGTCCTCAGAGACTGGAAGTTAGCCTAAATTTTACTTAACCCATAACCCTAAAAAATAGCCTAAATTTTGATTAAATTGGGCTTATTTTATGCCCATCTTATTTTGGGCTTAAAATTTGGTAAAAAAATAATTTAAAATTAGACTAACTAATTTAGCTTAAAGTTATGTAATGTTAGGTTAATCATAATAAAAAATTAGCTTGACGGTAATCCAAATTAAAATAGCACGAAAAACACAAACTTTGTTTGCCGTTGGATAGCCGAGTGGATAAAAAAGATTATGGTTCAATTCCCATAGGTTTGGACAGTATATCAATAAGCTAAAAAAGGTTTCTAATCAGAGATGGGTCCGACTCCGACTCCAATTCCGACTCCGCTCCAGAGCTGGAATCGGAGTCGAAAATTAAAAATGTCGTAGTCCGGAGCTGGAGTCAAAAATTTTGAGTGATTCCGGACTCCGGTCGACTCCGGATTTTTATTTAAAAAATTGTATTTTTACCTAATTTTTAAAAATTTCCCTTCTCAATTTTTTAAAATTTCACCAAAAATTTTGAAAAAAAATTTAAGAAAAGTGTGCACACAAAGTACACAAGTACCAATGGTGGCACCATTAAAAATTATTACAGTGCAATGTGATTTATTTCAGATTAATGTAAATTTTGTGCCGAAATTGCATAGAATATTGTTTGATAATATTAATTGATGGGGAATGGAAATTATCAGCTAAAATTGTGGGCAATTCAATTTTAAAATCAAATTTTTTTTGAAGTGTTTATTTTCGGGTGCATTCTTTGCTAGGGAATTAAATCTAAACTAAATTTGAAACCCTGAGACCTTTTTTAAGGTATTTTAGAACTAAATTTGGAAAAAAGATCAGCCGAAATTTGTATTTTGTTATTCTGAAATTGGCCGCTTATTTTTGCAAATCTTTGTATTTTACTAAATTTTGTATTATATATTATTATTCATATATTTCGCAATATTATTTGCATTAGTCTAAAATCAAATATTTTATAAAAAATGGTATAATTAATTCCCAGCAAAGAATATACCCTAAGAGAAAGGGGAGTCCATTTTAAGAAAGAGGGAAGTGAAAATGGCCAAAAATGGATAAATGATAATTTCTTAATGAGTAAAAAATGATTAAATTTGCCAATTCATCCAATCAGATCCATCCGTTCCAATTCCAATATCAATGTCAATTTAATTGTCCTTGTCTTCTTCCTTTGCGGCCACTTTGTTCCATTTGAATTGGGCTTGTTTTGCCTCATTGTCGGCCATTTCGCTTTGATCCTTGCCATAATCCTCGCCAAAACTGTTCGAATCACGGCCACAAATGCCATTGCCCATTTCCTTCATTGGCGAATTGATAACGAGTCCACTGTCCCATGGAATTGGCGTCTCGGTGTTTCCCATCGTGGAATTTGTGCCGAAAAATCCGGCAGGCATAAGGGCTGCATGCAATTTCCTGGGGCAAATAATTTGGATATTATTTGTATATAAATGGAATTATTATTGATTTAAAAATTAAATTAAATTGGAATTATTTATTAAAATTTATAAAATAGAATAATTTATAATAAAAATGGCTTACTTGGTGTGTCGCCCTCCGATTTTGAAGCCCTCCAAACCACGTTGAGCCTTTTGCGCTGCTTCTTCAGAATCCATCTATAAAATAAAATTGAGAATTATATTTCATTTCCCTTAAATTTTACTTGGAAAAATGCCATGTCCGCCGAATTACTTGGGAAAAATCGCATAATGTGATGACCATAGGCACTGTCATTGCTAGCGAGGAAATTAGCCAAAGTGTGAATCTGTAAATAAATAAAATTGTTTATTTAATGAAATTGAGTTATAAATGTTTATGTCAATGCCTAAGATTTTTTTATTTCCTTAACACATCCAAATTTTTGCATAATCGTCCCGTCAAACTATCAATCAAATATTGCCCCATTTTGCCTTTTTAAACCAGCCTAATTTCTCTCCTGATGGCTTTTTACCCTTTACATTTTTATGACATTTTCCTGCACAATTAATAAAGAATGATTTAAAGTTGATTCGCCTCTAATCCCTAGCCCATTCAATGGGTCACTGAGGGCTTATTAGGACTCCGGAAAGGTCATGGGTCAGAACCTTAGCCCAGTTATTGTCCCAAATTACTTTAGCCCAAAGTTAGGCTAATAAAAATTGCGAAATTTAAATATCAATTTACCTCATCCAGGGAAATGTTCGCATTAACGAGGCCACTGACCACTAAAATTGTGCCATTCCCTGTCGACCATCCTCCTCCTCCACCTGTAAATTTGGTCATTTACTTCTAGTTCATCCCAATTTTCTTTACTCTCATTTTGGCCTGACCATGAAGCATTGTCCCATTCATATTGCACATCCCATTTTTCCCTATTCTCATTTTGGCCCAACCATGAAGCATTGTCCCATTCATATTGCACATCCCATTTTTTCTTACTCTCATTTTGGCCCCACCATGAAGCATTGTCCCATTCATATTGGCCCAACCATGAAGCATTGTCCCATCCATAAGCATTCCCATTTTGTTGTGGTTTTTTAATAGTTTTGCCACATTCCTCCATTGACTCCAATTTGATTAATATTGCTTTTTCCCCTCCCGTCGCCTCAGTACATTCTTCCACGAACATTTTTATTGAGGGAATAATTGTGTAGAGATATATAGAAAATTTTTTCGTAAAGAACTCTAAATGAAGAATTGATGCATTTTTAATTGAATTTGTAAATAATTGCGCGAGAATTGACAAATTAGAAATAAAATAAATAGAATAAATTGGTATTAAAGCAAAATTGCTTAAAAATTGATTTAAATTCGGTCATCCAAATTTTTAGCATTATTTGTTGCTGAATTCATTGAACAATTTTTAAAAGATTCTGTTGGTTTTACTGATTACAATTTCAGACATATTTTTATGATCATTGATTTTGTTCAACATTTTTATTGGCACAATTTTACAAAACAATTCAGCATTTTGTTCTTTACATTCTTTCAAATTTGCATTGGATTTTTGCAAAATATTCGCAGATTTTGCCGAAGGCAGCCTTCCAAAATGTTTTATTTGTTTTTTAGCCTTTATTGTCAATTTTGTTGCAAAAATGAATCCAAAAATTGACCAAAGTAATTGTCCAAAGTATTTTTGGTACCAATCATTTTAGATGACAATGATGAGGTGGAATGCAATTAATTTTGTGCGCGAATAAATTAATGGAGAAATTGGCGAAATAATCTGGTTAATTTAGGGTTGAATCGGTAATTTGTAGGGCCCGGATTTATATTGATTTCAATATTTTGTTTGCGAATTTAAAATAGCTTAAAACCAACGCAAAATATGTTTTATCGATGTTTTTGTTGATGTTCATGATATTTTTTGTCAATATGCATCAATATTTTGAGATTTTTGAAGAATTTTACTAAATTTTTCAGTTTTAAGAAAAAAAATCGAAAAATTTTGACACTTTTTAAAAATCTTGGCACATTTTTTTTCAAAAATTTTGGAAATTTTTAAAAAATTTTGGTTTTTTTTACAAAAAATTAACGAAATTAATTTTTGGCATAATTTATTGATGTCTATAAAAAATTGCATTTTTGGAAATGAAAATTTCTGAATAAAAACCTCTTGAATAATTTATGATCGTGAGTAACAAAAAGAATAATTTATAGAAATTTTTCCTAAGTTTTAGCATTTTTAAAAAAATTTTCTTCAATATTTCATCAATATTTTGCTGATTTTTTAAATTTTTAATTCAATTTTTATAAATTTTTAGATTTTTCCATTTAATTTTTGGGGCGTTTTGTTTTATTTTTGTTAATATGCTGGCATAAATTTTTCGCAATGTCGCTATTTTTGGCAATCCCTAATTGCTGAGAAGTGAAAATGGGAGAAATATATAAAGAATAAAATTTTTAAATGAATTTTTAACGAATTTTATGCCGTATTTTTTGCCAAATCGAAGGATATTTTTATTGTTAAGAAGGAAAATAGAGAAAGTGCAGGATTCTAATATTAAAGGAAAGCAAGGAATATAAAAGAGACGGATGGAAAAATAAGCAGGAAAAATTACTTCAGCTGGAAAAAAAGATAACTTGAGGATGGAGATAGGATGTGCTCCCAGGAAAATGGGGCCCTCTGGGGCAAATAGCTGGAATTTATATATGCGAGAATATGTGCCCCGTGCATCGGGGGGAACACATAGGAATGGAAGAGAATGGAATTTATTGGGAACATAGAGGGGCGAATATGCCCCACAGCTGACTGAGCTGCTGTTCGCTCGACTTTGGCCCTTCCAAACACGCCTTTCCCCTTTCCCTTGGCCTTATGATGTTGGCCAAAATCTAAAAGGTTAATCTTCATTCTCCGCCCCCATCTCTTTGATTATTGAATGTTGATCTTGATTTGTTTGCCTTTTTAAGCCCTCAGCCAAATTTATACTCTCGACATATGTCCCATTATTTGTAGATTTAATCTACCAATTGGCCTATTTCATACATTGTTAATCCTCTATAATATTTTTGTGTCCAAGCCGTCAATTTGACACTTCATTCCCCCTTAATTTTTCCCAAATGTGTTCATTCCCCTTTAAATAAATGCCACTCTGCTTTTGATCATTATTGACCTTCCTCCTTTGACATTTATTTGTATATTATTTTCCCATCAGTTTTGTCCGATTAAAGCATTTATCTTTTGCCAAAATCAACATATCTGCGCGTACATATTTTATTGGCCCATCGGTGCCAATCCCAAATCGAGGCCTTTTCCCCTCTTTTTTCTGTCATTCCATTAACAAATTTTTCAATTGTTTGAAAGACCGCTAAATGGAGCGGTAAATAAAAAGTGGAATAGGACAAAGCACTGAAATGTGAAGAATGTCCGATTGGCAGGTAGTAAAGCACAAAAGAGATGGATGAAAAAGCTCATATAATCGGTGCCAATTCCGCCGGTAGGGCTTTTCTCCCATGTTTTTTGTGCTTTTCTATTCGCCAATCGGCCATTCTTCGCATTTAAGTGCTTTCCTCTTTAAGCTCCATTAAGCAGTCCTTCAAACAATTGAAAAAATTTGTTAATGGAACGACAGAAAAAAGATGGAAAAAAGGCCTCGATTGGGGGTTGACACCGATAGGCCAATAAAATATGTACGCGCAGATATGTTGATTTTGACAATAGATAAATGCTTTAATCGGACAAAACTGATGGGAAAATAATATACAAATAAATGTCAAAGGAGGAAGGTCAATAATGATCAAAAGCAGAGTGGCATTTATTAAAAGGGGAATGAACACATTTGGGAAAAATTAAGGGGGAATGAAGTGTCAAATTGACGGCTTGGACACAAAAATATTATAAAGAGAATTAAAAATGTATGAAATAGACCAATTGGATAGATTAAATCTACAAATAATGGGACATATGTCGAGAGTATAAATTTGGCTGAGGGCTTAAAAAGGCAAACAAATCAAGATCAACATGGGAAAATGAGTGCTCCTTAAGAAATAAATTCAATATGCATTTTTAAAAATAAAAATGAACAGCTTAATAAATAAGGTTTGAGGAAGGAGATAGGTATAGTAGCACCAATTGAGTTCAAAATACATCCATTTTTGGAAAATAGCTCAATAAGATAATAATTAATTTGTTAAAATTAATTACTATTGGAAAACACAAATTGTCCTCTAAAAATGGCATTTTTAATTTATGAAATACAATGTTTTATATTTTGAGTGAAATGAATTGGAATTTTCCCAGGCAATTAATAGCCAATTATTCTCATTTTATTTTTTAAACTATAGAAAAGCCACATTTATGGCTCCAAAATTTAATATCATCTTACTAAATTGGTTATTTCCTTTTTGAGCTATGTCTCTAATAAGGGAATACTTTTATAGGACAAAATAAAAAGACACGAATGAAAAAAATGGTGAGCGAGCATAAAAATATAACATAAAAAATGAAGTAAATTAAATTTTAATCTGAATTATTGTCCTGAGGAATTCTACAAATTTTCCATGTTTCCTCTTACTGCGCGAAAATGTGGATTAAAAGAACATAATTCCAAAGATTAATAAAGGCTTTTCAAAAGGAAGGAGGGGAGGGGGCGAATATGAGCGCGAGCAAAAATTTAGCGACAAAGCGAAGGAAATGGAATGAAGAGCCTCGCCAGCAGCAGTAGAGAGAGTGTATACTGTATATGAGAATTGGGCGTGCCCATTAAGTGCAGCAGCAGCAGAATGGTGGGCAATTGTTATGAGGGAGGGAAATGCAAAAATTGCGGCTGCTAGAAGAGAATCCATATTATGGGAGAGGACATTTTTGAGTTGAATTAAAGGGAAAAAAGAGTAATAACCGTTTTCATTTTAAAAAAAAATGAAATTTTTACGAAATTTATAATTTTTTAAAAGTTAGAATTTATTTTAACTCCATTTTATCCACCGAGAATAATAAAAATCCAGCGGCGGCGGGTGTGAAGGTTCTTGAAGTAAAATTAGCTACAAAGGGATAAAATTTGCCCATTTTTTAATGAAAAATTGTCGAAATTCAAAATGTGCCAAAATAGTGAAAAAAAAATTTAATATAATTTCATTTTGGCGCATTTTGAATTTCGACAATTTTCATAAAAATGGGCAAATTTTGGAGTTAATTTTAACCTAAATTTTTCGCTGCGAGCTTAAAATTTTTCGCAGTGTCGTCATTTTTGGCAATCCTAATTGCTTGAGAAAGTGAAAATTGGGGGAATATATATAGAAAAATTTTTTAAAATGGATTTTTTCGAATTTTAAGCATTTTAAAATGCCGCATTTTTTGTCAAATCGAAGATTATTTGAAAATAGGGAAATTGATTCTAATATTAAAAGGGAGGGAGCAAGCAACATAAAAGAGATAATGGAAAAGTAAGTAGGAAAATCGGCTGGAAAAATATGATTTTGGGATGTGATGAAGGATGAACTCCAGTGGGGCAAATAGCTAAAATTTATATATGCGGGACAATTGGCACCATTAATCGGGGGAAAATTTAGGAAAGGAAGAGAATGGAATTTGTTGGGAATATAGACTATAGAGTGGCAAAATACGCCCCACAGCTGAGTTGTTCGCTCGACTTTGGCCCTTCCAAATTCGCCTTTCCCCTTTCCCTTGGCCTTATGATGTTGGCCAAAATCTAAAAGGTTAATCTTCATTCTCCGCCCCCATCTCTTTGATTATTGAATGTTGATCTTGATTTGTTTGCCTTTTTAAGCCCTCAGCCAAATTTATACTCTCGACATATGTCCCATTATTTGTAGATTTAATCTACCAATTGGCCTATTTCATACATTGTTAATCCTCTATAATATTTTTGTGTCCAAGCCGTCAATTTGACACTTCATTCCCCCTTAATTTTTCCCAAATGTGTTCATTCCCCTTTAAATAAATGCCACTCTGCACTTTTGATCATTGTTGACCTTCCTCCCTTGACATTTATTTGTATATTATTTTCCCATCCGTTTGGTCCGATTAAAGCATATTTATCTATTGTCAAAATCACTAATTCAATTTTCCACCACCAAAATTTTTAATTGAATTTGTGCTCTTAAAACTAAAATTTTCTTTATTTAAAGAAAAAATTTGCCTTTTCAAAAGGAATGTATGAATGTTCTCATATTTAGGTATTCTTTTCCTCTAGTAGACAGAGAATATTGATGGACGAAACACTGCTAGGCAGATTCAACAGAAAGAAGTGAAAATGAAAGAAAGACAGTGTGCTGGGAATGTGAAGCATTCTTGCTGTTTATTTGATTGGGTAGAGTGGAGAAATTGGGGCATTTTTGTGCCCTTCCAACGCATCTGCAATTTGACCCCATTCACCCATCAAATTTTCTCTTTTCCTTTACATCTTTGGTTTAAATACCCAAATTTGAGGTACTTGGTTTTTCCTACCCTCTTCGCTGAGCGGTTAGAATAAATTTTGGAATTGTATTACCCAACATTGTTGGGTGGTACTTAAATTTGATATTCTACAAAAATTGCGTGTTAAGTAGCGAATTTGCTTTTATATAATGGAAACGCTTAAAAAATTAAATGAATGAACAAAATGAAACTTTAGAATTTCCAAATGGCAAAAAAAAAGTAAATATCACTAAAAATTCAGTGTAGATAAAAAATATAATTTATTAATGTACAAATAAATTATTTTATCGCGATTTAATATTTTATAACATTTATAACATTCAAAAAAGAACAGAAATCCTATTATGATTTATAAATAACACAAAAAAAGATAGAAAATTTTATTTAATATTCAATCCAGAGTGATTGGAAAATTAACCATTTCGAATGCTCTGAGTTCATTGCTTTTTCTCATGATTTTCGATGCATTAATTAAATCGCCATGACTTAATCTGATGGCGTTAATTTTGTCCCTGGAAAAAAATTAAAAATACATTTAAATATTATTTGAGTTTATTACTGAAGATTTCCAGTGCCTTTTTGTGAATTAAGTGCATCTTTGTATTTATGTAGACAGGCAAGTCGAACACATTCCTTCAGATCTGAACCGCTCATTGATTCGGTGTTTTTGGCTACCTTTGTTTTTAATTATATGTTTTGATAGAATAACAATTAGAGAGCGGATATATATTTTTTTAAATCGCGAATATGGACATAAATATTGACAAAAAGAAGTCCAAAATATTGAAATAAAATTTGATTTTTTCCCTAAAATTTTTTTTGTATTTTAGAAAAAATCCTTTTTTAACCAAAAAAAAAAATATTTTTAATCATAAAGCCTTATTTTTTCCAAAGCCTTTTCTTATTAAAAAAAATTTACCGAAAAATTTTTTGTCTTAAAAATTATTCCCAAAAAATTTTTCCCCGAAATTTTTTCTCAAAAAATTTTTCCCTCAAAAAATTATGAAAAATTCTTAAAATATTGATAAAAATGTCGAAATAGTGGCAAACCTCCAAATAATCAAAAGCTGGATCAATTTGTTCGGATCTTAGAAAAACACGAATGATATCCTCGCGAGATTTTATGTCTAAAATTATAAAATATTCACAATTTATATTAAAAATATAACCAGGTTTTGGCACATGAATTTTGAAGGGCAATCTTCTTAAAATGGCCGGATCCACATCATGAGGCCGATTTGTTGCACCAATTATGAGAACTGTGGAGTTGATTTGAGAGAATCCATCCCAAAGTGCCATAAATTGAGTTTTCATTGTTGTAGTGGCCTCATGGTCATGTGTTGATCTATTGCGAAGAACTGCATCAATTTCTGAAAGATTAAAAATTTAGTGTTCTCTTATTCGGAGTAAGTTTTTAAAACCCAAAAAGTTATTTTGTATCAATCATAAACGGTAAACTATTTTACGGCACCAAAATTTTTGGCACTAATAATGTTTTTTTGGCATTAAACAGAGAGTTTTTAACTTTTAATAAATCAGAAACAGGCTTTAGTCCCTAGCAATCTTATACCAATTTGTTGATCTCATCGAGACACATCGATTGGTATATATAGTTTGACAAGGTTCGATCTAAATTAAATGGTATTAAAAATTATACCTTTTAAACCACCACAGCGTTTTTGGCTGAAACTTATTTAAATTTGATCAAACTATGCCAAATTATATACGATTCGAAGCGACTTGACGAGATCTACAAATTGTTATAAGGCTTATTGGATCTAAAATCGGTTTTTGATTTATTAGAAGTCGCAAAATTATTTTGGTGGTTAAAAATTTTTCCATTTCAATTTGGACTAACCATTGATAAAGATGATGCAAGCTTGAATTTTTTGGCTCTTAATTATAATATTCATTAACCAATAAAATAAAATTAAATATGGACTCACGAGAGTGAACAATGCTTTGGTTAATTTCGAAGTTTCACCGTACCACATATCTTAAAATTTTGGTTATTAGGTCGTATGCGGTACTTTTAATTTGTGAATCGATCGAGGCCAGTGATAGCTCATTCGAAGAAACTTGAATAACTGAGTCGAGCTATGGGTGGGGCGAAGTCCGAAAAATAAAAAAATAGCGCTTTTTAATTTAATGGTTCTGGCTAGTGTTAGGCCTGGGGCCTCTTCAAATAAACGCCATTTGCCAGAAACCAGATGCCATTTGCCAGAAATGGCAAATTTTTATTCAAATAAAGAAAAATGGCAGCCATTTGCCAGAAATGGCAAATGATTTTCCATTTGCCAGAAACCATATTTTCCCCTTATGGGTTGCCAGATGCCATTGCCATGTGTTCAAATAAATAAATGGTTTTCTAAAACCCATATGGGTTGCCATTTGCCATTTCACTTTTGTTTTTGCTTATAACTTGTTTAATTTTAATCGAAATAAAAATTTTTAAACATATTTTTAATCAGCGAATCAAGACGCATCGAATGAGATATAGTTTGTCAAGAAAAAAATAAATTTGAAAAATTATGGCGTTTGAAGATCATAGGTTAAAAAAATAAGTAAAAATTTAGTTAATATTTTATTTCCAGTTTTAAAATTATTTTTGAACTTTATTTAGTGGATTTTAAGTTAAAAAAATTTTTTAATTTTTTTACCCCAAAAACATGAGAAAATCTTGAGAATTTTTAAAATCTGAATTCACCATAATTTTTTTCATCTCCGAAAACCCCAAAGTACTCGGGGAAATCTCAATTTGACTTCTTATTCCCGAGAAAATATTTTTTGCCATCGCGTTTTTGTGATGGCAAATGACTCTGGCAAATGGCAGCCATTTCATGGGAAATGGTTTTTATTTGAACAAGATCTATGGTTTCTGGCAAAATAAATAGCCATTTCTGGCAAATGGCAGCTGGGTTTCCATTTCCCATTTGCCATAATGGCATCTGGCAAATGGGTTTATTTGAACAGGAATCAGCCATTTCGCCAGAATTTTATTTGAACATGGCAAATGGTAAATGGTTTCCCATTTGCCATTTCTGGCAAATGGCAATGGCATTTATTTGAAGAGGCCCCTGGATGGGATTTATGGGCTAGGATAGAATTGGGTTAGAGCTAGGATGGTTTTTGAATTACTGTATTTCAGCCTCTTGGTGGATTTCGGGCTTCATCCACCCATAGTCCGACTTAGTTATTCAAGCTCTTTCGAATGAGCTATCCTTGTCCCGATCGGTTTTCACAAATTAAAAGTACGACATGTCTTAAGATTAAAATTATTCCATTTGATTTTTTAATATGAATTTTAATACCATTGAGAGCGGATACATCGAAATTAATGAAAAAAGCGTCTACTTCTTTTGCAATTGCTCTAGCAATTAAAGTTTTTCCGCACCCTGGTGGTCCATACAATAAAATGCCTTAAATTTCGGTCATTATAAATTATTTACCAATATTAATAAAACCTTTGGGAGAACTATAATAAGCAGACGGGAAATTGATTTTCAATTTGAGTAATCGCAAAGGAACAATTACATTATCCGTAATTTGGTCCAGAATGTCCGAATAACCCCCAACTTCATCCAAATCCGTAACATCGTCTGAAAAAACTATAAATTTATATAATTATTAAATCCAAAATATCAAAAAAAAAAGCTCAATTGCAGTTTAAGCGACCTTAAGTTTAAGCGTCCAATGAAAAGTTTAGGCGGCCTTTCAAAATTATGCAAGATTCATCAAAAAAATATTAAATGCAAATGAATGGAAGGTTAAATAAAATTCATTAAAAGAAATAATTTATTACTAGAAAATGTCCATCCGGCTTTTATCCATAACCAAAATCTTAACCTAATACTAATATATCATTTATATTTCATCAAATTAAGTCTATAAAATTTCAATTTCAGACTAGGATATGCTTCGCTTAACAAAATTAAACCATTATTTAAACCAAAACTGGTTTTGTTTTACTAACTTTTGCCTAAGCCTTAATATCATTTTGTGATTCAATTTTGATCGGTTTTGGAAAAAAATTGTCTCGATCCGGAACGGTTATCCGACCGTGGACTCTAATCACAAAAACAATTTTTTGAAAACCTTTTATTAGTACATTCTTAAAATATTAAACACATATATAATTTGTATTAAATTAAAAAAACTAATCTGTTGTAATCAATATCCGACCCCCCTTGCCAATCTGCATCCCATCTCGGATCCAATGTTAAAAAACCTTCCCATTTTTCGATTCCAAATTAAAACAATCCTTTAATAAATTGCGCTCAAAAGTATATTTCACTGCCATCCATTTGAAAGCTCGTATTGAAAGACCAGACCAGCTAATTTGGGCCAATCCAGCTTGTATCCATCCTGTTCCATTTTCTTCCGCCAAAAATCATTGTCCGATAAAATGCGATTCCATTGTTCGTAGACCTGAAAATTTAGGAAAAATTCGTTATTATGCTGCGGCCAGTTTCGGAAATTATCCCGGAAAAGGCCAGGCTTTAATTGGCCGATTTTTGGGAATTTCTTCTTATTGATAATTCAGAGATTCAAGAATAAGTTTAATCGATTCGGCATGGTCTATTTATTTATTCTAAGAAATTTCAATTTCGAACTGGTATTATACCAAGGTAAAAGTTAACAAACCAAAACTAGTTTAAGTTTAATTAACAGTTCTGCTTTTCAAAACAAATTCACAGAGTAAATCGATGATTACGGTTCGAATGAGCCTTTTCTCGAATCTGCACGAATTCTAGAAGTAGAGATTCGTAAAATCGACCGGTTAAATTTTTGCTTTTTCATGGAAAGTTCCATTTCCGAAGTTGGCCGTAAAATTATATATTTTTATTACAAAATTTAGCATCGAATTTAATAGCTTATTATTTTTAGCTTCTTTATATCTTATTGGAATGTACTAAACATGTGTTGATCTATTGCGAAGAACTGCATCAATTTCTGAAAGATTAAAAATTTAGTGTTCTCTTATTCGGAGTAAGTTTTTAAAACCCAAAAAGTTATTTTGTATCAATCATAAACGGTAAACTATTTTACGGCACCAAAATTTTTGGCACTAATAATGTTTTTTTGGCATTAAACAGAGAGTTTTTAACTTTTAATAAATCAGAAACAGGCTTTAGTCCCTAGCAATCTTATACCAATTTGTTGATCTCATCGAGACACATCGATTGGTATATATAGTTTGACAAGGTTCGATCTAAATTAAATGGTATTAAAAATTATACCTTTTAAACCACCACAGCGTTTTTGGCTGAAACTTATTTAAATTTGATCAAACTATGCCAAATTATATACGATTCGAAGCGACTTGACGAGATCTACAAATTGTTATAAGGCTTATTGGATCTAAAATCGGTTTTTGATTTATTAGAAGTCGCAAAATTATTTTGGTGGTTAAAAATTTTTCCATTTCAATTTGGACTAACCATTGATAAAGATGATGCAAGCTTGAATTTTTTGGCTCTTAATTATAATATTCATTAACCAATAAAATAAAATTAAATATGGACTCACGAGAGTGAACAATGCTTTGGTTAATTTCGAAGTTTCACCGTACCACATATCTTAAAATTTTGGTTATTAGGTCGTATGCGGTACTTTTAATTTGTGAATCGATCGAGGCCAGTGATAGCTCATTCGAAGAAACTTGAATAACTGAGTCGAGCTATGGGTGGGGCGAAGTCCGAAAAATAAAAAAATAGCGCTTTTTAATTTAATGGTTCTGGCTAGTGTTAGGCCTGGGGCCTCTTCAAATAAACGCCATTTGCCAGAAACCAGATGCCATTTGCCAGAAATGGCAAATTTTTATTCAAATAAAGAAAAATGGCAGCCATTTGCCAGAAATGGCAAATGATTTTCCATTTGCCAGAAACCATATTTTCCCCTTATGGGTTGCCAGATGCCATTGCCATGTGTTCAAATAAATAAATGGTTTTCTAAAACCCATATGGGTTGCCATTTGCCATTTCACTTTTGTTTTTGCTTATAACTTGTTTAATTTTAATCGAAATAAAAATTTTTAAACATATTTTTAATCAGCGAATCAAGACGCATCGAATGAGATATAGTTTGTCAAGAAAAAAATAAATTTGAAAAATTATGGCGTTTGAAGATCATAGGTTAAAAAAATAAGTAAAAATTTAGTTAATATTTTATTTCCAGTTTTAAAATTATTTTTGAACTTTATTTAGTGGATTTTAAGTTAAAAAAATTTTTTAATTTTTTTACCCCAAAAACATGAGAAAATCTTGAGAATTTTTAAAATCTGAATTCACCATAATTTTTTTCATCTCCGAAAACCCCAAAGTACTCGGGGAAATCTCAATTTGACTTCTTATTCCCGAGAAAATATTTTTTGCCATCGCGTTTTTGTGATGGCAAATGACTCTGGCAAATGGCAGCCATTTCATGGGAAATGGTTTTTATTTGAACAAGATCTATGGTTTCTGGCAAAATAAATAGCCATTTCTGGCAAATGGCAGCTGGGTTTCCATTTCCCATTTGCCATAATGGCATCTGGCAAATGGGTTTATTTGAACAGGAATCAGCCATTTCGCCAGAATTTTATTTGAACATGGCAAATGGTAAATGGTTTCCCATTTGCCATTTCTGGCAAATGGCAATGGCATTTATTTGAAGAGGCCCCTGGATGGGATTTATGGGCTAGGATAGAATTGGGTTAGAGCTAGGATGGTTTTTGAATTACTGTATTTCAGCCTCTTGGTGGATTTCGGGCTTCATCCACCCATAGTCCGACTTAGTTATTCAAGCTCTTTCGAATGAGCTATCCTTGTCCCGATCGGTTTTCACAAATTAAAAGTACGACATGTCTTAAGATTAAAATTATTCCATTTGATTTTTTAATATGAATTTTAATACCATTGAGAGCGGATACATCGAAATTAATGAAAAAAGCGTCTACTTCTTTTGCAATTGCTCTAGCAATTAAAGTTTTTCCGCACCCTGGTGGTCCATACAATAAAATGCCTTAAATTTCGGTCATTATAAATTATTTACCAATATTAATAAAACCTTTGGGAGAACTATAATAAGCAGACGGGAAATTGATTTTCAATTTGAGTAATCGCAAAGGAACAATTACATTATCCGTAATTTGGTCCAGAATGTCCGAATAACCCCCAACTTCATCCAAATCCGTAACATCGTCTGAAAAAACTATAAATTTATATAATTATTAAATCCAAAATATCAAAAAAAAAAGCTCAATTGCAGTTTAAGCGACCTTAAGTTTAAGCGTCCAATGAAAAGTTTAGGCGGCCTTTCAAAATTATGCAAGATTCATCAAAAAAATATTAAATGCAAATGAATGGAAGGTTAAATAAAATTCATTAAAAGAAATAATTTATTACTAGAAAATGTCCATCCGGCTTTTATCCATAACCAAAATCTTAACCTAATACTAATATATCATTTATATTTCATCAAATTAAGTCTATAAAATTTCAATTTCAGACTAGGATATGCTTCGCTTAACAAAATTAAACCATTATTTAAACCAAAACTGGTTTTGTTTTACTAACTTTTGCCTAAGCCTTAATATCATTTTGTGATTCAATTTTGATCGGTTTTGGAAAAAAATTGTCTCGATCCGGAACGGTTATCCGACCGTGGACTCTAATCACAAAAACAATTTTTTGAAAACCTTTTATTAGTACATTCTTAAAATATTAAACACATATATAATTTGTATTAAATTAAAAAAACTAATCTGTTGTAATCAATATCCGACCCCCCTTGCCAATCTGCATCCCATCTCGGATCCAATGTTAAAAAACCTTCCCATTTTTCGATTCCAAATTAAAACAATCCTTTAATAAATTGCGCTCAAAAGTATATTTCACTGCCATCCATTTGAAAGCTCGTATTGAAAGACCAGACCAGCTAATTTGGGCCAATCCAGCTTGTATCCATCCTGTTCCATTTTCTTCCGCCAAAAATCATTGTCCGATAAAATGCGATTCCATTGTTCGTAGACCTGAAAATTTAGGAAAAATTCGTTATTATGCTGCGGCCAGTTTCGGAAATTATCCCGGAAAAGGCCAGGCTTTAATTGGCCGATTTTTGGGAATTTCTTCTTATTGATAATTCAGAGATTCAAGAATAAGTTTAATCGATTCGGCATGGTCTATTTATTTATTCTAAGAAATTTCAATTTCGAACTGGTATTATACCAAGGTAAAAGTTAACAAACCAAAACTAGTTTAAGTTTAATTAACAGTTCTGCTTTTCAAAACAAATTCACAGAGTAAATCGATGATTACGGTTCGAATGAGCCTTTTCTCGAATCTGCACGAATTCTAGAAGTAGAGATTCGTAAAATCGACCGGTTAAATTTTTGCTTTTTCATGGAAAGTTCCATTTCCGAAGTTGGCCGTAAAATTATATATTTTTATTACAAAATTTAGCATCGAATTTAATAGCTTATTATTTTTAGCTTCTTTATATCTTATTGGAATGTACTAAATATTGAATATTATAATAAAAATAATTTTCATATTTCTGAATCAATTATTCAAAAATGAATCCTAAACCTGTGTGCATTTTTTGATCAAATCTTTTACTGGCACTCTCAACAGAATCAATGCAAAACCATTTTCTTTTGCAGCTGACAAATCGACGGACATAATTATTTGATGTTGTTTCTCGATGGTAATATAATAAAATATGCTCAAATTCTCTAAAATAAATCAAAAGATAATTAATTATACATATCCTATATACTAAGCGGGCCATGTTAGTTAGTCACAAATAAATATTTATTTAAATATTTATTTTTTGGCGTTCTGTTTTTTTCAGTTTAATTAAAAATTAAATGATAGAGTGAAGAAATAAAGAAAAAAATATTTTAGAGTATAAATATAAAGAAATAAAGAAAAAATAAATATTTTAGAATGAAAGAAATATATTCAAGAAAAATTTTTAATTATTTTATTATAATAGCTGAGAATTATCAAAAAGTAATGTAAATATTTGCCAAATTTTGTAAATAATTGTAAAAAGCTACGAAATGATTGAGATAATTAATTATTTTGAACCAATGGGAGCGGCCGGGAGCCGCGCAGCGGCGACCGGGCGCTCCTTTAAGCAATTAAATCATTGGAATAATGTAATAGCAAACCCGAGAATAGTTTAAAATAGATTGAATCAAGTTGTAGAGGTATTCATGAATTAAATAAGATAATACTTAATTAATATTTATCGGGATTTGATTTAAAAAGCCGAAAATTTTAAAAATGCCATGAATGAGTTAATGAATGAAGTATAAGAAACCAGAAATAATCGAGAATGAAGGGTATGAATCAGGGAATGGTCGAGAATGAAGGATAAAAAGCCTGGAATGGTCGAGAATGAAGGATAAAAAGCCTGGAATGGTCGAGAATGAAGGATAAAAAGCCTGGAATGGTCGAGAATGTAGGGTAAAAAACCGGGAATGGTCGAGAATGTAGGGTAAAAAACCGGGAATGGTCGAGAAAGAAGGATAAAAAGCCGGGAATGGTCGAGAATGAAGGAAATAAAGCCGGGAATAGTCGAGAATGAAGGAAATAAAGCCGGGAATAGTCGAGAATGAAGGAAATAAAGCCGAGAATAGTCGAGAATGAAGGAAATAAAGCCGGGAATGGTCGAGAATGAAGGATAAAAAGCCTGGAATGGTCGAGAATGTAGGGTATAAAACCGGGAATGGTCGAGAATGTAGGGTAAAAAACCGGGAATGGTCGAGAATGAAGGATAAAAAGCCTGGAATGGTCGAGAATGTAGGGTAAAAAACCGGGAATGGTCGAGAATGTAGGGTAAAAAACCGGGAATGGTCGAGAAAGAAGGATAAAAAGCCGGGAATGGTCGAGAATGAAGGATAAAAAGCCGGGAATGGTCGAGAATGAAGGAAATAAAGCCGGGAATAGTCGAGAATGAAGGAAATAAAGCCGGGAATAGTCGAGAATGAAGGAAATAAAGCCGAGAATAGTCGAGAATGAAGGAAATAAAGCCGGGAATAGTCGAGAATGAAGGAAATAAAGCCGGGAATAGTCGAGAATGAAGGAAATAAAGCCGAGAATAGTCGAGAATGAAGGAAATAAAGCCGGGAATGGTCGAGAATGAAGGATAAAAAGCCTGGAATGGTCGAGAATGAAGGAAATAAAGCCGGGAATAGTCGAGAATGAAGGAAATAAAGCCGGAAATAGTCGAGAATGAAGGAAATAAAGCCGAGAATAGTCGAGAATGAAGGAAATAAAGCCGAGAATAGTCGAGAATGAAGGAAATAAAGCCGGGAATGGTCGAGAATGAAGGAAATAAAGCCGGGAATGGTCGAGAAAGAAGGATAAAAAGCCGGGAATAGTCGAGAATGAAGGAAATAAAGCCGGAAATAGTCGAGAATGAAGGAAATAAAGCCGAGAATAGTCGAGAATGAAGGAAATAAAGCCGAGAATAGTCGAGAATGAAGGAAATAAAGCCGAGAATAGTCGAGAATGAAGGAAATAAAGCCGGGAATGGTCGAGAATGAAGGAAATAAAGCCGAGAATAGTCGAGAATGAAGGAAATAAAGCCGGGAATAGTCGAGAATGAAGGAAATAAAGCCGGGAATAGTCGAGAATGAAGGAAATAAAGCCGGGAATAGTCGAGAATGAAGGAAATAAAGCCGGAAATAGTCGAGAATGAAGAATATAAAGCCGAGAATGGTCGAGAATGAATAATAAAAGCCGTGTGAGAAACAAAAAATAAGGAATTAGAGACATAGATGGAATTGATGTTAAATACGCTAATTTTAAAACAATATCTAACTATTATGATAGAGAATTTTAAAAAATTTTTGACGAGCGTTGGGATGCCGCGCAGCGGCATCCCAACGCTCGTTGCTATCTATTCTAGAGTAAAGATAAAATACCCTTCAATCAAAATATCTAGTGATTGTAATTGTGAAAGAATGACCTAAATTTTCTGTCTCATTTGTGGAATATGAAATGCAAATTTGCAAATTATTACCGGAGAAGGCTGGTTAGAGAGAGATATTCAATATGTGTTTTTTTTTATTGAATAATAGGAGAGATTGAGGAATAGAGATGGAATGAGAATGAGAAGAGGCAATTTTATTTGGATTTTCGTCCCTCGGGAATAAGAGAGAGGCAAAGATTCATCAATGTCAATCTGAGAAAAGGGAAAATAATAAATGCCCTAGGGCTAATACGGAATAGTAAATAATTGCTTGTAGATTTTATTATATTTACTGTAGATTTTTTGCCTAGCCTAGCATTTGTTAGAAATGAGAATTTTAGAGAGAATGTGAAGAATTTGTTAAAAGCTTATAAACTTATAAATAGTAATATAGATTTTTTGCACTAAATAGCCAACAATCTCCTCTTAATTGTATAGGAAAAAATTACCGAATTTGGTTCAAACGCAAATGAGTTTTTATGAAAGTCGACATTAGACAAGTTGATTCTTTTAAAGGAAATTTAAGAAATAAGATAAAGTGAATCATAATGCTTACCAAGCATATCAATTTTACCAATATATTTATATCATTTTATTAGATTTACCAAACATTTTATTGTTGAATTAAAAATGGATTCATCATCATTAGCATTAGCAACAATTGGCAACGACGATAACAACAATAATCATCAATATTTCCCAATAAGGTTAATTTTTATTAAGTATTATTCGGTAAAACTTATTGAATCATATCAATGTGCAATTTTTTAATCTATAAAATGTATAACCATAACATGAATTCGGAAGAGTAACCAAAATTGTGGAGCCCAATTTTGGGCATATAATCAATTTTTTCATCTGAAATATTATAATTAAATTTTCTAAATTGATACTTTTGGAAGTTCTATTAGAGAAGATTTGATAAAAAATTTAGTGATTTGATTAAAATTGCATTAAGCTATGATCAAAATGATAAAATTAGCCAATATAAGAAAATTTTCTCTTTTTTAGCCATAACTTTCTAGGCTTCATCAATTTTTTGATCTCAAAATATTCTAGAGAAAAGCTTATTAATCTAATGGCACCAACAAGTATTATAAATGATTTTAGAATGCTTTAGAAAATGTGCAAAATTCGGGTTTCCTTTTAAATATTCGGTTAAAAAATTTGTTTTATTTCTAAATTTTCATTAAAAATTATCAACCAACATATTTGCAAAAATAATAACATATCATAATTTTAAGGATTATCACCAAATCGGATGAATTCACGCTTGAATGCCGTGCAAATATGAAAGTGAAATTTTTGAAATGGGAAATTCATCGATTGAAGAAAATTGAGCCAAAGCATCAACGATTGTTTTTCGAGGTTTCGACTCATTGAAATTAAAAAAATATAAAAAAAATTTAAGGGCATTGAATTGGAAGAACAAGATTATGAGTGAGTTAGCCATCAAATGGTGCCACCCGAATTTTCAAAATATCCAAGAATGCGATATTTTATTTAACTCTTTCTGTAGATAATTTTGATATCGAAAAAAATGATACAAAATTTAATTACCAGATAGCTGTAATCAAAAACAAAAATTTCATCGATCTAGCCTATTTTACTTTTTTTGATCATATAATTTTGTTATTTAAAAAATCCATTGACTAATTCATAAAATGTTGATGAGTCTAAAAAGCATCAAATTAACATTTTACTTGAAAATGAAAATTCGGGTGCTCATCAGAAATGTCTTAATTAATCGAAAAATTATCAGACTTTCTTGTTATGGAATTGAACTTCCTGCAAAGAAGAACATAAATGGTGTTGAAAAACAAATTGTTCCAGAATTCGAGCTATTGTTGATGCAATTCTACCAGGGGATACCGCAAACATATTTTCTCGATCAAACACATTATGATCCAAAATGGAATTGCTCATATGAAGGCGTTGTTAGTTTTTAATAGTTTTTTTTTTCAAAACAGTTTATATATTCTATTTTTGATCATTAACACTCAAATTTTTGGGTGAAAAGGGCAAAAAAAATTAAATTTCCTCTCCATTTTAAATTTACCCTTTTAATTTATAGTCTAATACAAGAATGCATTTTCGAGGTGGCCAACCGTATTTTCGACCAATTGGATGTGTACGATATGGAATTAAGGTTCGGGGAATAAATTTTAACCGTTAACCTTTCGAATTGGTTAAAAAATATTCAATGATTTGAGTAAAAAAAAATTTATGAATGACTAAAAAATTATCAAAATAGACTAAAACCAGGCATTTTCGATTTTTTGACCATTAAAGGCTTAACTACATTTTGATATTAAAAATCAAAATTCTCTTTAGCTAATAACCCCATATTATAGAAATTTTATTAGGCAAAATTAGGGAAAATCCAATAAGGAAAAAATTTAAATCAAAAAATTTATTTATTAAATTTTTAGGTACTGGGAAATTACGAAAATGACACTTGGCTGGGCGGTATTAGATATTTATTTTTTTAATTTTAGCATTAATTGGAAATGCGATTTTTTATATTTATGCTTCAAGATTATTAATAATTAAAAAAAATAATAATTGGGTCTGTCGATTTTTTCCTTGTTCTAGTTTTCTTTTTCCTATTTGCTTTATTATATTTATTAAAGCTTAATTTTTAAGAATTTTTTAAAATTTTGTACTTTTTTATTTTATTAAATATTTCTTACTCTCAAGTTCTCTAAAAATTATAATTTTTATCGATGATTGACATTATAAAGTTATAATTTATGAATATTTTTAATTTTTTTATCGAAAATATTTAATTTCTACGAAATAATATCATAGTTATATAGCCTGCTCACTTCTATAATTTATTGAAAAATTTATTTTTTAAGACTTATAGGACTAATATTTATTGATTATCTTTAAACAAAATTAATTTTTAATCATTTTGTTTAAATATTTGGTAAAATTTCAAATTATTTTTCTTCAATTCTAAAATAATTTATACAATTATTAGACGAGTTATGGAAATTTTATTTTTAAATTTTTCCATAGATATAGATTTGAGTTAATAAATAATTTTTTGATTATCAAATACATTCAAAATAAAAATTTCAATATAATTAATTTTAAAATTTAATTAATGAAAAATTTCACACTGTTAATAATTTTAATATATCCCTTTGAAAAGCTGCGCAGATTTCATCTAATTTCCATTAATTTTTCATTGATGCACTCTGTATGGGTAAAATCTTTTTAAATTGATAAAATAAATATTATTATATATCTATGAAAATTTTTAATTCAAATTTCTTCTATTTTAATTTCTAAATTATTTTGCTTTTTTTATTTCTAGTGGGTCAGTAAATAGTTGAGTCTAATCTTTTCCAAATTTTTAGAATTCCCTATTAAACTAATTTTAAGAAATATACAATACATTTAAAATTTATTAAGATTATTTATCATTAAGATATGAAAAAGAACCGTAATTTATTCCATTATTTTTTTTTAATATTTAATTAAAACAATAGAGAAAATGTCTGCAAATATAATGTTTTTTATTATAATATCAAATTCCAATGATATAATCTCGATGAATAATCTATGTTATATTTTATTGAATATTTAATGTTACGATTTATTATTTGTTTAAATCTGTTTTATTCATTCTAAAATTTTATTTTAGCACCTGCAATAATGGGAGCAATCACAATGTTTTCATTTGCGAAACAAATGTCAATACCTTGTAATAAAACATGCGACCGGACATTTATTTTATTTATAAATTTTAATAATTTTCTAATAAATTTTAATATATTTTATTGACAAATTGATGATGCAAACATTTTTAGATTCTAATCTCCGTATTTTAATTTCAACCTTAAAAAACAATTAATTAAATGAAATAATTCTTTCAAATGTTTAAATTTTCTTTAAGTTCTTCATATATTGGTATTTAGATTATTATTATTAATGCAAACTTTTTTTGGCAAATACATATTTAATCAAAATTTAATTTTATTTTTTTTCAGATATCAATTAATATATAAATTAAATCAAAATTATTTTTTCTTAAAAATTTTTCTCAAATAATTAAATTTCTAAAATAAAAATTTTCTATTTAAATGATATATATTTTTTTATTTTATTCTATAATAATATATATAATATATTTCTCTTCAAATAAATTTTTGAAACATTTTTATTTTTTTTTTTATTTTATATATATATCTTATATCAATTTTAAAAATTAATTCTTCTTTCATTTTATTTTTTATTCACTATATCTTTAATTTGAAATAAAATTCCATATCATTTATTATTAAATTTATAATTATTTATTCAAATATATTAGAAATTTATCATAAAATTAAAATAAAGTACTAGATAAAATATGTAAAAAAATTTATTAATACAATTATGATTTTCTAAGGATATAGACATATTGTATTTTATTTATAAATTAGTAGATTAAATGATAAATTTTCATACTTTTATTTATTTGTTATTTTTTTTATAATTAATTTTTTTTCGTGGCTGTGCGTTTCCTCAAAAGTGCAAAAAGGTTGAATTTCCTCAAAAAAATGCAAAATTGTTGAAATTCCTCAAAAAAATGCAAAATTGTTGAAATTCCTCAAAAAAATGCCAAAAATATTTAAAGTAAAAATTAATAAAAGATAAACATGGCAAAATTGAAAATAAATATTCTTTCAATTTTCCCAAAAAAATATGCAAAAATGTCTCATTTCTCATATGAATTTTTAATCAAAAATTATTTTAAGAATTATAAAATGAATTGAGAAAAAAATAATTTATGTATTTTCAATTAAATTAATTCTTTGTTGACAGCCCATCAACGTATCGGTTGTTTATTGCTAAAAAAATAAGAAAATAAGAAATGAAGGAAAGAGTAATACCGCAGATATGCAAGTCTATAAGACATTCGCCAGTGGGATCATAGCTAGCGGCGCAACCCACTGCAGTACGAAACAAATCATTCAAATCAGTGTTACGTGTAATTCGTACTAATTTTTTCCCATCTGTACATATGGTGTTAATTTTAAATTATTTTATGTTAAAATTACTATCATAACAGAGCATTTCAACCTTCTTTTCCATTGATTTTTCAACTTTGTCAAAAATTTTTTCCGGATAAAAATCTTCTCGTCGGATATATAGAATAACACTGCCGGCGATATCCAAACGAACCGGAAAAACCATGTCAACTTAAAAATTCTTTTTCTTTCCAGATAAAAAAAGATTAAAGACTCATAGCATCCATATTCTCTTTGTTTGCCGTTGATTGGGTGGTGGTTATATCGTTTTTATTTTTGAAGAACTCGACTAGGTCATCGATCAATTCATTGGCAATAAAGCCACCCGCCGCTCCTCCCCCAAGCGAAATTCCAACTACTTTTCCTCGTCCCATTCTTCCGCCTTCTGAAACCAATCCAAATTATACTCGACAAAAAATCTACAGACAATTCCAAGAAATAATTATTATTATTCCAGAAGTGAGCAGGATTAAGCCGGATTAAGAGGATTTAGTTGGATTAAAATTGATTAAGTTTCTAAATGGTGGGATTAAGATGGAACATAAAGGTAAGCCTCCTGAAGCCATGTGATCTGGAGATGAGGTTAATGTATGCAAGGGATTAAGCCGGATAATAGAGATTAAGGAGGATTAAGATGGATTATGAGTCAGAATAATGGAATTAAAGTGGGAAATGAATTTTAAATGAGAGGAAAGCAGAACGAATCACGCGGAATTGGCCGGAGGCCCTGGGCGAAGGATTAAATCGGATAAAAGTGATTAAGAAAGAATAGTGGGTTTAGTGATCAAAATGATGGGATTATGATGGGAAAGGTGTCGAAAGTAAAGGAGAAACATACCGGATAATTAGATAAAATGATATCGGTTGTCGGTTTATAAACCGATCCGAATTATTTATTTAGTTTCCTTTATAAATCTTTTGTCGAGTTTAATTTGGACTTCCCTGATAATGCCAATCTTGCACCTCCACTGCTTCCGGTAAGAGCTGTACGAAATGAAGAGACAGAAGAAGTGCGCGAAAGTCCGACTCTTGATCCAAGTCGGGAAAAAATTCGTCCTATAGAGAATAAATTGATTAATTGAAAATTGGCATATAAAATATTATAACGACCTACGTAGTTAAAGAATTAATATCTTACAAATCTTAATTGAATAAATAAATTTCTCTAATGGAAAATTATTGTTTTATTTAATCATAATTATTTGCATTCTTTTTAAATAATAATGAAAAATTTATATTTATTGTGACTATAATATTATGTGATGGTAAATCTTGAAATAATTAAGTATTTTCTAATATATATTTTTTATTTTACTGGAAATATACCAATAATTTGTATAACATTAAAGATGGCTGCTAAGATACCAGCTCCGCCTTGCACTGTTGATATAAAAAGAAAGAAAAGAAGTAAAATTATAAAAAGTCGCATTTTATTCTGTAAAATAATTCTGTTAAATTGACGGAATGTACAATTTTTGCTTCAAAATTGTCAATATTGAATTTTTTACGGGAAAGACAGAGCTAAAGCCATCTGGCAGCTTCATTAAATAAAAGGCAGCCATAGAGTAGTTGCCCTATGCAAGAGCCGGATAATATGAGACAGCTGCCACCAGTCGGCACTATTTTTTAATGCCTTATGCAATGAATTTTTTTCAATTCACTAAGAAAATGTATTCGTTTAAAAAGCACGTTAGAGAAATACAACATTTCCATGTTAGGGAGCAGTATTTATTAGGCAGGCGGATACATAATACGTAGAATATGTACTGGTCGCTCGCTATTGCCAATGGGTTAAGCCAACTAGAGAACTTAAACGAGGAAGCACTATCTTATAAAATAGATACAAATGAATTTTTGCTCTTTAGTACCAGACAGCATCATTTTTGGAAAATTAAAACAAAATTTATCATATCATAATTAAAAAATAATAAACAAAATTTATCATATCATAATTAAAAAATAATAAAATAATATTCAAGAATTTATATATTTTCTTCGGCGATATTATAATGTAATTTAGAAAAAAACACAAAATATATTACAAATCTTTTGAGAAAGAATATTTAAAATTGATGCAAATTTTATTAACTAAAATGATTTATAATTTTCAAATGTAAAAAGTTGTGTTTACTCAAAAAATAAAAATTTTATCTTGAAAAATCAAATAAAAAAACACAAATTTTATTATAATTACAAATTAAATTGGTCGGGGATTAGTTATGACTTGAAAATGACCTCCTCCAAGATATAAAAAAATTGAAGGAACAGAACGATATTGAGCAATATTTTCATTTGGGCCAGCCCGAATCAACTTAATTGATACATTTATATTCAAAATATTATTTTTATTACAGATGAAGTAATCGTAGGAACATAGATATTCCATCGATAGCCAATAGAACCAATATATTCACATACAATTATATTAACACGGTAGAGTTTTGCTGCGGCAATTAAATCTGAATTTTACAATGAATACATTTATCATTCTTTTGACTATAATAAGTAACAAATTAATTTTAATAAATGATATTCTTAATATAAATTATAAAATATTAATATATCAAGATTTTTTAGCACCTAATAAAAACGAATTTGAAAAATTGAATATATTACATTCGTTTCAAACTAATGTAATAAAATTAAAATTAATGAAATTTTATAAGGAATAGATGTAATATTCTTCTAAGTTTTACGATTCTCTAGATTGATTATCGCTCTCCTGATTTATTGTCAAAAAAATAGGTCTGGAATTAAATATCTCCACCTATATTTGTTGCCCATTTTTCTAACTGTCCTGGATTTTCAGCTGGCTCTAGGGCATCGATTATGTGTTGTTCAACTTCATTTTCTGGGTCAAAAAAAACTAAAGCAAAAATTTAAATATGGATAATTAATACATAGCCATTCATATCCTGGCATTCCTCTGCGATAATTGTGCAGTGATTCTTCAATATGTTCTATAATATCACGGCGCATGACATGTCCATTATCTACTGTACCCGTTAATGCATAGGATAATGAATAGAATCCGCAATTCCCATCTGGTTCTGTATCGTGGGTCTCTCCTGGACCATAATGTGATGAAATAAATTCGAAGGGAGGAGCATAATCAGGTCGGCGACCTAATTAGTAACTTTTAAATACAAATTTTAAATTTGCCTCTTTCATAATCCCATCTTTCTGTAAATTGATCCATTTCTCCAGCGGAAGGAGGATTAAATAAAAAATTGACTTCTGCACGAAAACCACCAACAACAGATATTTCTGTAACCAGAGAAGTGGAGGCAATATCAATTGTACTCGCTGTTGTTTTGTCAGCATTTTCCTCACTATTGAAATTAAATTCGTCATCTGATTCAATAACAATTTCATTCACTGGCTCTGTTGAAATATGTTCATCTTGCTCAATAATTAATTCCTCATCTGTTTCTGGCACAATTTCCTGCAACAAAAATAATTTAAATTTTAAATATAAAATTTTATACTTATAAAGCTTATAATTTTTCATTTATTCATTAATATTTATATCGAAAAACAGAAAACAAAAATAAATTAACTTAATTAATTTAAAAAAATTAGCGAACGAAAACTAACATTTTCCTGATTTTCCTGATCAATTTCATCGTCAGAATCAATCAATTTTCGTTTCCTTGAATCAATTTTTGCCTGTTTCAAAGTTTTGATGCCTTTTGTATCCATTTCAAGTAATAAATATGATATCCGATCGAGTGAATGTAGGGTAAATTCCTCAAAATCATCGACATGGTTTTCAATGCTTTCCTGTAATTTTTTGATAAATATAGCAAAATTTGCGAAACATTATTCGCATAAAGAAATTTCATAATTCCATTTAACGAAATTATTAAGCAAAAATTATCAAAAATTGTAATAAAAACCTCATATTCATCTATAGCATACATAAGTCTTTCATCAAGTCTTTCATATTTTGGGTCTCTCCCCCTTGGTTCCATTTTTCTTTCTAATATTTTTGCAATTCGGTCATCAGTTTCGGCCATTATTGTTTGAAAGAAAAGTAGAAACGAGGCAATATTCGCATGACGTATTGCCATCGGATCTCTTTTTAGCATAGAATGGTACGCTTCCGCCGGATTGGTTGATCGTGTCCTAGCTAATCGATTGAAGTTCCAGATATTTGGTGGGCCTCTATTGTTTATCCATTGATTATCCATATATTGAACAAAATCATTTCCTTCTATTCGAATTGCCCTATTATTTATATTTTGTGGAAATTGTCGAAGATTTGGCCAAATTTGATTAAGTTCCGTGCGTCGTAGCAAAGGTAAAGCTGAGATTCGGCGTATCTATTTTGCATTTAATTTAATTTTAATTTATAGAAGCGGATTTATATAAACGAAAAATGTCACCATGAATATAACAATAATTAAATTTAATTTATTAAAAATTAAAATTTTTACAAAACTTTTTCTTCCTAAAACATTTTTAATGAATTTGGGCTAAAAATGGTTTAAAAATATTATTTATGTACCTAAGAATAATGTATCTATTACAGGCTAAAATTATTCATTTGCAAATAATCCGCTCTTTGACTTACCCATTTTCTTATGGGCCCATTAGTTTCTTTTTGTGCTATATATATGCGAAATAAATTTGGCCTTTTTGTCCGTAAATTAAAAATTAATGCGCGAATGTAGTGGACCAAACATCCATAGATTTTGTCATTTCCAATTATTCTCGAAACACCATTAATTTCCGCAACTTCATAGTCAACGTGAAACCTTTGAATGTTGAAACCATCTACGGCTTGCCATTTTTGATATATTGCTTGCATTATTGCAACGTATGCGTTTTCGGTCCTCAATAATTCACAAAATTAATATATTAAAAATATTTACTTTCTCTTCATCAATCCAAAGCCTAAAGGAACCCATTCTGCCTTGTTCTCAAATTCAAAAAGCCCATGAATTGTCCAAATTTGCTTGAATGGCTTGGGTGATAATTCGAATGTAGCGTCGGCTACTAATATATGACAATTTTTAATTGCATTAATTTGAGTTGACGAAGCAAAAAATAAATTGCCCAATGATTGATCTTGATGAATAAGCCATCTGCAATATATGTATTATATTACAATAATTATTTCTTATAATCATTTAAAAAATAATTTTTTATCTGATTGTTCTCACCAAATTAAGTAAGGTGTTTAATAAAAGCCAATGGCAAAAAATTGAAAAAAAATTAGGTTTTTTAAACAATTCTTCTAACAATATTGAGATAATTAATAGGAAAGAAATTTATTTGTATCAATTTTTCGAATTTAAAATTGTAGTTGACTAATTTTATTTTTTAGTATATTTTATATTGACTATAAAACATTAATATCACCTATCTGCTGGAGTGGTAGGCTTAGACAAAGCAATTTTCATGGCACCGTTTTTTGTTACTTTTAATCGATCAGGTAAACCAAACGGATTAAGTGGAATACTCTCCATTACTTTATGTCTTCTTTTTGAATAACCAGATCTTGCGCGATTATATGATGGATAATTTAATGACACCGAATCTTCGGCTGTTGGTTCTCTATTTTCTTCAATATCATGTTGTAGTGTTTGTTCACGTCCCTGATTTAAATAAAATTGATCTCATTCATATAATTTTGTTAGAAATCTACATGTTATTTTAATTGCATAAATAATTATTTTATTTGTATGTATCTTTGTTTATTATCGTTTTATATATTTTTTGTTAGCATTTTTGCAATTTTTTAGTAAAAATGTTTCAACAAAAATATATTCTAAAAGTTGAATATTTTAAATACATTTTGAAAATTTCCATATTCTAATAATTTTATTAAAATTTGCTTTTTTAATGCAAATAAATCCGTAGGATCCTCTGATCACCTACATCTCTCCAAATTGATTTGAGTGGTGCCGTACAAATACGAATTTTACGTCGTTGTTGACGATCGTATTGTTCTGCTATCAATAGATTTTTAGGTTCCGCATTACAGTTTGGATGATGCAATGTTGGCGGGCTAATAATACGATCGTCCTTAATACTCACTTTGGATACTATAGGATGCCTGAAGAAAATTGTTTTTTTAATATTTAATTTATAAAATATACTGTAATTTTTCCTTTTTCCGATAACTATCGCATTTAACACATTTTAAATATCTGACGCGAGTATTGACATTAACATTGGCTTGATAAAATTTCCTCCAGGAATTTTCATTTCCGATAATAAATAATTGTTTATTGTCTTTTTCCGTATAACATTTTTCCACAAATAATGTACGAACATCATTTGGAGCAATTGTTGTAATTTCAATAGTCTAAAAAATATATCTTTAATTTACATATTTATTCACCTTTAATCGGCCAAGATAATTATGTAATGTCCGAAAAGATATTTGATGAATTTGACAAATACGTGTATGAAGATCACGTATTGTTTTAATTTCTCGTTGTTTATATTTGGCAATAAGATCTTTAATATTTTGATTCGAAATAAATTCATCGAAGTTGCCATATATTTGTATAAATAATAATAATAATATAAAGATTTTATAGTACATTTTTTTGCTTAAATTTTTAATTATTAAATTGTAATTAATTATAGCAATTTTCAGTTAAAAGCATTTTAACTTTATATTGCCAATTTTTTCTTTAAATTACAAGAAAGTAAATAACAAATTAATAATAAAATGAATTCTTTTTAGCTCTTAATTTTCGTTTTAATTGATTTTCTATAGCAACAGCTCTCTGCTAGCTGCAAGAGCCGCTTTAAAGAGCTAAATGAACCAATTTTGAGGATAGCTGCTTTCCATGCAAGATGAGTTTTGACGGTGTAGATAATGAAAAGAACATAATCTCTGTGACAATTAATTTTCTTCAGAAATGAATTCACTGGCGAAATAATTTTAAAATGCTTTTGATTCTTTGATATAATTATTTTTTATAAAAATCATAATTTTGACAATTTCAACAATTTTGCATTATTTTGAGGAATTTCAACAATTTTGCATTTTTTGAGGAATTTCAACAATTTTGCATTTTTTTGAGGAATTTCAACAATTTTGCATTTTTTTGAGGAATTTCAACAATTTTGCATTTTTTTGAGGAATTTCAACAATTTTGCATTTTTGAGGAAACGCCACAGCACCTTTTTTTTCATTTCAAATTATAACAATCTTTTGAATTTTTTTCAATATGACAATTAATAAATGTGACATTCCATCAGCTGTAATAACCAATTTAGTATATCAATTTTGTTACATCCATGAACTATGATGTCAAAATTTTCTTTGATATCATTTTAATGAATTTTTTCATAATATTATTCTTTTAATGGAATTTATACAAAAAATATGTTTATAATTTAAAAATTAGGCATATTTGATAAAATATATGAAATATTTAAATTTTTTCAAATTATAAATTTCTGAAAAATTATTCATAATAATTTTGATTAATGATTATTTTTTAATTTATTATATGTTTTTTTTTAAAATTTTCATTTATTAATTTAGTTATATAGTAGAAATAATTGGAATAAAATTTTATTTCAAATTGATAATAATTGGTTGATTTCGTAATTGGCATCCTGATAGATTTGAAAAATTAATTTCTATGTGTTTAAATTTTTTTATTCCAATTTTACGAATTATTTATTTTAATTATTTTTTTTATTTTAATTTTGATATTCCAGTTTGAATACAAATTCTGCGTCCTACATTGGCTTATTGTTCCAATTTTTTTATTACCTGTCGAAATTGAACCCAATCTGAAATGAATAATTTGACCAGCATAAGTTGATTAGTGCAATTTTGGCGAATCGATTCCATTTACATGAAAATTTTTTATTTAAATTTAATTCGCTTTGTTTAGAAAATTACTTAAAGGAAAATGAAATTTAAGTAACAAGCGACGATCAATATAGGAAAAATTCATTTAATTAAATAATTTATTTAAGAAAAAAAAATAAAAATTTGAATTTTTAAATAATGATAAATTTTATATACATATACATTGCCATTATAAGAATTTTATTAGTGGAAATATTTTAGAAAATTTTTTTAAAATTAGAAATAATTTGTAATTATATTAATTTTATTTATGAAAAAAAAATTTTTTTTATCATTTTTTATCTCTACAAGCCTTATAATTTTATTAAATAAAATTATGAATTTCTCTTAAAGGCAATTAAATATTTTTTTTAATTAAAAATAATAAATCTATTCTGAATTAAAAATTTAATTTCATAAATTAATTTCTAAAAAATATTTCGATTTAAATTAATATTTTAATGTCATTTAGGAACACTAAAACAAGTGATTAAATTTATATATATATATATATAAGAAATATTTTATTTGATTTTAAAATTAATTATTTTACTATTACCGGAATTAGGAATATTTTAAATTTTGTGTAATTAAATATTCATATTTATAATGATAAATTATTTTTAATGATAGGATATATGTTGCAGTTATTTCTTATTTTATAATATAATAAAATTTAAACGAAAAATGTCATAAATAATTCCAAAATAATTTAAATTATCGTAGAATTAGCTTATATATTTAAATAATTTATTAAAACCATAATTATTATTTTGTATACATAATAAAAATTTAATCTTTATGATTTAATATAGTTTTACATATTTTCGGATGAAATAATTTGTGATGTATTTTATATTTGTTAATAATAAAAAATTTTTATTATAAGCAATTATTATCTTATTCTTCTCATTCAATTTCGAAACATGAAGGTAATTTAATGTATATGTTTTCTTGAAAATAAAATAAATTAAATTTTATATATAATTAATTTGTTCAAAATAATTAAATGCTTCTTGCAAATTTAATAAAAATTATTATTAATTAAACATTATTTTATTTTTCGTTGGCAGATTTTTCATTTTGTTTGATCATATACAAATAGGTAGGGCAATTTACTAGAAAATAATTTTGATCAAGTAGATCATTTTGGTGCAAATATAAAGAATCCAAACATTAGTTCATAAAATATTAAATTCCGTCAATTTTTTTAAAAAAAATTAATTAAAATATTCAGTAATTTACCAAGGCCATGAATTATTATTATTTTTTATAACTTTTACAATATTTTTATTAATATCTATGTATATATTTTACTTTTATTTCAAATATATTTTTTATTAAAAATTATATTCTTTAACTATTATCATCGAAATATTTAAATAGAAATATATATTTATTTAAGTCATTATTACAAATGCATTTTAAATATTTGTTTTGTATTAAATTTTTTATTTTTATATAATTTCAATGTATTTTTATTGTTGATCAAATTTTAATTTTTTTTTTATTGTTTGACTTGAAGTCTGCATCGATTAAATTGGATAGTCGACAGAAATTCTTTATTTATATATTTTTTAAAAAATTATTATGGATCTAAATTTATCAATTTTTTAAATTTATTTTTATATTTTAATTGCATATTACAAAATAGAGAGATTTCATTTGTATCAAAATTCTATTAAACTTTAATAAATTTTATATAGATTTTTAAAAAGATATTTTTATGTGATATAATTTCAAATATAATTTATTTCTGTTAATCCATGAAAGGCCTTCATAAATTTAAATTTTACTTATTTTATTATTAATCGAAATTTTTCTTTAATTTTTTAACATATCTGAAATAATCCAAAAATTTATTCGGATTGATAAAATTTAAGACAAAATATAATTGATTTTTGGCTTATATAAGGTGTCATTTTGAAATCTTTAAGAAAACAAAACGCTCTCTTTGATTTTGTTTCTTTCTTTTTAACTATGCCGGCATTTCCAAAAGAATTACACAATTTGAATTCTGACTTTCAAGTGACAAATCGCCTTTCCCTATCTCGCAACAACTTGTAGGGCATTGTACCATTCGTGGTGAATTTTATTACAAACGCTTCTTTTGCATCTATTAATATCTTGTAGCCTTGTAATACTTCAAAATTATTTCATGAATTTTTAGATAAATTTTTTCTTATTTAATTTGAATGTAAATTAAATTTTTTAACACAATGTGATTCATGAAAAATTATTAATTATTAGAGAAAATATTTTCATTATTATCTTTTATTTTATATTTATTCAAATACAACTGCTCAAATTTAATTGTTTTATACATTTTAAAATTTATATTTTATTTTTAACAATTAAAGTAATACAATGTCTAGCCAATTATATCGTTGTAGGCGAAATATTTTATATTAAAATTAACTTTTTTTTAGAATTTTATTTCAAATAAAATTTTCATAAAAATAATCATAAATTTTAATATATTTGATGCAATTAATCAAGTCGTTAAGAATAATATGAAAAGTGTATTTTAGTTCTGAAACTTCAATTGTTATATTTCTTAATACATAGAAAATTTTCGAGAATTTCCTTGCAAAATAAAATTCCGTATATGAATATTTTTTTAATTTTGTACATTTCGAACTTTATTTTAGTTTACTTTTATTTTGAACTTCTTCATTTAAACACTTAGCCGTTTATGATAGAATAGTTACAAAATATTCGTCAACAAATTTTATATTTTTTATTTTGCCCTCTTTGAATTATTATATATTTTGTATATCTTTTGCATTTTTCATTTTTTTCATTATAAAGAATGTTTTAAATAATAATTTATTTTTTATAAAAAAAAATAAATTTGGATTTTTCAAAAAATTTTATTTTAATTTGAATGCTAGGTTCTATCCCATTCATTTATTTTTATTTATTTTTATTTTTATTTTTATTATACATTCAATTTCGAGAGCATTTTTTTCCTAAAATTTAGAATTAAAATGTGAAATTCTTTTAAAATAAGTATCAAGAATAAAATCCTCGTTTCATGGCCATTTAAATAATTAGCTAAAACTCTAAAGTGATGATTCATTTTCCAATCATATTTAGCTCATTCGATGGACATTTAAAATTGCACATAAAAAATTTAATAAATTAATTAAAAACAAAAATTTCCAATAAAGTATAAATTTATTTGTAAGTTATTTATAAGAATTATAGATAATTTTATTAAAATTAATTAGAAGACATGTTTATTCGTTTTAAACATACTACGGCAAAGCAGAGAGCATTATTAATTATTATTTACCAATATCGACAATAAAATAATTCTTTTATTATTATAATTTACTCAAATAAAATTTATTTTATATTTAGTATCTATTAGTTCAATATAAACATTTAGCAATTTTCTTCTCCTCTACTTATTTGACGTCCGCTAATTTTTGCCAAGATTTTTTTAATTTATTTCGTTATTTAATAATTCATCCGATAGTATTTTTTGTAATTTTCTTGGGGGTTTGATAATATCTTCTAATTTTATTTATTTTTTTTTACTGAACAGTGAATATAATTTTAATTTTAATTTAATTTAAAATTTTTCTAATTAAGAATTATAAAATAAAAATTAATCATTATACAATATTTGATTTAATTTTTCATTTTTGTTTTCATTTTAAGAAACAACTGACTGTTAATTTAAGCATTATTTTTTAATGCATTTTTATGGCTGAATTGCCCACTATTTTTCAATCATAGTATAGTAAATTTTTCAATAGCTCTATTATCCTTATATTTAGTTTTATAATTTTTAAATTTTCAAAATGATTTTAATTCATTCAATTGTGGCATTTAATAGTCATTGTGTTCGCTTATTGAAAAATTATTAATTTTATTTTGTTTTTAATCAATTACAGTTCAAAATTGAATAAAATTTATTATTATTTTGCATTAAAGTGAATTAATTTTTACATTATAAATTAAATAAATATGCTTTTATTAATTATTTAATTATAAATTAAATTTCTAATTAAAATATATTTATTTGTAAAATCTCTCCTTTTCAATATTATTACTTTCCTAGGCGTTTTTAATCGGCAGTTGTAACTGTCGAGATCGCGGTTGCGTGAATCTCCGCCTAAAAATTCGTGGGGTAGATGATGTCGAGTCGCTCTAATGATAGAAAATCATGTGGTTGGCCGTAACTCCATGGAAATTAGCCCTTGGCGGTTTTTAAAAGTTATGTGGTTATTCTTTTCGTACTTCCTTTCATTATTTTCACGCATATGGAACAAATTGAGGAAATAATTAAATTTCTAATTCTTTAATTAAATTATATCAACTTTAATTTTTGTGAAATATTTGAAATATTAATTTTATTTCAAATTCAATTATTTATCTTGATGGGTTGATAAATATAAATCTCTGTTTATTATTTTTATTTATATTGTTGAAAATTATACCAAATTTTTTGAAAAAATAATTATATATTTCTTTATTGTAAAATTTTATTAATGGTATTCTATTGCCTTTATTTTAAAATTTATTTTATCCAAAATTTTTTAAAAGAATTTTATTCTCCTAATTTATGCAAAGAGTTTTAAGATATTATATTATATCCAATAATTTCTTTTAATATTTTAATTAAGAATAAAATTATATTTATTTTCTTTAATTTAAAAACATTTTTAACAGCTGTAATTAACTTTATTATTGTATAAGATTTAGCAAATATTTATATAATTATAATAATACCAAAATTCAGAATCCTAAAAACTCTGTCATTTTTTGCTATGATAACATTATAATCATTGAATTGTTATTTTTAAAATGGTATAATTTTCAATTAATATAATTTTAATTATTAATTTTAATTTTTTTAATATATTTTTATTGAAATTTATATTTCTCTTTCCAACAAAATTTAAAATTTTAATATGATTTATAAAAATCTTACGTAGGTTACAAAATTCATCCACGTTTTAACTATTATTATTTCAATTTAAATTATTATATCATAAGAAATTTTTAATCCAGTTTATATAAGAATTTTTCCGATATTTTTTTTACTATTTATTGAAGTTTTAGAAATTTTTCAATATATTAATCTATTTTTAAACCATAGATAAAATTATTTAAAAATTTAATATTAATGATATATAAACTAAAATATTGCTGATAAAATAATTGTCTACAATTCATTAATTTATTATAAATAAAATAATATAACTTTGATAATCAATTTTTTAATTTTTATTTGTTTGTAAAATTTATTTTATTAAATTTAATTCAGATTCTAATTTATTACCTTTCTAGATTGAATTGTTTTATTTAATTAATATATCTATCGCAGTTTTCTTTTAGTAATTGCTAATTTATATTATAAATAATTTTCTTCTTCTAATTTTTTAATTTATTTTTTCCTCAGATTGAAAATAATGACTTTCATTATGTGAAATTTTACTTAATCAACTTTACATTTTCATGTAATTTGTTTCCATTATTGGTAATCAGCTGGTCTATATCTTACAATAAAAAGTCTAATGCAAATCGATTTTATCGATTGCGACAAAATGTTTTTTTTTAATTAAATTTTCTAATAATATTTTATGCTATAAATCATTATAGAAAATGATTATAAATCATTAAATATTCATATTTTAGCATTTTTTAATATTAAATTGATTTTATCATATAAATATTCAGTAAATTTTCAAGAACTTATAATTTTTATTGCAATTTTTAATATTTTGACGTCATTAAAAAATTTATTTATTTTTTCTTAGATATAATAGATTTTTAATATAAAAAAATATTGAATTTGAAAATCAATAAAATTGACATATTAAATCTGATATTGTTTCTAGTTTTTCTATGAATATAAATATAAAATTCTATTAATATTTTGTAGCTGTGTAATACTTCAAAATTATTTCATGAATTTTTAGATAAATTTTTTCTTATTTAATTTGAATGTAAATTAAATTTTTTAACACAATGTGATTCATGAAAAATTATTAATTATTAGAGAAAATATTTTCATTGTTATCTTTTATTTTATATTTATTCAAATAAAACAGCTCAAATTTAATTGTTTTATATATTTTAAAATTTATATTTTATTTTTAACAATTAAAGTAATACAATGTCTAGCCAATTATATCGTTGTAGGCGAAATATTTTATATTAAAATTACCATTTTTTTAGAATTTTATTTCAAATAAAATTTTCATAAAAATAATCATAAATTTTAATATATTTGATGCAATTAATCAAGTCGTTAAGAATAATATGAAAAGTGTATTTTAGTTCTAAAACTTCAATTGTTATATTTCTTTATACATAGAAAATTTCCGAGAATTTCCTTTCAAAATAAAATTCCGTATATGAATATTTTTTTAATTTTGTACATTTCGAACTTTATTTTAATTTACTTTTATTTTGGACTTCTTTATTTAAACACTCTAAAAGTATGATTATTTAAATTTATAACGGTAAATTATTATTTTTTATTTCTCTTTATATATAATGATTTAATAAATTTTATTTCGTTTTATTATATTTTTTCGGAATAAAAATAATTAAAAAAGGAATTGAATTTTGAATATAAATGTATCTTTAAAATATTTTTAATTGGCAACAAATTTTTCTTTATCGATTCGACTCTAATTTATTCGTTATTGCGATACGTATATAATTACGTGATATAATTCTTTTATTAATTTTAGTTTTTTAATTATATAAAAATAATTTTAAAATTTTTTTTATTTATTTGAAATAAATTATCCATTTTTTAAAATTAAATTTTCAAATTTTTTCCATTGTAAAATTATTTTTATAATATTAGATATTATTTTAATTTCAAATGAAAAAATAAAATTACAGGTACCAAAAGAGATCAAAATTTCTTCTTATCTGCTTTTCCAGTGCTCAGCAGGCGTTTTTTTCGGTATTCCAATTGTGGTGCATAGTTGACTCTTCCTTTTCGAGTTGTTTTACCTAAAATTCCTTTTGATTTTTTGTTAAAATTTTCCCTTTATTTAATTTAAATTTATAATAGGCTATAAAATTTTCCCAAACAAATGATTTACAAAAGCGATTTATTGAAATTGAATTACATTATCAAATTTGATGATAACATTTCAATTTCAGAAACTAGTCAAGTTATGAAAGTATTATTATTTATTTTAATGCGTTTGATGCGAATTAGTATACATATATTGATCTTATTAAATTTTTATTTTTTCATAAAATATGTGTTTTAAAAAAATAATAAAATAATTTTATTTTATATACTCTCATAAACACATTTTTAAGAATATTTTATTTGTTAAATTTTTATTCTAAATTTAATTATATATATATTTTTTTTAAAAAATTTTTAAATTTAAGATTATTTATTATTATTGAAAAATAAAAACATAATTTTCCTTTAATTATCGCTATCCTCTTTTATTCTTTATTCTTTTCTATGGGAATTTATTCTTATTATTGTTTAAAAGACTTAAAAAAAATTTATAATATCCAATTAAATTATTGTTATAAAGTTGATATTTTCTAATATTATATGGAATTATAATCTAAGCAATAGAAATAGTAAGATAAGAATAAACAAAATTATTTTTGTATTAATATGGTCCATTATTTTATTAATAAATAATAATATCTTCTAATTTATTTTTATTGATAATTTTTGTTATTTAACTATTTAAAACGCCAAGTAAAATTTATTTACTTTAAATATTTTTGTAGTTTAGAGAAAATTCAAATGTTATAAAATATATAATTGGTATCTATTAAATTTTTAATTCAATATTTGAATTCAATTATAATAATAGATGTTATTAATTGATTTCTTCAAAATTTTAAATTTTCTATTTATGTTCGACATATTACATAAATATCAATTTTCAATTCTAAAGGAAAAAAAAAATAATCAATTATTTAATTATTTATTTAATTTTTTAAAATCTTTGGAAAAGATATCTATCATTATTTCGTAATTAAATTATTTTAAATAATTTTAATTTTTATTGATATGAAGATTTATTTTTGTATTCCTTATTTCTTTTTAATATATATCTTTGATTTGTATGAAGCGCACCAAAAATAAGTACTGTGATACAAAATTTGATTCGTCTATTTTATACAATTTTTTACAATTTCAAATTTATTTTTAATAATAATCATCATTACCATATTTAGATATATAAAAAGGTTCATTAATATTCCTTCAGAAATATTCCAGCCAATTTTTTAATTTTAAGCATAAATATGGGCATATTATTCTTTTATTAATTAATTGTATCATCTTACAATCAAATTTAATAATCCATTAAAATTTTATAAATTATTTTATTTTTAAAAAAATTTTTCAACATTTAGATTATAATTATTTATTAATTTTATATACACTTTAAAAAGGGTGTTTTTAGAGTATTTGCTCACTATTTTACAATATAATATTTACTTTATATCAAATTTGTCGATTGGTAAGTAAATGAATCGTCATTAAGTCAATAAAATTATATGTTCCATTACAAATAAAAGGGAGCATTTCCATTTCTGTTTTCGGTTCGCATAACTCGATGCACCGTAGCTCACCATTACAAATTATTGAACATTAATAGTTAAATTGATTTGATCTCTAAAATTATAAAGAAATATCATTTTCTTTATATCCAATAAACACGACCTTTTATAATCATTTTCAACAACAATTAGATATGGGTAATATATTTTTTTATTTTATATTTAAATTAATATTACTTTTAATAAATGTTTTCATATTTATAAAGTTATGATCATATATTTCATGAAAATAATTTATTTATTCACGAAGTAATTAAGTAGTCTATAAAATTTTTAAATTAAAATATCAAAATATCATGAAAAAATTTCCGAAATGTTAAAATTGTTTGAGCATTTCGGATTGTCGTTTTATTATTCTTCTCTTTGTCGGATATTTATTTAACTACATATACTTTTTAATGGTATTGGATTTAGTAATAATTTTTGATAATTTAAATTTTCAATATATATTTATGTTATTATATTTTGAATTAAATTTTTAGTCAAAAGATGTTCTCTTTGCTGTCAAAGTCAATGGCCCAGAATTCTTCTTTTACGCCAATCTTTAACAAATATAAAAACTAAATTAATAAATATTATTTTATATTCTATTTCATAATAAATTTTAAATTTTATTATATATAATTTTTTCCTTTAATTATATTTATTTAAAATCATCATAAAATTATAGATGGCTTTTCAAATTTTTCATTCTTTTATTTAACTTTTGTCGTATTTAAGAAAATATTTAATCTTTATTTGATTATTTACAATTATATACTTTCAATTTAAAATTTTCAAATAATTTTATTTTTGATTTTGAATTTTTGGAATTTTAGCAATATTATCGACGATGATTTTTATGATGTGAAATCAATATAAAATATTTCGCCTACAACGATATAATTGGCTAGACATTGTATTACTTTAATTGTTAAAAATAAAATATAAATTTTAAAATGTATAAAATAATTAAATTTGAGCTGTTTTATTTGAATAAATATAAAATAAAAGATAACAATGAAAATATTTTCTCTAATAATTAATAATTTTTCATGAATTTAAAACATTTAATTAATTTTATTGAAATGATTAAATGGCTTGAATAATGGGCATTGCGGTTTATTTTTACTTCAAAGTTTTTTTGGAGAAATGGACAACCTTTTGGACATTTGGAAAACTGGTTGATATTTACGGATTTAATGGGGAATTTTGTTCCTTTTTTATGAACAAAAATTTCGAATAAAAATGGACTTAATGAATTTATATTCCATAAAATTAAAATATAAATTCAATATTAAAATTAAATTTTTATTCATCTTCCGTGTTTTAAAGAAATATCTTTTTTTTTATTATAAAAATACTCAAGCTTTTTACATAAATCTTAACGAGTCAATTGAATCGTCAGCCTATCATGGCATTTAATCCAATAAAAATTTTATACATTAATTTTTTAAATAAAATATAATAATTCTTTTCTCCTAAAGAATGAATTATATTACGGCTGATAAATTTTAAAAAGAAATAAAAAGCATGGATAAATTTTTCGCACCTGAGAAAGGACAATATTATCCGTTGGAATTTGAATTAGAATTTTTGTCTTCATGATTTTTGCACCTTTAAGAATAGGTTAAGGACATTATTTAAATTCCTACCAACATAATTTATTAATTGTAATTAAAAATTTATTTTTTTTAAAATATTTTTTTATCAAATTAATTTTTCTAAATTTTGTCTAGGCATTTTATTTTTTTGGCCGCAGATTTAAATAATATATTACGATAATAATTAATTTAAATTATTTTTTTAAAACCATATTCCATATCTTCAATACCACCCGAAAGATGGATTTTTGCAGGATTTGAACGAATCGCAATTATGGAAAATAATTTATTTATTTTTCATATATATAATAAATAAATATTTTTCACTGAGGATAAATTAAAAAATGAAATGAAATTTCTAATTTATAATTTTATTTCATTTTTGAATATAATTTTTACATATTCCCAAATTGGAAAAAATTATCCAAATAATATTTTAATTATAAAAAAAAATTTAAAAAAAATCTCAAATTTTTTTATTATCTAATAAATTTCATTAAATTTATTAATTATATTTTATTTTTATATTTTATTTTTAAATTATATTTACTAGATTTCTCTACTTTAATTTATCAAATATTTTTTTACATTTACTATAATAATAATTTACACATTTCATTTATTGTTTTTTTTAATTTTATTTTATAATTTATTCATATTAATTCATTTTCATCTTGATTTCATTGATTAATTCCAAATACAGATTGTTTTTTGAATAAATATATATTTTTACTTAATTTTCTTTAAATAATTAAATAATCAAAATGAATTTATTTTTTTGTGACCCGAACAATATGATAATAAACAAATATGCTGTGGAACATTTTATGCCGTCGCAAAACAAATACATCTAATATACTAAACGGAGACTTTCCGGGACAAATAGGCAGTTGAATATTTTAACTTTGGCGTTTTGTATTATGAAATAAATATCCAAAAATAAATGATATAGTTAAGTGAAAAAGAAAAAGAGCTTTTAAACATAAAATATAAAGAAATAAAGAAAAATTAAATATTTTAGAATGAAAGCAATATATTAAATTGAGAAAATTTTTTAATTATTTTAATAGAATAGCCGAGAATTATTAAAAATAATGTAAATATTTGCCAAATTTTGTAAATAATTGTAAAATGCTAAGAAATGATTGAGATAATTAATTATTTTGGATCAATCGGAGTGGCCGGGAGCCGCGTAGCGGCGACCGGGCGCTCCTTAAAGCAATTATATCATTGCAATAATGTAATTCGTAATATCAAACTCGGGAATAGATGTAAAGGGATTTATGAATTAAATAAGATAATACTTTAATTTAATATCGAAATGAGTGAAAATGATAATTTTAGAACCAATGGGAGCGGCCGGGAGCCGCGGAGCGGCGACCGGGCGCTCCTTTAAGCAACTAAATCATTGGAATAATGTAAAAGTAAACCTGGGAATAGGTTAATTAAAATAGTTTGAATCAAATGGTAGAGCAATTCATGATTTAAATAAGATAATAGTTAATTAATCTTTATCGGGATTTGATTTAAAAAGCCGATCATTAATAGAAAAATGAGAAAATGAGTTAGAAATGACATAACTGAGTTCATGAATGAAGTTTACATGCTGGAAATAATCGATAATTATGGGTAAAAAATTGTATTGCCGAGAATTTGAAGTAAAAGCCAAGGATGGTCGAGAATGTAAGGCAAAAAGCCGGGAATAGTCGAGAATGAAGGATATAAAGCCGGGAATAGTCGAGAATGAAGGGTATAAAGCCGGGAATAGTCGAGAATGAAGGATATAAAGCCGGGAATAGTCGAGAATGAAAGGTAGAAAGTCAGGAATAGTCGAGAATGAAGGATATAAAGCCGAGAATATGCGAGAATGTCTAGAATGAAGGGTATAAAGCCGTGAATAGGCGAGAATGAAGGATATAAAGCCGGGAATAGTCGAGAATGAAGGGTGGAAAGCCGGGAATAGTCGAGTATGAAGGATATAAAGCCGGGAATAGTCGAGAATGAAGGGTATAAAGCCGGGAATAGGCGAGAATGAAGGATATAAAGCCGGGAATAGTCGAGAATGAAGGGTATAAAGCCGGGAATAGTCGAGAATGAAGGATATAAAGCCGGGAATAGTCGAGAATGTCGAGAGTGAAGGGTGGAAAGCCTGGAATAGTCGAGTATGAAGGATATAAAGCCGAGAATAGTCGAGAATGAAGGGTATAAAGCCGGGAATAGTCGAGAATGTAGGATATAAAGCCGGGAATAGTCGAGAATGTCGAGAATGAAGGGTGGAAAGCCGGGAATATTCGAGAATGAAGGATATAAAGCCGGGAATAGTCGAGAATGAAGGGTATAAAGCCGGGAATAGTCGAGAATGAAGGATATAAAGCCGGGAATAGTCGAGAATGTCGAGAGTGAAGGGTGGAAAGCCTGGAATAGTCGAGTATGAAGGATATAAAGCCGGGAATAGTCGAGAATGAAGGGTATAAAGCCGGGAATAGGCGAGAATGAAGGATATAAAGCCGGGAATAGTCGAGAATGTCGAGAATGAAGGGTGGAAAGCCGTGAATAGTCGAGTATGAAGGATATAAAGCCGGGAATAGTCGAGAATGTCGAGAATGAAGGGTATAAAGCCGGGAATAGTCGAGAATGAAAGATATAAAGCCGGGAATAGTCGAGAATGAAGGGTATAAAGCCGGGAATAGTCGAGAATGTAGGATATAAAGCCGGGAATAGTCGAGAATGTCGAGAATGAAGGGTGGAAAGCCGGGAATAGTCGAGTATGAAGGATATAAAGCCGGGAATAGTCGAGAATGTCGAGAGTGAAGGGTAGAAAGCCTGGAATAGTCGAGTATGAAGGATATAAAGCCGGGAATAGTCGAGAATGAAGGGTATAAAGCCGGGAATAGGCGAGAATGAAGGATATAAAGCCGGGAATAGTCGAGAATGTCGAGAATGAAGGGTGGAAAGCCGGGAATAGTCGAGTATGAAGGATATAAAGCCGGGAATAGTCGAGAATGTCGAGAATGAAGGGTATAAAGCCGGGAATAGTCGAGAATGAAAGATATAAAGCCGGGAATAGTCGAGAATGAAGGGTATAAAGCCGGGAATAGTCGAGAATGTAGGATATAAAGCCGGGAATAGTCGAGAATGTCGAGAATGAAGGGTGGAAAGCCGGGAATATTCGAGAATGAAGGATATAAAGCCGGGAATAGTCGAGAATGAAGGGTATAAAGCCGGGAATAGTCGAGAATGAAGGATATAAAGCCGGGAATAGTCGAGAATGTCGAGAGTGAAGGGTGGAAAGCCTGGAATAGTCGAGTATGAAGGATATAAAGCCGGGAATAGTCGAGAATGAAGGGTATAAAGCCGGGAATAGGCGAGAATGAAGGATATAAAGCCGGGAATAGTCGAGAATGTCGAGAATGAAGGGTGGAAAGCCGGGAATAGTCGAGTATGAAGGATATAAAGCCGGGAATAGTCGAGAATGTCGAGAATGAAGGGTATAAAGCCGGGAATAGTCGAGAATGAAAGATATAAAGCCGGGAATAGTCGAGAATGAAGGGTATAAAGCCGGGAATAGTCGAGAATGTAGGATATAAAGCCGGGAATAGTCGAGAATGTCGAGAATGAAGGGTGGAAAGCCGGGAATAGTCGAGTATGAAGGATATAAAGCCGGGAATAGTCGAGAATGTCGAGAATGAAGGGTGGAAAGCCGGGAATAGTCGAGTATGAAGGATATAAAGCCGGGAATAGTCGAGAATGAAGGGTATAAAGCCGGGAATAGGCGAGAATGAAGGATATAAAGCCGGGAATAGTCGAGAATGAAGGGTATAAAACCGGGAATAGTCGAGAATGAAGGATATAAAGCCGAGAATATTCGAGAATGTCCAGATTGAAGGGTGGAAAGCCGGGAATAGTCGAGAATGAAGGATATAAAGCCGGGAATAGTCGAGAATGTCGAGAATGAAGGGTATAAAGCCGGGAATAGTCGAGAATGAAGGGTATAAAGCCGGGAATAGTCGAGAATGAAGGATATAAAGCCGGGAATAGTCGAGAATGAAAGGTAGAAAGTCAGGAATAGTCGAGAATGAAGGATATAAAGCCGAGAATATGCGAGAATGTCTAGAATGAAGGGTATAAAGCCGTGAATAGTCGAGAATGAAGGATATAAAGCCGGGAATAGTCGAGAATGAAGGATATAAAGCCGGGAATAGTCGAGAAGAATGATATAAAGCCGGGAATAGTCGAGAATGAAGGATATAAAGCCGAGAATATTCGAGAATATCCAGAATGAAGGGTGGAAAGCCGGGAATAGTCGAGAATGAAGGATATAAAGCCGGGAATAGTCGAGAATGTCGAGAATGAAGGGTATAAAGCCGGGAATAGTCGAGAATGAAGGATATAAAGCCGGGAATAGTCGAGAATGAAGGGTATAAAGCCGTGAATAGTCGAGAATGAAGGATATAAAGCCGGGAATAGTCGAGAATGGAAGGTAGAAAGTCCGAATAGTCGAGAATGAAGGATATAAAGCCGGGAATAGTCGAGAATGAAAGGTAGAAAGTCAGGAATAGTCGAGAATGAAGGGTAGAAAGTCAGGAATAGTCGAGAATGAAGGGTATAAAGCCGGGAATAGTCGAGAATGTAAGGTAGAAAGTCCGAATAGTCGAGAATGAAGGATATAAAGCCGAGAATGGTCGAGAATGAACAATAAAAGCCGTGCGAGAAACAAAAAAAATGAATTAGAGACATAGATGGAATTGATGTTAAATACGCTAATTTTAAAACAATATCTAACTATTATGTTAGAGAATTTTAAAAAGTTTTGACGAGCGTTGGGATGCCGTGCAGCGGCCTCCCAACGCTCGTTTTCTATTTCGATTGCAAGTTAAAATTTGCCATGACAATAATTTTGCCCGACGGCTTAAAATAAATTTTTATTATAAAATAACAAATTAAAAACCTCGCTTTAAATTAATTAAATAGATTTTAGAAATAAAAATGAAAAGTTTTTAATTTTATATTAAGTCTATAATTTGAATATTTTAACGATATATTTTTAATTTTCAAAATGAAATTTTACTCGATATTTATTTTTTTATTCAACTAATTAATTCACATCTTTTAAAACATATGGGATTAACATCAATTCACTTTTCTTAAAATTTATATTCGTCTTTAAATAAATTTATATATGAAGATTATATTGTATAACCTAGAGATAAATTTTTAAAATTTAATCTAGAGATTCATACCCTTTTGAATTAATAAGATTATTTTTAACCTGATTATAAAAATTTGAAATTTATAAAAAATATTTCAAAATAAATAATTTCTCATAATTATTAATTTTCATAGCATTATATATCCTCATTATAATTTTTTCTCGTTTAGAATTTTCTAATTTAAAATATTTAGGGAAATTTAACCATTCCATACATATATAGATGATTCTACTATGATCAACATCTTTTTGAATATTTCCTTATATAATTCATTAAAAAAATATTTAATAATCAAAATAAATATATTAAATTTATATTTTCAATTCATTATTAATTTTTTCATGGATGCTTAATATTTTTAATGGAAATCTGATTATAATTATTACCTTAATTTGAAAATAATTATTTCAAAATTTTTTATTGCATGATACTTTTTAAATAAATATTCTACGTAAAATTTACGTTGTAAAATAACATTTTTATTGTTAAATAATAATATTTTATATTTTTATTCTTATATTTGTTGTAATATAATTAATTTTAAAATTTTATTTATAATTCAATATATTGAATGCAATTTTTTTAATTTTTAAGCAATAATAATTTTTTTTTTATCACTTCCTTCTTGTATTAATCACCCATTAATTCTGAATTCTTTCAATAATGATTATCTTTTGTTTAAAAATTTTGTTTATATTCTAATTTTTAAATAAAATTATTTATTTTTATTTGACCATTGAGAATCATCTAGTATATTTCAATTTCAAATTGATGATGTATGGTATACATGATGGATCAAAAGTAATTTCGAACTAAAAAAATTTTTTAATTAAAAACGAATTTTTATTTCCAAGTCTTTTTTTTCAAATTTTCTCCTTCAAATATTTTAAATAATTTTTATAGGAAAGGTACTTTTAAATCATGATTTATCTTTGTTAAATTATATTTTAATTATAATTATCAAAAAATTTGAATATATTTAATCATATCTTGATTTAAAGTATTATTTTTTATTTAAAAGAATATGCTTTATAATTAAAAATTTAATTTTATAAACTTTTTAAAATATAAAAATTGGTTAGGATTGAGTTCATTTATAGTAAATAATACTTTTATTGTACAGCGTTAAAAATGCTAGATATATTTTTAATTTATTTTTATTTTAGATATAATAAGCAAGCCGAAGAGAAAATCTATAAAGTTACTTTTTTAATTACAATATTAATTGATTATAAATATTCAAGCAATAAATTAGGAAAATGAAAAGCCCTTAAGAAATATTTTGTAATGTTTCTTGATATATTTTGATTTATACAATTTGTACTTAGGTACAATGGAAAATGAAAGAAGTAACAAATAATATCAACAGTAATAATATCAAAATAAAGAAAGAAAATTTCTTCTTAATAAAACAAAAATTATATTCATTTTTTTGAAATTTGTCTTTTTTCGTAATTATTATTAAGAAATAAAAATTTCGATTTTATTTATATTTTTTATAATATTTACTTTTCAAAATTTGATTATTGAAAAAATTATGATATTATATGTATACATAATTTTAAAAATCTTTCCTTTTGCAGAATTTTTAAATATATTTATTCATATAAAAAATTGTACTATATTCTTTTTTTAATTTTTAAAAAGATAAAATTAAATATAATTTTTTATCAATATTTAAAATAGAATCAATTTTTGTATTGCGCCTTTATCTATAATCGTATGATTGACTCTCAAATCTAATCATTATATAATTTCTTTGAACCAAAAGCTTCATAAGATACACAAGAAAGGGATAAAATAGTCCCTACTCCCTAATATGGAAAGAATATGAATATTTATTATTATTTGAATTTTATTAATATATTTTTTATGAAACAAAAATAATGCATTGGCAATATTTTCATATTTTTACACTATATAATTTGTTTGCCAGTTTATTTTTATTATTTTATAAATTAAAAGAATTAATTTGACTTAAATTAATTTCAAAAGAAGGTTTAGGCAATCATTATCGAAAAGTTTCCAATAAATAATTTATTTACTCATTTTTAACAATTTTTTAATATAAAATTTTTTCACATTTCGAAATCGAAAACTATATTTCCAAAGATTTAATTTATAAAATTTTTTGATTAATAGCCCATTGAATTTTGATTTAGGCGCTCATTCCATTTGCTGTAATCGCCTATGATGTAATATTTCTATATTTAAATTGTAGCAATAAATTAATACATTATAAATTAATGGCTTATCCGGAAATCTCCTTTATTGCATTGTATTTCTTGTTTTTTTTATTTTTAAATTTTTATTTCAATTTTTTAATTTTTATGTTTTTTCCAAGAATTAATCGAATCATAGCAAATTTATTTTAATTTTTATTCGAAATTAATAAAATATTCTATGCGTTTCGTGAATTCAGAAAGAATTTAAAAATATTTAATTTTACTATTGTATTTTATTTAATTAAATTTTACCTTTAATAAAATAATTATAAATTCTTTTTTCTAAAAAATTTATAACATTTGAATTATAATTCATTTAATTTTTACAAAGTATGCATATAAATAATAATTTAACTTTATTTATTTTTAATACCCCATAATTATATATCTAGATCAGGGTGTCCCAATTGCCGCGAAAATGCGGCATTTGCCGCATTTTCGAACCCCTCGCCGCATTTTTTCCGCATTTTTTACTTTTGCCGCATTTTGCCGCAATTTCCCAATTTTTACTGAAATCGCTTAAAATTTCATAAATTTGCTTTGAATTATTTTTGAAATAATTTTTTAATTTATTTGTGTAAAAATAATGAAAAAAAGACTTCATTTTTATCTCTAATTTAATTATATTGTACAGATTTTATTTCCTTTACTGCCTTCTGAGCTGCTGATTTCCGCATCTTTTCCAATTGTTCTATTAACCAATTGTTGGTTTGTTAAGCATAATTTAAGTATAGGAAGTCCATCCTTTATCTATAAACTTTTCATTTCACTAATAGATTCGAAAATTTTCACAAGACATTTATATTTAGAACAGATATTCCAATCAGTGGGGTGACCCAATTGCCGTATTTTTCCGCATTTTTTACTTTTTCCATGGGCATTTTTGAATGAATTTTTTTCACAACGGCCATTTTATATAAAATTTTTCACTCTGCAACCATTTTTTAAGCTAAAATTTTTCGCTGCGCGGCATTTTTGTTGAAAAAAGGCAATAGGAAATATTTCGAATAATTTTAAAATGAATTCTTAGCGAATTTTAAGCTTTTTTAAAAAATGCCGCCGCATTTTTGATACTTTTTGACTAATTTTTGCCGCATTTTTTATGCCCAATGCCGCATTTTCGGTCAAATGAATGGGTCACCCTGATCTAGATTTAAAGCCGTTCCTAATTTTTTCGGTAAAAGAAATTTATAATTTATAAAATGCATTTTCAATATTTTTATAATTTATTCTAATTCCATTTTAATTTAATAATTTTACTTATTAAAAAAAGACACAATAAAATAGATAATTATATACAATTTTTCATTAATAAACATCTATATTTATAATTCATTTTTTCATTAATATTTATTAAAATAATTAAAAAATTTATCATAGAAATTTATCCAGATCATCTGTGAAAATTAAAATTTAATCCATCTTTCGAGGTATTTATTTTGAATAATTATTTTACTATATTATTAGTTTATGTTTAGAATTTAATTTATTACCTTTAGATTTAGTTTTAATTTTTTTTATTTATATTTAATTCAGTTTTTTTATATTTGAATATAATTTTAATATTAATTTATTTTGACGGAATAAATCTATTTTTTTGGTATTTTCTCCATTTTAACAAGTACTGGATAAAAATAAATTATTAATTTCGATTTTTTTAATTTTATATATTTACAGTAAAAAAAGGTAATTAATGAAATTTTGAAAATGGATGATCCTGATAAATAATATAAAAATAAATTATTTAACAAAATTTATTCTCGAAAATATTTAAAATGATATTAAATAATTACTTCTTATATTAATTTCTGAGTAATTTTCTTTATTCAATTTAAATAAAAATTATAAAATAGAATTTTAATTTTCGATAGTTTATTTTTACTTTTCTATGGAATAGGAAAGATAATAATATTTAAAGTTTCTTGAAAACTTAATCCAATAATATTCTAACGAATTTAAATTTATCTAGGCGTAAACTAAAATTCAAAAGAATTTTACAAATTTTTTTATAAAATATTTTCTTATTTTTTTTTATGATTTCTTATTTTAATTTTTTTTATAAAATGATTTTTAAAGGGAAAATTTATTTAATATTTTTTAAATTTATATCTTTATATAGAGTGAAATATAAAAATATTATTTTGTTAAAATAATTATTTGCTTGAATAAATATTAAATTCACCTATTTCCATCAATTTAATTAAATATTTTAAGAAATAATAAAAACTATTATGAGTTCATATTTTTTGATATATTATTTTAAAAATAAAATTTTCAAAATATTTTTCAATAAATCTTGCTTTGGATTTCTCGGATAGAGGCAATTGTGTAGAAAAATATGATAGCATGCAAAATCAATTCATCAACCATTTTGAATAACAAAGTGCTAGCCCAAACAATCCATATGCAATCTTAAAAAAAGACATTTTGATTTGTATTAGAATTTTAGGGGTAATTATATGATTTTTTAAAATTTTATTAGAATTTAAAATTATAATTACATTATAAAATTGAAAAGAATTATATCTTTTTCAATAATTTCTAGGTTATTAAATTTTTAGTTACTTCACAATTTTATATTTTGAAGTTATATAATAATTTTTATTTCATAATGACCATTTTTCTGAGATTTAATTTAATTCTTATATGATGAATTCAATACTTATTAATATTTTTTAAAATTATTATTGAAAAATTAATTGAAATTAGTATTCTTTTTAAAATTTCCTTTTTATTTGTTGAAAAAATAAATAATATGAATCATTCTAATTTCTTTCTTAAAGAAATTTAATTTGCCCTTAATTAAATAAATAAATATTATTTTTAAATGAATATTATATTTTTTATATTATCATTATTAATATTTCATTAAATTATATAATTTATTAGCAAAATTTACTTAAAATTTTAAATACCATTTTTCCATCTACTTCAGGGTCGTTAAAAATTTTTCTGTTATAATTTTTAAATATATTATTTTTTTTAAATACATTCTTGTTAGTATTTTATATAGTTAAAATTAAATTTATTTTTCTTATTATCAAATTTTAAGGATTGTTTACTTTAAAACAAGAAGAAGGACAAGCGATAGTAGTTTATGTCTTAGATAATGAGATGATTGTATTGATGAGAATTATTTAGGAAAATATATTTTTTAGACAAATTTAAACTAAAAATATTTTTTAAAATTATATTTGTAGTATAATTGCATAATATTTTAATTTTATTTTCATTTAATTAAATCCTACATTAACATTTTTATAAACTTTTTGCTTGTTAGTAATGGCAAATTAATAATTTTAGAGATTTATCTCTCTTTTTTACATTCTTCTAATAAAATATTATTTATCTATTTGTTCAAAATTCTCAGTCAATATTTGTTCAAATATATACAAGATATTAATGATAGGACTTTTATTCTATAATGGAATTAAATTTTTTTACAATTTTTATCCATTTTTTTAAATTCATTATTATTTAAACCCAATTATGCTTTTATTTTATAATTTTATCTTATTTAATTTTCCTACTATGCTAAGAATTTATAAAACATAATTAAAATATATTTTATACAAGATCAATTAATTTGATTTTCATTGAGAAAATTTTAAAATAATTATTGATTACTTTCTAAAATATCTTACTTCCATTATATTGCATACTAATTTTTAATAATTATTTTTCATTTGAATAAATTTATATTATTTTATCATATTGAATTTATTCAACTATTAAATATATTCATCAAAAAATCCATGTTTATTTTAAAAATTTTTTATTCTATAATATCAAAAATATATATTTAACAATTATTTCATATTTACACACTTTTTCTCATTTATTTTTTTGAATAATATTTTAATTGTTTTAATATACTATTATAAATTATTTTTAATTAAAATATCGGAAATTATTTTTCATTTTTCTAATAATTTATTTCGCATTTCTAAAAATTTTAAATATATTCAATTATTACTACATTAATTTAAAAATTGTTAAAATTTAACTTAATTTTAAAAAAAGAAATTTTTATGTAAAATTTCATCTTATATTGAGAATAAGAAAGTTTTGAAATTTTTCATTAAAATTAATATTTTTAGAAATGAAATTCTAATTTACTAATTTTTTAAATATAAGCATTGAGGCAAATAGTTCACTGCCTCGCCAATATTCTTTCCTGTATTTACTAACTGATGAAAAGCAAGCGGGTACACTAAAATTTATCATCAAAAGCATAAAATTTTTAACGATTTTTTTTTCATTAAAAATTTTAAGAATATATATTGCATATATTTTTCAATTCATAAGCGGCTTCATCATCTTTTAGCGAATCATTGGTTGATATGGAAGGAGAAAGAATATTATTTTCTTTTTTCAGTATGAATATAATTTTTTAAATTAATATTAAGAAATTTAGAAAATTAAATTTAATTTTAATAATCTCGACCAGTAGGTCAGATTTTATTCCGAGAATGCTTGATAAAATAATTTTAAAATTGTTTCATATTAAATGAATTTTTCCATAATAGAATTTATATTTATGAATAATGTAGGCAGAGTATGAAAAATTACATTGACATTAAAAAAATCAGATCTTTTCAGTTTTAATGATTTATTTTGCTCTTTAATTAATTTTAAATAAATTATTTTTTTTTCTCATATATGTACTGAATTTGAAATTATTTAGTTTTTGTTTATCCAAGATAATTATATTTTAAAAAAAATTTCTACGGATATTATATAATTATATAAAATTATATATTTTTCATTACGAAGTATTTTACAATTTTTCTTTTATTTTATATTTATTATAATTATATATAATCTCTTAGTACAATTCGTTTCTTAATCTCATAAAACTTCTTTCATTATATAAAAAAATTTTATTTATCTTTTTATCATATTAATAAAATTATTTCATGAAATTAAATTATGAAATTGGAATCAAGATTTTGGTGCCGATTTGAATGTGCCGTCAATGGCCCAATTTTCCTTTTACAAATATATATATTAATTATTTATTTATTATTTGTAATTTTTTTTATTTAGCTCTGGTTATTAATATATTAGAAATAATTTTTTAATAAAAATTATGTATCTCGCCATTTCATTTAAAATATTACCTCTACAATGCATTTAATTTATTATATATATATTCCAAATTAAATTATTATTTTTTTAAATTTAAAAAATTTAATATTTATTTTAATTTTTTTGTTTTTTTGAGCAAACAATTGGACACAATTGAATCAGATGAGGAAGCGGTCTTAAAAGCCTTGGTAAAAATTTTTATATATCTTTTAGCATTTTAATTAAGATTGCTCGCATTAACCCACGCCAATGACATATCTTAACTGAATTCAATTACTCCAACATTTTCGACAGACATACAAGAATTGGAATCTAGATTAATAGAAAAATCTTAATTAAACTTATTTATAAATTTTTTTCTTATGATCCATTTTATTTTTTAACCAATCAATCTTTCTTTATTTAAAAATTTTTATCAATCAAAGAATATAAGTTTGAAAAACTATAAATTAAATGTTTCTTTTTTTGAATTAATTATTTTCTAATTTACCTTTTTTATTTTTCATTTTCTTTAAATTTTATTTTACTTAATAATTTTTTTAATAAAAATTTTTACATTTTTATTAAAAAATTTTAAGAATTTTTAGCGGGATAAATAATTTTTTTTTCATTATATTCTAAAATTCAATAGCACAATTTAAAATTCATAAATCAAAGTTTATTCTGTAAATTTATTAATTTATATTTATATTAATTTCAATTTTTTAAATATATTAAATTTTCTTATTATTTAATTTAATTTTATTTTTCTTTTAAAAATTAATTATATTTAACTTAAAAAATTTGTAATATCAAATAAAACAATTAAAATTTATTCTTTTATATAATTTATTGAAAAAATATCAGTCTAAAAAATTGTCAGATATTTAATGTATAATATATATAAATATTTTTTGATTTAGTAAAATAATTTTCGAATTTTTTATATTTAAATAATTTTTATTTTTTTCTAAAATTATCATTTTAATTTTATTTTTTGATTTTATTTATTTTTTTTGAATTTATTATTATGTTGAAAGAAAATTTTTGGCTTTTTTATTTTTTTTAAATTTTTTTCATTAAATGTAAAAATTTATTTTTCTATTATATTTCTATTTTATTATTTTATTCTAGTGGACTTTTATTAAGTTAATTAATTAAAAATTATTTTTATATTTCTTTTATCATTATTATCTGCAATTTTTAAAATTTCTATTTATTAAATAAAACTTCTAAATTTTCTTTAAATTATTTTACAATTTATTTTGTTTTTAATTTTAAAATTTAAATAATGAATAAGAAATAATTTTATAAATAATATAAAAATTTTCCATTCAGTCAATATTTGGTATCCTTTGAATCCTGGCTCGTTTTCTTCCATTATTGTAAATGTTTTCATGAATTGTTTATTATCAACAATCTCAAATGTATTATCAAAACACTTCCATTTTTAATTAATTTATGTCCTTTGGAAAAATTTGTATTGCATCGTGCCTGGTTGAGGCCCAAGAAAGATCCTTTTTTTTTGTTTATATTGCCTTATTGATTATGTAGAATACTATATTTTCTGTAGCTGCTTTATTAGCTTATGTTTTGCATAATGAATAATTTCAAATTTTATTGTAACAAATCGTTTTGATAAGTAGCATTCTTTAAATTTAAATATTTATATTTATTTTGACAATTATAATATGGATGTCAAAAAATTTATTAATTGATATAATAAAAGATAATTAATTAAGACCTAAAATTTTCACTTTTCAATAGAGCGGAATTTTTCTGTCTGCTTTTTGAAATGTGGCTGTGATCAGGTAAATATAATAAAATTATTTTTTTTTATAAAATACATTTATTGAAAAATTTAATGGATTAATTAAATTTTATGTATTATTGAAATTATTTTAAGTTAGAAGAAATATTTTTCACAAATTATAATAAATTTTTTGGCATATAGCATGAGAGATTGTAAGATCATCATTATTGGAACCCAATGGTACATTTAATTTTTCGCTATAAATGTCATCTCTTATTGTGATAATTAGCTTTTTTCTTTTTATTTGTAAAACACAAAAACGGTGTTAATATTTTTAATTTAATTTTTATATTATTTTCTCTCAAATAAAATATTTTATTAATTTTTTTTTTTGAAAAATACTAAAATATTTCTTTATACAAATATTTTTATTTTTTATTTCATCTTATGACAATGGCGAAAAAATGTTTATCTTAGATTTTTATATCATATATAAATTTTTCATATAATTATTTTTTGCAAATTTGTTATAAAATATAAAATTATATTATTTAAAAAGTAGAAAAGAAAATTTTAACTTATAAATTCTTTCCTAAATACAAACTTCTTTACTTGAATTTTGGCATAAATTTAAAATCTAAAAGCATAATGTTTAATTTTTTATTTTATTTTTTTAAATTTTTTATAAAATTCGATGATTGATATTTTATTTAAATTATATTAATTTTATATTTATTTTATATTTATAAATTCTATAGCTTTTTTAAATTTGAAAGTTTTTTTTAAAATTATTTTGGCATAATAAATATTATTTGAAATAACCTTAATGATTATTTTTAAATTCTTCAATCTCCTTTATTTATTTTCATTCTTAAAAAATTTAATTATCTCTCCAATTTTTAATCATTTTATAATTTTCTTATAAATATTTATTTTTGATATATAAGTTCGACTAAATAATATATTTTATAATATTTTAAAATTTATGTCATTGATAAAATATATTTTTATAATTTATAAATTTTTTATATTTTTTCTGATTTATCTTTTTTACTACAATTTGATAATCAAAATTTTTAGATTTTATTTAATATATTTGATTTTTCTTGAATTAAATGCAATTTTTTAATCATATTTTTTTGAATATTTATTTATAACTTTTTCTTGATAAATCTATCGATTTTTCCTTGATAAATAATTTATTCATCGATTAAAAATATATAATAACAGAAAATATTAAATAATTTAATATTTTATTGATCAATTTACATTTTTATACAAAAAATTTTTCTTTTAATAAATTGTATAATTGTAATAATTATTATGGTCCTAACCTGCACCATTGTTTTAAAAATAGGATTTTTTTAATAATATTTTAAAATTCGTTAAAATAATATTTTTTCATACTATCTTCCATACTCATTTTTTCACTTAATATTTTTTAAAAAATTATTTTATTAAAAAAAATAAAATTTTTAAATTATTTTATTTTATATAATTTTTTTATAGAATATAGATATTTTCGAATAATTAATTTTCAATAGAATAAAATCAGGGCCATTGAATTTTAAAAAATTCAAAAAATTTTTAACTTAATTTCAAGCTCAAATTCGAGATCACTTTCCTATAATATTGATTTAAATTTAAAATTTTTCGATTAATTAGTTTTTATTTACTATATTTCAATGAGAATAATTAATTTTACTTTTCACCTTTTTAATTATTAATTCATAGGAAAACGGAATATAATTAATTTCATTGAAATCTATCTAAAATTTAGAACTTTTAAAATTTAAACTTCTTCATAAAAATAAATTATTTCTTTTGTACAATTAAATGATAAGACCAAATTATTACAAAATGCATACAAATATTTTATCGATTTTAAATTTTAGCTGATTAATTCATTGAATTTAAAAATACTTCATTATTATCAAAAAATTTTCATAGTATAATTATAATAAATAATTTTTAATTTATTTTCATTTGATTTTATTTATTTTTTTAAAAAATAATTTTTATACAATATTTTTTTTTCAAAAAAAGCATTGATTGTGCTTCGGCAAATTAAAAAATTTCATTTTTGTTAATTTTTGCTTCTTTTGATTCTCCCAGTTATTATTAATTAATTTATTATTTTCACTAATTATATAAAATACCAATGTATTTTGCGAAAAGACTTGGCTCGATTAGCCATTTTGGCAGGTCTCTCTTGTTATCATATATAAAATTTAATATTTATTATTTATTTTGTCCGAATAAATTTTTTGATATTATATTTCTATTATATCGAAATCATCTTTCATTCGAACAATGTATATTTAAAAAATAATGATAAAAATTTAACAAATATTTTTTTTGTGAAAGTGATTGTTTCAGAATTGTTTAAATTTTTGAATGCAGTATTGATATTTTTCTTTTTATGGCGATCTTTCAAGGGCAAATTTTTAAAAAAATTGATAAATAAATTATCAAATTATACACTTTTTCCTTTAAAATTTAAAAAAATATATTCTATTTAATTTCACTTTTCTTTATAGCTTTTTTTTTTAATTTAAAAATTTTTTTATTATTTTTAACATTTATTATTTTTAATTTAATAATATTAGAGTCTTATATTTTTTAATCGAATATTTTTTATAGTAAATATTTTTCATATCTATTATTCTTCATATATATACATAATACAATTTATTATATTATACCATTTATATATGAATTATTTTTATCTTCTATAAAAATAAATTATCTTTTAAGAAAAATTACTATATATTTATACTCCAGAATTTCATATTCTCAAATTATATACATCAACGATATTTTTTTATATTCTAATTTTTATTCATAATTATATAATATAATAAATTATATATTAATTCAAGAAAACCATTCGCAATTTACCGGCTAAATATTCTGATATTCTCCCTTCCAATGTAATTCTTATCTCAAAATCTTTGTGCAATAAATTTTTAGATTGAGTTCACATTTTCATAAGAGATTAGAATATTCAAAATTCCTGTGGATTAATGCTTTTTTGAATTCGCTAATTTAACACTGAAATTCCTCGTAGTAGATACAATTTGCTACACTTGTTATTGATGGAAGAGCGCATTAATTAATTTATTTTTACAAATTTTTTATAAAAAATTTACTCGGTTATTATTTATCGTCGAATTGTTTTATTTTTTAGTATATAAAATATTTATTTTAACAATTTTTCACTTGAACAATGAAAAATTAAATTTAATAAATATTAATCGTGATTATTATTTTCATAAATTTAATCATTTAAATATGTAATTAAATAATTTGTATTAAATTTTTTTAAATTTTTAATTTAATATTTTTTAAAATTAAATTTTATTTAACATTAAACAGTGAACTTAGTTAATATATTTTTTAATTATTTTAATATTAATTTATGAATTCTCTTAAAAACTAGTTGTCCGTTACCGTTTGGCCAATCTGTAATTATTCCAAGCCATTATTTCACAAATCATTTAATTATATCTATAATATTTTTAATGCAATTTATTGATTTTATAATTTATTGAATTATAAAAATTATAATTGAATTTCTTGATAATTCAATCATTCATTAATTTGTTCAAATAGAAAATTATCAATTTTCTAATATTTAAATATATTTATAATGATAAGTGACGTTCAAATTATTTAAATAATTTTCAAATTTTTGTTTCTTTAATTATTTTCATTAATTAGATTCACGAAAGAATTTTAGTATTTTCTAGGATTTGAATAGGTTTTATTTATATTCATTTTGCATTCATTTCTTTTTATGATCTAAATAATCGATTTATTTACATGAAATATTCAATATTTCGGTAACAAAATCATATCATTTTCCTTAACGAAAAAATAAAAAAAATTTATAACTTTTCATTCATCCAATATTTTTCCATAAAATCGACAATAATAAAATAACATTTTTCCCTTTATTCACGCACATAAATAGCTTTATTAATAGATACGTCGGCCAATTAAATAAAAATAATCAATTATTTTACCAAGCTTGAAAGAGCATTTTACTATAGTATTTTGAATCCATTTAAAATAAACTATATTTATTTTATTAAATTTTTAAATTAAGAAATTGAATTTTGCATATATTTTATTCCATTTTTATTAATATTTGAATTTTTCATATATACGAAAGATGTAATTTATTTTTTATAATTTAATTTTTTGTATAAATTTCATTTATCTATTTACAACATTTATTATGTATAGTTTTTAATAATTTTTTAAATTAATTTTTTTTTATTTAATAATTTTTTAGTTTCATTTCAATTTTTTTATTTTTCTAAAGATTGTATTTCAAGCCATTATAATAAAATTTAAATTTATTTTTTTAATTATTTATTTAATTCAATTTTAAGAATATTAATTTCCATTAAAAATGAATGTATCATTTTTCGTTTAATTTAATTATATTTTCAATTCCTTTTATATTTATTTTTTAAATAATAATTTAATATGGATAAATGTCTTTTCACTTTAAATCTAATTCTAAAAATAATTATTTTAACTGTTATAAATTTAGTATTAAAAAAATAAATAATAATTAAAAAAAGATAGAAATTAATGAGTTAAATTTATTTTTTTAATTATTTAAAATTTTATATCTAATTTAATTTTATAAAATATAATTATACTAAATAATAAAAATATTCTTTATTTATTAAAAATTTAATTAAATCTTATTATTTTTATATTTAATTAAATTAAATAATTTAAGCTGGCCTACTTGTGAAAATGTATTTTGATTGCCGTGAGTACAGCAACTTTTTCTTTTCTTTGAAATTTGATGATTTAAGAGATAATTTAATTGATTTTTCTGGGAATTTGATAAAATTATTAAAATTATATAAATTTCTTAAAGAATTATTAGTCTAAATTTATAGATTTTAGTCCTCAATTTTTGTAAAAATTACATAACTTATTTTATTAATTGATTTTTATTAATATATTATAATTTTATTTAAAAAAATTTTTTTCTGGATAATTGGCATCTAAAAGAGCTATCAAAAATCTTTTATATGATATAATATAATTCGTAACGAACTCAATAATTATTGATTATTATAAATATAGAAAATAAATTTAATTATTTTGTGTTACATAAATTTTTTTTTCTTAATTTTAAAGCACTAATTTTTCATTTCGCCAAAAAATAAAATCATCTTTTTTCCGAAGCAAAATAACTGGTATAACAATGGATAAAATATATAAAATAATAATAAAATTAATTTTTAGCTTTTTATAGCTTATTATCTTTTTATTAAAAAAAATTTTATATTAAAATAATTTAATTTATAAAAATCGACATTTTGATCCGTTTTTCTTTAGAGTTACAAATTTTCGAGAATAAACATATTCCAAATTTCTTCGTCCTTTTCTACTATATCGCATAATAAACAAAGAAGAATTCATCAAGCAATCTTAATTTTGCTCTAATATTGCATGCATGAAATTGAAAAAAAACTTTCATAAATTGTTTTTATTGGGATTATCCATTTTATTTTTCATATCAGTAATTTAAAAAAATTTATTTATATATTATATTTAAATATTTTTACTATAATTTCTATAATTTTTATCTATACATATGAATATGCCTTTTTTCTTTTAATATCCATTTTAATATTTTTATAAATTTTAATATTTATAATAAAGTGATTTATATATTTAATTATTTCCTTTCTACATAAAAAAATAGTTTGATAAACCTTTTTTTAATAAAACAGCTATTTTAACATCCAAAGCAATATTTTTAGAAATTATAATTATTTGTAAAAGGAAAGAAAGATAAAATCTAAAATTTTTTATTGCATTAATAATTTTTTTCTAATTCTACAATTTTTTCCCATTTCATTTAGTCGTAAATTTTTAAAATTTACTGTTTATTAGATTTACCGATATTATTTTCTACTGTTTGTGGACATTATGTAGTAACTTTCATTTATTTTATGTCTTTAGGATTTCGATTAATATTTTTTGATAAATATGATCATATTTAAAATTATATCTTTTTGCTTTTTTTATAAAATTTTAATTTGGCAATTATTTTCTTATTTTTTTTATTTTTCATAATCTAATTATTTTACTAATATAATTAAAAAATTTCAATATATCATATAAAAAATATTATATATAATTATAAATTTATTTTTTTGTGAAAATTATATTTTATCGCTTTTTTAATTTTTTTAAATTTTTATCTAATTCGATTTTAAAATAATAATATTTATTTTTACAGTCTAGATTTTTTTTCGCAAATTTACAAGAATATTATATATTTGTCAAATAATTTTTTTCATTTAATTTATAATTTTGAATCGCTGATTGGGTGTTTTTTTATCAAAAAAAACTGTATTTTATAAAATTTCCTTATTTCTTTAGTCATCAATTTTATAAATTTTATTATTATAATAGACGATAATTAAATTTTTTAATTAAAAATTTATTTACTTTTGTAAATTAAAAATTTTAGTTTAAAGGATCTTTATATATGATTTGTTAAAATTTTAGAAAAAAAATATGCATAATTAGATAACTATAAACCCAATTATTAAAGCTATAAATATATTAATCAAACTAATTATTTTGAAAAAAATAGATTTTTATTGTAATTAATTTTAAATAAAATTTTCGTTAATTTTATTTAATATAAATAATATTTTTTATTAGATAATAAATTTCTTTGATTTAATATGTATTTGAGGCACTGATAAAAATATATTTGTAATTAGTTAAATAAAAATAAGGTTTTCAAAAATTTTTTAAAAATATAATATTATTTTTACTATTTTTTTAATTAGATTTCTTCTTAAAATCAGACAAGTTTATTACGAAAAAAAGGAAATAAATGATAAATACAACATTTTTCAATAAATTTTCAAGATTATTTTTTTTTTACATTTTTGATTCTAAATCAATTCAATTATTCCATTTAAATTTAAATAATTTTTTTAATCCAACAATTTATAGAATTCATTATTCCCTCAATTTTATTTAAAATCCAACAACAATTTCATATTTAATTCTTTAATTTTGAAAATTAATTATCATTTTATAAATTTATTCTTAACAAGTGGACGTAATGGAAGTGGGGCGTAAGAGAAGTGACTGTAAGGAATATATGGGCCAAAGTAATATATGGGAGAGGGTCATATGTTGGGACTTGGGAGGGTTTGTAAACGCGCCAAGGCGCGTTAAACTTACCCTAGGGATTCTGACTTTGAAATTATTCAAAGGTCGTGTACAGGCTCGCTTCGCTCGCCCGCTTTCCTAAGGTAGTGTGCAGGTTCGCTTCGCTCGCCCGCCTTATTAAAATCGAGGGCAGGCTCGCTTCGCTCGCCAGCCTTTTTAAGGTCGTAGATTCGAATTTAATTTTTTGAACCGGTTTAAAAACCGTTAAATGGAAGGATCATAAAATTAATTATTAAAATCGAATTCTTCATATTCCAATACCCACATAACCCATTTTTCACACTTATTGGAGAAAATTTTCATTTTTAAACCGGTTTGCAAACCACCTTTTGCGCGGATTACAAAATGCATGTCATTTTTGAATTCCACATGTTCGAAAACCCCGGAATCCCAAATTTCATCTCATTCTGTCAAATTTCTATTTTTTAACTTTTTTGAACCGGTTTGCAAACCGCCCTTTGCGCAGAACAAAAATTTGAAGTCATTTTTGAATTCTCCATAGTCGAAAACCCCTAAATTTCACTTCATTCTGACAAATTTTATATTTTAGAAATTTTAAACCGGTTTGCAAACCATCTGTTGCGCAGATCTCAAAATGGATTTCATTTTTGAATTCTCCATATTCGAAAACCCCTGAGTCCCGATTTTCACCTCATTCCGCCCATATTTACATTTTTTGAAATTTTCTAAACCGGTTTTCAAACCACTTCTTGCGCGGATTTCAAAACTGATGTTATTTTTGAATTTCCCATACCCGAAAACCATGAGTCCCAATTTTCTCCATCCAAATCCTACTTCCACAATAGGGTTAGCTCTGGTGTGGGATATGGCCAAATCATGACCTGCGCATAGAACTTAACAAACTCCTCCTAGGCCAAGCTGCGCATCCCTGCATGCTATATACCATTTTGAATTCCACACTTGGGTGCGGGTCTCCAGCTATATTTCATTTCAAAAGACCCACCCAAAAAAAGTTACAAACGAAAATGTAAAAAAAGCGGTCAAATTCTAAGTCCAAAAACCGGTTTTCTCCCTCTGCTAACCATGTGGCCAAACTCAACCTCAAACCAAACCCTCTTAAATTACTCTAAATGAACGCTTTTTGGATGCATTTTTCCAAACCCCATCCCCCAACTCCCATCCGGAACTTTATTATAAGCCAAAACCGAGGCGACAAAGCTTTTTATATTGTATATAAAAAATATATTCAAAATTTTTTAATTTAAAATGAAATAAAAAATTTCTAATATTCAACAATTTAAATTTAGTTTACTATATAAACGATATAAATTGAAAGATATTACTAAATCGGAAATAAATATAATGCAAAAAATTTTTAATTAATAAATAATTTTTTTTCCATTCTAAATTTAATTCATTTTTTAATTTAAAATTATAATTTTAGTTTATTTAAATTTTGGATATATATTTAAATTTTATATTTAATAATTTTTAAAAAAATTTTATTAAATATTTAAGATTCTTTAATATTTTTAATAAATGTTTTATATTATTTTATTTGATTATAAATTTTTATATTTAATTATTTTATAATAATTTTTATAAAAAATTAGAATGTTTAACTATATTTAATTCAGTATTCATATAAATATTTTTTCAAGCATTATCCACTATTTTCCCATCAATTTAAAAAATCAAAAATTTAAAATATTTTTAAATTTATTTTAACTTTCAGAAAATTATAGTTGTCTATAATTATCTTGTTGAAGAGAGTGTTTTATTTCTCTTGGCCCAAAAGAATATAATTATTATAAAATTTATTATTATATTATCCAAAGAAATTTTCCTTTATTAATATTCCTTTTCTGGCTCCTGAAGAAAATTTGGCATCCAAAAAATTTAAAACTGCCTAACTACTTATAATAGAATTTGATGTAATTTAAAATTTTGATATCATATTTTTTTGTATTGCTAAGCAGATAATGTTCAAATTTAATTTAATTTCTAAATAATTTTAAATTTTCGTTCATATTTTGCATTTTAATATTTATTTAGATTAAAAGTATATTGTTAAGCTTATCTCCACATTCGAATTAACTAAAAAAAATACAATTTTTTCCAATTGCTTACATAAATTTATTTAATTATTCTGGAATTTCATTCAATAGAATTTTCTAATTTATAATATTATCAGTGGATCCACTGCATAAAAGTACACTTTGTATTTTGGACAAATATTCATTTATTTGATTATTAGATGCAAATTAAAATATTTTTATATGTAGATTTTAAATATTTATTTTCCTTCATCCATTCATTCCATATATTTATAATTCCTAAAATTTTTTCTTTATTTTGCCTACATTATTAAAATTTTAATTTTTTAAAATTATTTCTATTTTATCCATATTTTGTTAATTTATTTTATTAATATATTTTTTTCTATCAGAAAAATTCCATTTCAAAATCGTCATTAACGAAATTTTTCGCGTTAAATTAGTGAATTGATTATTTACCGTCTGAATATCCAAATGAATGTTATTAATAATTTGAACTATTAATTTGCATATTGTTTGGCATATCCATCTATGCATGATAAACAATAAATTATTTTTCTCTTGCAGAATATATTGAATAAATATTTCTTAACAACTTTATTTTTTAAATTTTAGTTGATCTTTATTAGAAATAAAAAATCTTATTTAAAGTAAGATTTATCAATAGAATAAAATTAATTTTAAAGTATTAAATAAATAAATTTTTTTATATATTTTATTATTAATTTTTTTGATAAAATATTACATTTATTCCTATCTTTTTCCTAATATGAAAAATTAATATTTCTATACCAGAATTTGTATGTATATTATTATTTATTTTTGGACTTGAATTTTTAGCTTTTGATATTAACCATGTGAATTTTAAGCTTTTGTTATAACTTTAATAATATATACTTTGAATAAATTATTTTAAAGAATATTTACAATTTTAATAAATGATATTGATTTTGATTTTTTGATTCAATTCCTGTAGGTTAATTTGTCTTACTTTTCATGGTCATTTCTTTTCCTTATCTGCTAGGAGTAATTCTTATTTGTCATATTATTTCTTCTTCTTCTTTCGCAATTGCTTTATTTATTTTAGACACAAATAATTTTGATATATATGTAATTTTTAAATTTAATTATATTTAATTTTAATTTATGATGTATTTTTTGTATTTATAATATCTATATAATTGTTCATTACAATCTGCTTATTAATGTCATAATCATATAATTTAACAGATATTATTAATAATTTTGCATTAAAATTTGATATTTTTTGTATTTTTTCATTTAGATTTTAAATCTTATATACATATTAATCTTGTAAGATCAATTTGTCATCATAATGGAAAAATATTCGGCAAATTTATTAATTTTTATCCAATGTTCCATTAATAAATTTTTAAATTTTCAGTAATATAAAAATTTAATATTGTTACCAATGGTCGTAGTTGCTATCATATCATCAATTGTTTGGTTATATCGCTTGATTTATCTATTGCAGACTGTTGATTATATAAGAATTATATTTTTTATTTTAATTACATGTAAATTAAATTATATTATTAATATTTATATTATTTTACTTAAATTAACAATTCTTTTTATTGCTTATAAATTTATTTAAAATATTTGTTACATTTTTAATGAACTTTTAATTATTATTATTATAAAAGGGAAATATTTAATTTGCATAAAAAATTATTGAATTTGCATAAAAGAGTATTGAAATTGCATAAATAAAACAAAAATATTATTAAGCCGGATATGGAGGGATTAAGGTGGATATGGGGGGATTAAGTCGGATTAAGCCCCGGAATGGACGGGAAATGCTCCTAAGGCCCAGTGGAAGGCCGGGTAGTGTCTTATAGTGCGCGGGATATAACCGGATATATGGGGATTAAGGTGGGATATTTAATAGTTATAAATTTATAAAATATTAAATGAAAGATTGAAAAATTTAAGATTTAATATTTTTTATTTAAAATTAATTTTTCCTTTCAATTCATAATAAGTAATAATTTAATCATTTATATTTTTCTTCCTTTCCCTGTGCTTCTGATATTTTTCTCATAATTCCCATTATAAAAATCTGCATTTTTTGAAATTTCTTTCATTATATATATTTTATAATATTAAAAAATTTTGCGAAAATAAATAAATATTTAGATTACAAATTTAACTTTAATATAACCAAATATTTTTTTTCGATAATCAAAATAACAAATATAAAAAATGATGAATCATTAAATTCAGATTGGAAAAAAATAAAATGAAAAATAACAATTATTTGCTTTTTTATAATTTTCAACAAATTTTATTTGCAAATATTTATAAATAAATTTTCCTAGAATTTAAATAATTTAATTTTATATATATAATTATAAACATTGTCTTATAGGCTATTTATCTTTTATATTGTGTTCCTAATAAAAGTTTTTCCATCTTATTTACATAAAATATAAATTTTTATTTTCATATTTAGAATGAGCGGCCAGTGAATACAATAAGAATTTTTAGTTTTGGTAAACGGAGACTAGGCTTTAATAATTTTTTTTTTAGATTTGCATTCACCACATGTATTTGGTATCATATTATATAAAATTTAGATTTTTCCTACATCCCCATATAATAAATTTTACATCACTTTGTTGGTCTGGAAAATTGGAAGCTAGAATGGTTCCTTTAATTGAAACTTGATATTCGTACACGCATATTTTTATGATTTTTTAGCTTTATATGTTTTTATTGTTAAAATTTCGTTTTTTTAAAGATTTTTAATTAAAAATTTCTTTTCTTTTCTATTTTTTTAATAAGTAAATGAATTATATTTTATTCATTTTTTCTCGATATTTTTCGCCTTTTTATTGACAAATATCATTCACATCATTTCCCTTATCAACATTTCGATCCAGATAATATCACTCTCCTTGAATTTACTTATTTAATTTGTAACAAGAATTGTTGCTCGCAGGATTTCTATTCATTGAAAATATATTTTTTCCATATTTGTTTATTTATTTACAAAAAATATTAATTAACATATCAAAAAATTTTTTCTCTTTTATAAAATTAATTATTTTTCTTTTTATTAATTATTATTTTTTTAAAAATTATTATTTTTTTAAAATAAATTCATATATAATATTTTTTGATTAGGAAATCCTATTTATTGCAATGATTATATTTAGTTTTGAAAAAAATAGGCCCAATTATTTTAAAATTTTCTTTATTTATAATTTTTTAAATTTAAATAAAAAAAGATATAAGTGTATTAAAAAAGAAAAAGGGAGAATTTTTTAAAATTATTTTTATAAAATTTATTTTTTACAAAAATTTCATTCGCATTAACATTCAATTTTTTTCTAGTCAATAAATCTTCTAATTAACAATTTTATTTTCATTTTTATAAATTATGCTCTTCAACATAATTTAACTATTTTTTACAGCGGAGATTGAATATTCTATGTATTTATTCAATTATGCTTGAGAAATGAGAAAAATATTAGTTTACTAATAATTTATTTTTTTAATAATTAAATATAAATATTAAGGCAAATAAATGCCACGATTAAGCAATAATGTCATACATAATATATATTACGAAAAATTTTTCATAAATTTCTAATATTTATTGTTATTTATTCTTTTAATTTTTGTTTTTAATTAATATTTTATTTCACAATATAATTTAATCAGATGGGTTAACATTAAATTTATTATAATTGCATTAATTGTTATTGAATTATTCTTATTAAAAAATATAGATATTTTTAATAATTTGCCTTAATGAAAAATCATTAAATTTTTATATTAATAAAATTAAAAAAAAATTTATAAATTTTAAAATGTTTTGATTTGATTATTTTTGGCCAATTTTGCTGCTATTAGCGATGCAATGACGCTGTCAATACAGCCATTAATTATAAAATTTAACATAATTTTTAAATCGAATTTTTGGTTAGATCATAGGAGGAGGGATGCTTTTTTATAGTGTCGTTCCTGCCGTATTTACTTCTCAAAATTTAAAAATTTTTCCATATAAAACCAGTTCTTTACCTCAACGCAAATCCTTCGCTACTCCAACCACATCCTATACGAACTCCACAATAATTGCTATTTTTATGAATTTTTAAAATTAATTTTTAATCTATTTTAAATATTTTTAATACTTTTATATTTACTTCTGATAAATTAATTTTTTTTAAAATTTAATTATTTATTTGTTTTTCTATTAGTATTTTATACAAAGCTAAAGAAATGATGAATCGGCAGTCATGTGTTCTATCTCTTGGTCTATGTAATGGTGAAGTAATCGAATAATTAAATAAAATTTGATTTAAAATTAAAAATCAATTTACTTTAACTTGATTCAATATGTTTAATAATTTCTTTTTTTGTTCCAAAAAAGGCTTATATAAAAATTATATAAATTATTTTGGCTCAGTAATTTATAAATCATTCTTCATTCTACTAATCGAAAATTTTAATACATTTAGTAATTTTCAATTGAAAATTTAATCATATATAAATTTAATATAAAATTTAAAAATACCGATTTTATAATTTTATCACAAATTTTAATTAAAATTATCATTTTTTTAAACTAATTTTCATGCTTTTTCTTAAGATGAAATAAAAATTAAATATTTCTTAAAATATTTGAATTTTTAGTTTATTTCATATACTTTATTTTTATTTTTTTTTAAAATCTACAATCAAATTAATTTTTGTGTAAATTAAATAAATTTTTTTTATTAAATTAAAAAAACCTTCTTATTTTCTTCATAGTTTAATCCAATATAAAATAGATTATTTGAAATATTTTTTAATATTTTATTATTTAAAAAGAAACTAAAGTTCATCCTTTAAAATTATCTAGCAAAATTTCGGCATAATTTTAAATTACAATGGAAAAATTAGAGAATTATTCGTACATTGCTAAAATTTTTCGGTACTTGTATACTTTGTATCCGCCAGAACCCTTAAAAAATTGCGAATTTTTTTTTCGCTTTAAAATCAATTTTAAATGTTTAATTTATGTTTTTTAGCTATGGAAGAATTAAAAGAGTTCAAATTACGCGATTTATTCGACAAATTACGCCTTTCTGACAAGGAATTTGAAAATTGGTTCAAAGAATTAAATTTACTTCACACACAAAGAGTTTGCGAATGTGGCAAGGCAATGTGCTACAAATGGATTAAAAATCGTCGGAATCCACTATGGATTTGCAATTGGCGGAAAAATCATAACGGAAAACAGCCATCAAAAGGATTTTACGAGGGAACTTTTTTTGAAACAGGTGAGAAAAAGGGATCAAAAATTAATAATTTTCTACTTCAGGTTTTTGAATTTACATATTACTGGGTACGTGACACACACAAACAAAAGGATTTTGAATTTGATATGGGCATCAGTCGCAAAATCATAGTGGATTGCACACCGATCAGCAGTTATAAGCTATGTGCATGAATTTATGTGGCGAAAAGAATTTGGAGGACCCGATATTTTTTTCCATTTTTGGTCTCAAGTTTCACAAATATACCCCATTTAATTCACTTTGTTGTTTTTTTTTTGTTATAAAAATGCATTAATAAACATTTAAAATTGATTTTAAAGCGAAAAAAAAATCGAAATTTTTTAAGGGTTCTGGCGGATACAAAGTATACAAGTACCAATTTTTCAATGACTTTTCGGAAATAGAATTTACTTGTTTTTATATTTTAAATCATAGAATAATTCTTAAATAGTATATTAATTTTAATTAACAAAAAATATTAAAAATAAAAATGAGATTTTTAACTAAGTTGCAATTATTAAATTTTCCAATTAATTTTGCTCACCGTGACTCTTTTTAGGTTTATTTTCGTTGAAGGTGAGGAATGTCATTTCGTTTTTTTTTATAAAATTACAGATGATAAAAATAAAATATAATTGTTAAAAATTTCATAATTTTTAAGGCATATTATTTAAATTTTAATAAATAAAAATTCAATTTATATATCTTCTTCAATTTAATTTAGTAATGTGAGGAAATAAAATTAAGGCAATATTATAATTTATTCAATATTGCTCCTAGAAATAATATTCACCAATGGAGGAGGCGAAGCCGGCATGCTCTCCAATGGAACTAAAGCAAAATCTCAATTAATGAAAAATGAGATGGAATATTTATCAACATTATTTAATTTTATACCTCATTTCCAAACCATAGGCTTCATAATCCTAATAATTATTTCAAAATAAATTAAGAAAAATGTTTATGATAAAATGTTTAGTAATTTCTCTTTTTCAGAATTTTTTAAAAATTTTTATAGAATGAAGAATAATATTATTTAATTGCAAAATTTTAATTATAATATAATAATTTAAAATATTTGTTTGTTTCTTATTTTTTATTATTTTATTTTTATAATATTTAAAAAAAAAAATTAAATGAAAGTTTTTAGATTGAAAATAGACATATTTTTAAAAATAATTTTTTATTATTTTAGTTGTTATTTATTCTTTACTTTTTAAATTTCAATATTGTTAAATTAAATTTATTTATTTTCGCAATATTTTTTTTATTTTATAAGATTTTTTTAAAACTATCCTTTTTAATTTTTTAAAAATTTTTTGCCAAAGAATCTGCGAAATTTTTTTTCATTCTGAATATGTTCTTCATTTACTTACTGTTGAGTTTAATCATTTCAAATAAGTCTTTAATTCGAAAATATTTTAGTTTTTAAAAAGAATCTGAGACAAAATAAAAAAATTGTTTATAAATATATTTCATGTGATCAAATTTATCCTGACTTTGTAATAAAAGGATAATATAAACAATTTTAATTCATCAAAAAAATTTATAATTATTAAAAAACAATCAATTTTATTTATTAAAATATTCCTTTTTTATGATTATAAATAAAATTTTAGCATAATATTCACTCATATTTTTCTATTATTTTAAATTTGTAGCTGATGAAATTATAAAGATTATTTTATTTTGATGGATATAATATTTTGTAAAAAGTGTTGTTTTCTTATTCAGTAATAATTTAAAAAAATGTTAAAAATGTTTTAAAAGTATTTATGTCACTATAAGTAAATTTTAAAATTAACCAATTAATTATTTCATGTGTCATAATAATTATTATATTATATTTAAATAAATAAATTCATGATAAATTTTTTAATAAATTCATTCATTTATTTGTTAAATTATAATTTATTTTTAAAAGTAATTGATTTTGAAAACAATTAACAATTAAATTTTAAAGATAATTGAAATTTTATATCATGCGAAATTTTTGTTTACTTAATTTAAAATTATTTGAAAAAATTTTTATTTTAATTATATATTTCTAAATTTTTCTTAAATATATTTATAAAATATAACGTTTATTCACTAATTTTTAAATTATTACATTATATTAATTTGTTAAAATTAGTATTTTTCAGAAATTTTCTCTCTTTTTTGTTACGTTCCATATTGTAAAAATCATTTTTATAGCAAGCATAAAATAGATTTGAATAAATCTTATTATATAATTTTAATATTTATGTCTTTGATTTTTAAATAATATTTTTATTTTTTTTAAATTTCAATCTTTGTTTTTAATAAAAAATATTATTTTAATTTGATATAATAAAACATTGCCGGCAACAATTCAATTATAGAATGTAAGTTTTTAAATAATTTTTCTATTTATTTTATTAATAAATCATTTATATCCTTATAATAAATATATTAAATTAATATTAAATTTTTATATCATATAGTTTCATTCGGTTATATATAATTTTTTTTACTATTTAATATATCCGAATTCTTCAGATTGCTTGCTTTTTCTACAATCATAGGGCAAATGTTCTTGGAAACACGAAGTTTGACGTCTAATATTAAAAATAAAATACATAAATTTCAATATACGAGAAACAAATTAAATCTAATTATCTGGAGAAAATTTTTTTTATGATCATTTTATAAAAATATTATTTTTAAAGATATTTTTTATATACATATAAGAATTAATAATTAAATTTCAATTTTTTATTTAATACATTGATATTTTTATTTTATTTTTATATATTAAATTATCATTTTGATATCCAATTAATTTCCACTAATTTCTTGAAACTGTTTTAATCATCTTTCTTTAAAATTTTAATAAATTTTTATTATGTAAAAATTTTCATGAAATGATTTGCTATAGAAAATGACGCAAAAATATCTAAGGTCATTAATAATAAATAGAATTTTTATGACATAATTTCGCTTTAATTTCGTTTTCTACTTGAATATTCTTTTGAAGATAAAAAAGAAGAGAAACGAGGAAAAATTTTTTCATTTAAAAAAAAGATTTTCTTTTGAAAAATAAATAAAAATTATAATTATTTTTATTATATAAAAAATATTTGCACGGAATCCTGTAAATATTATTATGAGCCCGCAGAGAGCATAAATTTTTGTCTAAATTTTTAAAATTTTGGCCGAGTTATAAAATTCATTTGCTTTTTTAATAACTTTAATTTTGCTATAATAATATTGTTTAATGTCCTAAATTATTTAAATAAAAAAATTTAGACATTAATTTAAAATATTTTTTAATCTCTATATAATTATTCAACAAATTCCTGAATTTATCTAACAAACAAACAGCAATAATTCTTTATGGAAAAATTATTTTTAAATTTAAAACCAGTGGGGCAGAGCCCCACTGGTTTAAGGCATGCTTCCGTTGCGGAAAAAGCGCGGGGCGCTTTATAAGGTACCCCAGAAGGTATTTTATTCAACTTTTAGACGGCTCGCTCCGCTCGCCTCGTATTTTTCATTTTTTAAACCGGTTTAAGCTTATATCTCGAAACTGGTTTGGTTTGTCAACCTGCGCAGTATACCATTCGATGCGTCTCGTCGAGCTGTACAACTTTGCTTTTTACGCGCAGCTCTATCTTAACACTAAAAAAAGTTACAAACCTATTTCCAACTCGCGCACCCGACTTGGCCATACGTTGCTAATTTTGCAGCCTCCCCTGGCCATTTAGACCCTCTGACCCATATATCAAAATGAAACTACCATTCTGTAGATTTATCCTTTTTTTGTTTCAAATCGATTGAGGTCCAGGGAAAAAAATTTTACCCGGGCAAACCGGTTTTTAAACCGGTTTCGGCCCAAAACCAAACCCCTATCAAAAAACGTATAGTTTTCCTGGATGCGCGATAAAAAGTTGCCCCTAGAATGTGCAAGTCCCAAAACCTAAAAATCCCTAGAAAAAGAGCCTTAATTTTTTTTGTGAAAAAGTCAAAAGCATCTTTCTAGTATATAACTAGCCCCTGCGGGGCTCTTTTGCCTTGAGATATATGGATCTATGTTTGGGACACTTCGTTTTTGGAATCCCTGCGGGATTTCACTGAGTCTAGCCTAATTTAGACTATTTGAATGTCTCGGAGTGAATTGATCTTTTTTCGCCGGGGTTATCTCCATCTTCGCCCCTTCGGGGCTCAGGGGGGTTATCTCCATCTTCGCCCCTTCGGGGCTCAGGGGGATTATCTCCATCTTCGCCCCTTCGGGGCTCAGGGGGATTATCTCCATCTTCGCCCCTTCGGGGCTCAGGGGGATTATCTCCATCTTCGCCCCTTCGGGGCTCAGGTTGATTATCTCCATCTTCGCCCCTTCGGGGCTCAGGGGGTGGCCTCCGGCCCCTTTCCCTGCCTTAATCCCATCATTTTGACCCTTAATCCGCCTTAATCCCTCTTAATCCCACTTTATCCGGCTATATCCCATGGACTTCAGAGCTTCCTATTTCCATCTTCGCCCCTTCGGGGCTCAGGGGGTGGCCTTCGGCCCCTTTCCCCGCCTTAATCCCATCATTTTGATCCTTATTCCATCCTAATCCGGCTTAATCCCCCTTTATCCGGCTTAATCTCGCGCACCTTTAGGTTTCGTTCAAAACGGATATGTTATTCGTGATCCCCGACCCCGATTACCCTATAATTGACTATTTTTGTGAAAATTTTGGAAAAAACCGTTCCGCGGTTTACACCGCGGTAACTCGCGCACCGCTTCGCGGAACACGAAAAAATTTTCATATTCGGGATCCCCGACCTCGATTACCCATTCCTATGAACTTATCTCGAAAAAAAATTTTTGAAAAGTGCTTGGTCCCCCCTTTGGGTCCTAAAAATACTGTTTTTTGGCCATAACTCCGCGCGGAGTGAAAATTTTGGAAAAGTCAGATTTTCGTACAAATCTCCACAAGGTCAAGATATGGTTTGCACCAAACCGCTAGTCGATACGACCACGTTGAAGTCAGATATTTGAAATAATTCCCGCGTTTACCCACCTTATTTTCTAGTAATAATAACTAGCCCCTGCGGGGCTCTTTTGCCTTGAGTTATATGGATTTATGCTTGGGATACTTCGTTTCAGGAATCCCTGCGGGATTTCACTGAGTCTAGGTGATTTTGGGTTCATTTTATAGCTAAATCCACCTTAATCCCACTTTATCCGGCTTAATCCCGTACACTCCCAGTCTGCTATTTCCATCTTCGCCCCTTCGGGGCTCAGGGGGAGGCCTTCGGCCCTTTTCCCACCTTAATCCCATCATTTTAATCCTTAATCCGCCTTAATCCCTCTTAATCCCCCTTTATCCGGCTATATCCCATGGACTTCCGAGCTTCCTATTTCCATCTTCGCCCCTTCGGGGCTCAGGGGGAGGCCTTCGGCCCTTTTCCCACCTTAATCCCACTATTTTGGCACTTAATCCCTCTTTATCCCCCTTAATCCCTCTATATCCGGCTATATCCCGCGTACCTACTGGGCCTCCGGCCCAGCCCACGTGCCTTCGGCACGTTTCCCCTTCACTTCCGACCCATTTCCCGTCTTAATCCCATCATTTTGACCCTTAATCCCTCTTAATCCCCTTATATCCGGCTTAATCTCGCGCACCTTTTGGTTTCGTTCAAAACGGATATGATATTCGGCTTCGCCGACCTCGATTACCCCATATACGACTATTTTTATGAAAATTTTGAAAAAACCGCTCCGCGGTTTACACCGCGGTAACTCGCGCACCGCTTCGCGGATCTCGAAAAAATTTCGATATTCGAGATCCCCAACCTCGACTACCCATTCCCCAATGTTTATCTCGAAAAAAATTTTTTGAAAAGTGCTTGGTCCCCCCTATGGGTGTCAAAAATACCGTTTTCCGCGCGGAGCTCCGCGCGGAATGAAAATTTTGACAAACCTATAGTTTTGTCGTAATCTACATAAGGTCAAGATATGGTTTGCACCAAACCGCTTGTCGATAGGACCATTTTGAAGGCAGATAAAAATTCTTTTTCCCGCGTCTACCCACTTTATTTTCTAGTAATAATAACTAGCCCCTGCGGGGCTCTTTTACCTTGAGATATGTGGATCTGTGCTTGGGATACTTCGTTTCAGGAATCCCTGCGGGATTTCACTGAGTCTAGGTGATTTTGGGTTCATTTTATAGCTAAATCCACCTTAATCCCACTTTATCCGGCTTAATCCCCTTTTATCCGGCTTAATACCACGAACTCCCAGTCTGCTATTTCCATCTTCGCCCCTCCGGGGCTCAGGGGGTGGCCTTCGGCCCCTTTCCCCGCCTTAATCCCACCTTTTTGACCTTTAATCCCTTTTTATCCACCTTAATCCCCTTTTATCCCACTTTATCCGGCTTAATCCCCTTTTATCCGGCTTAATACCACGAACTCCCAGTCTGCTATTTCCATCTTCGCCCCTTCGGGGCTCAGGGGGTGGCCTTCGGCCCCTTTCCCCACCTTAATCCCATCATTTTGACCCTTTTTCCTACTTAATCCCTCTTAATCCCCCTTTATCCGGCTTAATCCCAAGCACTCCCAAGCCTGTTATTTCCATCTTCGCCCCTTCGGGGCTCAGGGGGAGGCCTTCGGCCCTTTTCCCACCTTAATCCCATCATTTTGACCCTTAATCCCTCTTAATCCTCCTTAATCCCCCTTTATCCGGCTATATCCCATGGACTTCCGAGCTTCCTATTTCCATCTTCGCCCCTTCGGGGCTGAGGGGGTGGCCTTCGGCCCCTTTCCCCGCCTTAATCCCACCATTTGGACCATTAATCCCTCTTAATCCCCCTTAATCCGGCTTAATCTCGCGCACCTTTAGGTTTCGTGCAAAACTGATATGATATTCGTGATCCCCGACCCAGATTACCCCATATACGACTATTTTTAAGTCAAAATCTGGAAAAAATTATTTTTCCGCTCCGCGGTTTACACCGCGGTAACTCGCGCACCGCTCCGCGGATCTCGAAAAAAGTTCGATATTCGGATTCGCCGACCTCGATTACCCATTCCCCAATGTTTATCTCGAAAAAAATTTTTTTGAAAAGTGCTTGGTCCCCCCTATGGGTCTCAAAAAACCGCAAACCGCGGTATAACTCCGCGCGGAGTAAAGTTGGAAATTTCGTTTAAGTTTTGCCGTAATCCCGACCGGCTTCGGTCCCTCTGTGCCAAATTTCAGGGCCTTCGGCCCATTTTGAATTGAGATAATAGTTCTTTTATGATTTTGTTGAGACCTTATATTCTAGTAATAATAACTAGCCCCTGCGGGGCTCTCTTGCCTTGAGATCATGTTTACTGTTTGTTGTAAGAATCCCTGCGGGATTTCACTGTCTCTAGATGATTTTGGGGTCATTTTATAGCTTAATCCGGCTTAATCCTTCTTAATCCCCTTTTATCCTCCTCCCCCTTTATCCGGCTTAATCCCACGCACTCCCAAGCCTGCTATTTCCATCTTCGCCCCTTCGGGGCTCAAGGGGTGGCCTTCGGCCCCTTTCCCCACCTTAATCCCATCATTTTGACCCTTAATCCGGCTTAATCCCTCTATATCCAGCTTAATCCCATTCACCTACTTCGCCTCCGGCCCGGCCCACGTGCCTTCGGCACGCTTTCCCCTCACTTCCGACCCATTTCCCGCCTTAATCTCATCATTTTGACCCTTAATCCCACTTAATCCCCCTTAATCCGGCTTAATCTCGCGCACCTTTGGGTTTCGTTCAAAACGGATATGATATTCGTTATCCCCGACCCCGATTACCCCATAATTGACTTTTTTTGTGAAAATTTTGAAAAAATCCGTTCCGCGGTTTGGCCACGGTAACTCGCGCACCGCTTCGCGGATCTCGAAAAAAGTTCGATATTCGGCTTCGCCGACCTCGATTACCCATTCCCTGAACTTTTGGAGAAAAAATTCGAGAAAAAATTTTTTGAAAAGTGCTTGGTCCCCCCTTTGGGTGTCAAAAAAACCGTTTTCCGCGCGGAGCTCCGCGCGGAGTGAAAATTTTCCGGATTTCAGATTTTTATACAAAGCGCGACCGGGTCTGTGCACCTTTTAAAAAAAATTCCCGACCTACGGAGCATTTTGAAGACAGTTATGAGTTAGAGACTGATATTGGACCCTTGTTATATTCTAGTAATAATAAACTAGCCCCTGCGGGGCTCTTTAACCGCGTATGATACGGTATTGGATTGGTATTAATCCATTTTTCAGAATCCCTGCGGGATTTCACTGAGTCTAGGTGATTTTGGGGCATTTATGGCTTAATCGCCCTTTATCCTTCTTAATCCCTCTTAATCCTCCTTTATCCGGCTTAATCCCATGCATTCCCAAGCCTGCTATTTCCATCTTCGCCCCTTCGGGGCTCAGGGGGTGGCCTTCGGCCCCTTTCCCCACCTTAATCCCACCATTTTGACCCTTAATCCCCCTTAATCCGCCTTAATCCCCCTATATCCGGCTTAATCCCACGCACTCCCAAGCTTGCTATTTCCATCTTCGCCCCTTCGGGGCTCAAGGGGTGGCCTTCGGCCCCTTTCCCCACCTTAATCCCATCATTTTGACCCTTAATCCCACTTAATCCGGCTAAATCCCCCTATATCCGGCTATATCCTGCACATCTACCGGGCCTCCGTCCCGGCCCACGTGCCTACGGCACGCTTCCCCCTCACTTCCCACCCATTTCCCGCCTTAATCCCATCATTTTGACCCTTAATCCCACTTAATCCCCCTTTATCCGGCTTAATCCCGCGCACCTTTAAGTTTCGTTCAAAACGGATATGATATTCGTGATCCCCGACCCAGATTACCCCATATTCGACTATTTTTATGAAAATTTTGAAAAATCCGCTCCGCGGTTTACACCGCGGTAACTCGCGCACCGCTTCGCGGTTCTCGAAAAAATTTCGATATTCGGGATCCCCGAACTCGATTACCCATTCCCCAGTGTTTATCTCGAAAAAAATTTTTTGAAAAGTGCTTGGTCCCCCCTTTGGGTATCAAAAAAACCGTTTTCCGCGCGGAGCTCCGCGCGGAATGAAAATTTTCCGGATTTCAGATTTTTATACAAAGCGCGACCGGGTCTGTGCACCTTTTAAAAAAAATTCCCGACCTACGGAGCATTTTGAAGACAGTTATGAGTTAGAGACTGATATTGGACCCTTGTTATATTCTAGTAATAATAACTAGCCCCTGCGGGGCTCTTTTACCTTGAGATATGTGGATCTGTGCTTGGGATACTTCGTTTCAGGAATCCCTGCGGGATTTCACTGAGTCTAGGTGATTTTGGGTTCATTTTATAGCTAAATCCACCTTAATCCCACTTTATCCGGCTTAATCCACTTTTATCCGGCTTAATACCACGAACTCCCAGTCTGCTATTTCCATCTTCGCCCCTCCGGGGCTCAGGGGGTGGCCTTCGGCCCCTTTCCCCGCCTTAATCCCACCTTTTTGACCTTTAATCCCTTTTTATCCACCTTAATCCCCTTTTATCCCACTTTATCCGGCTTAATCCCCTTTTATCCGGCTTAATACCACGAACTCCCAGTCTGCTATTTCCATCTTCGCCACTTCGGGGCTCAGGGGGTGGCCTTCGGCCCCTTTCCCCACCTTAATCCCATCATTTTGACCCTTTTTCCTACTTAATCCCTCTTAATCCCCCTTTATCCGGCTTAATCCCAAGCACTCCCAAGCCTGTTATTTCCATCTTCGCCCCTTCGGGGCTCAGGGGGAGGCCTTCGGCCCTTTTCCCACCTTAATCCCATCATTTTGACCCTTAATCCCTCTTAATCCTCCTTAATCCCCCTTTATCCGGCTATATCCCATGGACTTCCGAGCTTCCTATTTCCATCTTCGCCCCTTCGGGGCTCAGGGGGTGGCCTTCGGCCCCTTTCCCCGCCTTAATCCCACCATTTGGACCATTAATCCCTCTTAATCCCCCTTAATCCGGCTTAATCTCGCGCACCTTTAGGTTTCGTGCAAAACTGATATGATATTCGTGATCCCCGACCCAGATTACCCCATATAGGACTATTTATAAGTCAAAATCTGGAAAAAATTATTTTTCCGCTCCGCGGTTTACACCGCGGTAACTCGCGCACCGCTCCGCGGATCTCGAAAAAAGTTCGATATTCGGATTCGCCGACCTCGATTACCCATTCCCCAATGTTTATCTCGAAAAAAAATTTTTTGAAAAGTGCTTGGTCCCCCCTATGGGTCTCAAAAAACCGCAAACCGCGGTATAACTCCGCGCGGAGTAAAGTTGGAAATTTCGTTTAAGTTTTGCCGTAATCCCGACCGGCTTCGGTCCCTCTGTGCCAAATTTCAGGGCCTTCGGCCCATTTTGAATTGAGATAATAGTTCTTTTATGATTTTGTTGAGACCTTATATTCTAGTAATAATAACTAGCCCCTGCGGGGCTCTCTTGCCTCATGTAATTGTTGGGCTTATTCATTTTTAGAATCCCTATGGGATTTCACTGTTTCTAGGTGATTTTGGGATCATTTTGATCCTTAATCCCTCTTTATCCACCTTAATCCCCTTTTATCCACCTTAATCCCCTATATCCGGCTTAATCCCTCGCACCCCCAAGTCTGCTATTTCCATCTTCGCCCCTTCGGGGCTCAAGGGGTGGCCTTCGGCCCCTTTCCCCGCCTTATTCCCATCATTTTGACACTTTATCCCTCTTAATCCCCCGTAATCCGCCTTAATCCTCTTTATCCTACTTAATCTCACGCACTCCCAAGCCTGCTATTTCCATCTTCGCCCCTTCGGGGCTCAAGGGGTGGCCTTCGGCACCTTTCCCCACCTTAATCCCATCATTTTGAACCTTAATCCCACTTAATCCGGCTTAATCCCCCTATATCCGGCTATATCCCGCACATCTACCGGGCCTTCGGCCCGGCCCACGTGCCTTCGGCACGCTTCCCCTTCACTTCCGACCCATTTCCCGCCTTAATCTCATCATTTTGACCCTTAATCCGCCTTAATCCCCCTATATCCGGCTTAATCTCGCGCACCTTTAGGTTTCGTGAGAAACGGATATGATATTCGTGATCCCCGACCCAGATTACCCCATAAATGACTATTTTTAAGTCAAAATTGGAAAAAAATTATTTTTCCGCTCCGCGGTTTACACCGCGGTAACTCGCGCATCGCTTCGCGGATCTCGAAAAAATTTCGATATTCGGGATCCCCGACCTCGATTACCCATTCCCCAGTGTTTATCTCGAAAAAAAATTTTTTGAAAAGTGCTTGGTCCCCCCTATGGGTGTCAAAAAAACCGTTTTCCGCGCGGAGCTCCGCGCGGAGTGAAAATTTTCCGGATTTCAGATTTTTATACAAAGCGCGACCGGGTCTGTGCACCTTTTAAAAAAAATTCCCGACCTACGGAGCATTTTGAAGACAGTTATGAGTTAGAGACTGATATTGGGGTCTTGTTATATTCTAGTAATAATAACTAGCCCCTGCGGGGCTCTTTAACCGCGTATGATACGGTATTGGATTGGTATTAATCCATTTTTCAGAATCCCTGCGGGATTTCACTGAGTCTAGGTGATTTTGGGGCATTTATGGCTTAATCGCCCTTTATCCTTCTTAATCCCTCTTAATCCTCCTTTATCCGGCTTAATCCCATGCATTCCCAAGCCTGCTATTTCCATCTTCGCCCCTTCGGGGCTCAGGGGGTGGCCTTCGGCCCCTTTCCCCACCTTAATCCCACCATTTTGACCCTTAATCCCCCTTAATCCGCCTTAATCCCCCTATATCCGGCTTAATCCCACGCACTCCCAAGCTTGCTATTTCCATCTTCGCCCCTTCGGGGCTCAAGGGGTGGCCTTCGGCCCCTTTCCCCACCTTAATCCCATCATTTTGACCCTTAATCCCACTTAATCCGGCTAAATCCCCCTATATCCGGCTATATCCTGCACATCTACCGGGCCTCCGTCCCGGCCCACGTGCCTACGGCACGCTTCCCCCTCACTTCCCACCCATTTCCCGCCTTAATCCCATCATTTTGACCCTTAATCCCACTTAATCCCCCTTTATCCGGCTTAATCCCGCGCACCTTTAAGTTTCGTTCAAAACGGATATGATATTCGTGATCCCCGACCCAGATTACCCCATATTCGACTATTTTTATGAAAATTTTGAAAAATCCGCTCCGCGGTTTACACCGCGGTAACTCGCGCACCGCTTCGCGGTTCTCGAAAAAATTTCGATATTCGGGATCCCCGAACTCGATTACCCATTCCCCAGTGTTTATCTCGAAAAAAATTTTTTGAAAAGTGCTTGGTCCCCCCTTTGGGTATCAAAAAAACCGTTTTCCGCGCGGAGCTCCGCGCGGAATGAAAATTTTCCGGATTTCAGATTTTTATACAAAGCGCGACCGGGTCTGTGCACCTTTTAAAAAAAATTCCCGACCTACGGAGCATTTTGAAGACAGTTATGAGTTAGAGACTGATATTGGACCCTTGTTATATTCTAGTAATAATAACTAGCCCCTGCGGGGCTCTCTTGCCGTATTGTCATGTTTACTTCTTGTATTTTGGAATCCCTGCGGGATTTCACTGTTTCTAGGCCATTGTTACACTGAAAAAATCTATTTGAAATCATGTATTTCCACATTTATAAACAAAAGCAAGAGATTTATTTTTATAGAGGGGTCACTCATCCTTTCTCATCCCAGGCTTGTGACTGGGCAATGGCGGATTTACCCCCCCCCCCCCCCTCCCCTCACTTACCTGTAGGCCGTTTGCAAATCTAAAGGCGGTGGTGGACTTACCTGCACGCTCCACATCGAAGATGCCGCGCAATTGAAACTGAAAGTTGGTGGTGCCACTTACCTGACGGCCTTTCCATTTGTCCATCCATCATTGTTCGATCCATTCCAAGGCATTATAATGATTGATCCCGTTGTGCAATAATACAATTGGGTTCCGCTCCCATTGCCATACTTCTTCATAGCGTTCATGATTGATTTGATGTTGCTAATTGCAGAATTATGGAATTATAAAAGCAAAAATATTTCTCACCCGAATTTCAAAATTGGGTAAACAAACGAAGACCATATCAGAAGCATAGAATTGGCCATTGTTCATTGCTGCCAGTCTTTGTTGTTCTGCATCGGATTGCGGTGTGATGATTGCAATTTCTCTTTGAAGATGATGTGCCAGTGCAATTGCTTCAGGAAGCCCCACATATGTTTTGGTTTTTGATGTGAAATTCCTTGCATAATTTGTTATGCTGCCTTGGTATTTATTCAAGTATTCGGCCCTTCCATTGAGCAATGTGCCGGAAATTTGATCATTAATGAATTCGCGCTGAGCCTGGGTTCCAGATGCATCGATTTGTTCCAAAGTTTTTACTGCTTGACTGCGCAAATAGGTATGCGATTTTTTGGCAAAAAGAGCTATGGCACTAAAAAGTAATATTATAATTTATGTGACGGATTTGAAATATATTTACTGGAAGAAGCAATTGCCATCAGGTGCCGAAACATGCAATCGGGTTGTTCCTTGTATTGCTGACATTCTTCCGAAGTATTGTTGCCCATTAGAAAATGTGCCGCCATATTCTGATTCCGAGATTGTCCTAGTCATTGATTGCCGTGATGATCTTCGTCTTGTTGTTGTTGGTGGTGGTACTATTGGAGTTGCAGTTGCCGTGGTTGATCTTCTTGAGGTGGATGGTGTTTGGTTTTCGAGTGATTGCCGGGGAGTCCTTTGTATTGGTAATTCTTCTGATGGGTCCCTGTATTCGAAGCGTGGAGATCCGGCTCTTTCTCGTTCCATATCTTCTTCGGCCATTTTCATTGCTTCATCAATTTCTTCTTGGTCAATAATTGCTTGATGCACAATGTTTTGGATGGATATTGCGCCAGGACGGGTCAGAACACTAAATTATTATTGATTATTCATAGTCAATTCCATTTTTTACCGAAGGGTATCCGGATCCCTAACTCGAGAAAAGGCCACATAGAGTTGTCCATGACTGAAGCATTGGCCTTTGTCCAAAGCAATTCCAACACGGTCCAATGTTTGCCCTTGTGCCTTATTGATGGTCATTACAAAGCCTGGTCGAAGTGGAAATTGCATTCTGGTCCATCGCATTGCTGATTGGTTTTGATCGAGGTCGCCTTCGCCATCGGTGAAAAGACAGCGGTAGAGTTCAAAGTCCTTGCCGGCATTTGGTCCGCTTAGATGTGTGCAGATGATGAGGTAAGCACTTTTGATTTTCTTGATCTGGACTCGTGTCCCATTGCATAGTCCATCCTGCACACTCAGGTTTCGGTTGATCATCATTATAGCACCTTCTTTGAGGACCAATTTATGAGGCGGAAATCCTGATGGAGTCTGACGGTTCAAATTTTCTTCATATTTGTCGGACGCATAGACAGAGAGTGAATCGAGAGGATTGCTTCTATCCGGTTGGTCTGTTGAGAGCATTGTACATCCAAAACCGGGCATTTTTTCCTTAAAATACATAAATGACCACAAATTCCTCAGATTCCAAAAGAATATACCAAAAGCTGTTCATGAATCCGGAATGTTTCTTTGTTAGTTGGGCATAAGATGGCACTGCCTTTAAGTTTGTCAATGTTCTTGAAAGGGTCTTGAAGGGCCGATGGTGGAAAGACAAAATCAATGAAGTTTTGCTCATTTTCCATTTGCAATGATTTTGGTAGTTCAATGCGATCGTTGTGGTCAGTTGTTACACCGGTTGCCAATTTTCTCATGTATCTGGCGAATTTCTTGGTCTTCTCATTTGCATTTGCAAGCCTTTTATTGATAGTCAGCCGTGTAGTTTTGAACTCTCTATTAAAGAAAATATAATTTATAATGTATAAAATATTATATTACTTATAATGAATGCTTGATTTCACTGAGCGGGCAAATTGATGATTTTCATCCTTCCCAGGCATAACTGGCATTAATTGTTTCCAATCACCGCCAATAATTATTGCTTTGCCACCAAACGGAAGATCTTTATATTCGGGCTTGAATGAACGAAGTTGTCGGTCCAAGTATTCGAGGACATATCGATCCTGCATAGAAACTTCATCGATGATAATAAGTTGGCAGGAATCCAAGATTGTGGCGTAGTTGGAATGCCGAGCGATTCGGGGAGGTGTATCGTGCTTGACGTCATTTGGCACACCAAAGCGTCGATGGACTGTAGAACCTTCGATTAGCAAGTTTGCTGCAATTCCTGTTGTGGCGCATGGGAGCACACGAAGGCCCATTGATTTCATTCCGGCTATAATGGTCTAGAAATTTTTTAATACACTCTTTTATGAATGATATTTATTACATTATAAGTGAATGTTTTGCCAGTTCCGCCCTCTCCGGTCAGGAAAAATTGCTTTTGTACTGTATTGTCTTTTGGGTCAGCCTTGGCGGCATTTATGACGGCATCAACGAATGGTCTTTGTTCTGTTGCAGTGCATTGGGAATGCCATTGTTGGAATTTTGTGCCATAATTATTTGTTGATCCACTTTGTGGATCGCCATCAGTGTCACCCATGTGTTTTGCCAGAAAATCATCACGGAAATATGTGGCTTCAATTTCATCTTGCTTTGACATGCGGAAATTATTCGGTGCAGATAGGCCAACCATTTGGCAGGAAGTTTCATTGTCTTAAATTGCAGTTTTATTTAAATTTCTTTGCTTTTGTAATTACCATCATTTGGCTGAATTCCATGAATTCGCAGTGTTATTTCGATGCGTTTCAATAGCCGTTCCATCTTTTGATTTTTGGTCATGTTTCCTGGCCACATTGTGAGATTGTCGAAGTGCTTTTCGAGTAGTTCCATTGGCTTTTTTGGCAGTGCATTTGCGATGAATAATGCAAACCATCGAATTCTTACAGATAGGCTTCTTTTTTCGGACATTGCATCTTTGACAGTTTCATTCCACACGAAGTCATCAATTATTAATCGTCGAGCAATTGCTGCATCAATAAATGTTGGATGGATCTTTTTTGGATCTATTGGATCAACTCTGAGGTCTTCAAATGATGTTGGCCCTTTGATAGTCAGCAGTAAAATGCGTATGGCCTTAATTAAATATTTTAGATTGAAAAATAGATTCAAAAAATGCACTTGTAATTCGATTTTCCCAGGAGCAGCAGAGCCTATTCGGACCAATTTTTGGAGTTTCCTCTTCCGTTCAAACCAAGATTTGCAATTTTTTGACCACCAATAATCTTCGCAGAAAGTGGCATAAGTGTGCTTGAGTCGTTGGTCGTCTTTGCCTTTTTCTTTGAGCTTTTTATTTATTTTGAAGTATTCGGTTAATTGCGATTTCTGTTCCTTGCCAATTTTTTCGTTCTTCATCGCACGTTCCGCTGCTGCTTCTTCTTCACCATCTTCGAAGACGACATTGATCTTTAAAAGAGTTGAATAATGAAAATTCATTTGCATTTGGAATGTATTACCTTTCCTGGTTCATGTACATAAAGTGTTTGGACATGGTGGGATTTCGAGAATATTTTGTGCCCCCATATTCCAAGGCCGGCTTCGCTTGATGTTCTGTAGACTCCGAGGCGGATTTCTTCGAATTCGTCGTAGTTAACTACAGCTGGAGAATTGTCCTTTTCCTTTTGCACTTTTACCAATGCCAAGTCACATCCTTTTGTAATATATTTGGTCACGTATTTTGCTGTTGCATCTCCTTGAATCCATTCAATATTGATACTAAAAGTTACGAAATAAATGCCTATGGTATCTCAAAACATACTGGGATTTATATTTTTTTAAAAGGAATGGATTGTGTGCTACAATATGTCGATTGTCGATGATTCTTCCGGTGCCAGTTCTTGATGGAAATGTGTAAGTTTCGCCATATAAATCTGGATTTGCGGCCTTTTCTTCTGCATTTGGTGCGAATGGTCGGCGTCGATAAACTGGATAAGTTTCTGCGCTGATGACATCAGACATTGAGAAAGGTCTCGGAAAACGTTTGGTGCACTTCCCATCGACGACACAAGCAGGTGAACAGCGGTGTGACATTAGGTTAACAACAGTGTCATGGTAATCACGTTGTCTTTTTGCCTTTTTATTGCTTAAAATTTTTTGATTTTAATTTTCAAAATGCAATATTATTACTTTGCTCTTTTCGGTGGTAAAGTGGGAATTTCGGCACATATGTATTTTCGGCACCATTCTTCTGGGGTCAAATTCATGGGGGTCCATTCATCTTTTGGAACATTGAAATAATTGTTATCGGCTGTCTTGAAAGTAATGCACATATGAAGATGTGGCAAGCCACTGTAAATTTAAATGTGAAATACAATAAAAACAATGCATTTGTAACCGTTTTTGATGTTCAACGGCAGAAAACCAAGAAGCGACTGGTCCGAATATTTGCCGATCCACGATGTCTTTCATTAATTCTTTGTGTTTATTGATGAAGACTCTTGTGACTATGTCAGGTCGATCTGCCCAGGTTTGTCCTTTCGGGATTAGTTTTTGAAATTCCGGCGCTTCTGAGTTCATTGTGAATGTGAGCAGTATATGAGGATTTCCGAAAGCACGACAAATTGCTTGGGCGTCAGAATAGGCCTTTTGATAATAGCGTCTGGATCCGCGAAATGTTTCTGGGGCAAAGAAGACCTTCCCGAGTTTTGCGGTGTCGCCAAAGCCAAATTTTCCTATGAAAATCAGGATAAAATTTGAATTCCATAAGTATAGTAACCTGTTCGAATTTTGTTTTCCAATGCTTTGATTAAGATGGCTGGCAGTATGGTGACCAAATTTTGTTGGGCTCTTTTTATTGCACTTGCTTCATTAGCTTCGATTCGGTTGTAGACTGTCAAGATATACATTTGTGCCAGCATGCATCCCCACCAGAGCCAATGGTAATTTAGCCAATTGTCACGCATTTGGAACATATACCGATAGTATTGACGCATGGATACATATTTACTTGCGCCTTCGGATTTCTAAGGATAATTGAAAATATATTGGAATTTTAAATGCTTCTGTGCACCTTCCATTTTGCTCCACCCTCTTGACAATCCACCACTTCTCCATCTGCATCTTCAGTGTCACTGATATCCTCATGTTGTTCTGCTTGAGATTTATTAACCGTTTGTTCAGCTTCTTCATCTCCTGGGTGGTCAATTAGATCGATTGCTTGTTCTTCCTGCTCTTCATCATCAGAAAATTCTTCGTGAATTATTGATTCATTTGCTACATTTGGAGGTTGAATTTGTTGGATTTCTTCTGGTTTTTCTGCAGATTTCTTCAATTCAATTCCAAGTTCATAAGTGCGTTGGCCATAAGGAAAGAGGAGTGGAAAGAGCGCAGCATCAATATTTGGATCAAATGGACCAAAATCAACAGAACGGCCATCTTTTCCCGTGAGCATGACTCCTTTCTCTTGTGATGGCGCATTATCTGCTTCTTCATCGAAATGTACCTTTAATTATGTAAATAAAATCAGCTTAAAATGCATTTCTCACAGTTGCGCACTGCATTAATCCCTTTTCTGTTGGCAGGAGCAATCGATGGTCATGAATTCCGCTATCAACATTTGCGCCTTCTTTGACTGCTTTTCTCTTGTTCATAAGTGTCATTCGAAAATTTGGCATATCAATCCCTTGTTCATCGCAAAGTTTTTTCCTCTCAGCATAAAATTCTGCACAACTTTTGTACGCTTTTGCTAGGACATGATTTTGGTCGAGCATTCGATGGAGTTTAGCAATTATCTCGGCCTTAAAAATAGTTGTATTTATTAATTATTTGCATTTTTATTGATTTACATTTAGTCCATCTTTGGGATCCAGCTGATCTTGGCGTTCTTTGATTGCGACGTCCGGTGGAATCGTATAGCACTGACCCCATTTTCTTTTATAGTCCTTGGCATTGCCCGAATGTTGCTGGGGGAAGTGTAGGTCCGATAGCCTATATTTAATGGCACCATTAATTTTGGCAACTGGCATCCCATGGGGAACATTTTCCTGAAGTTTGAATATGCATTTGTAATGAATTAAATTTACTTTTTCCATGACTAATGTTCCAAAAGCCAATTCGGTGTTATAGCGCCAAACATGCTTGAAGAAATTTTTGGTTTTTGCTGCTTCTTGACCATTCTTTAATTGAGCCAATTCGTTTGGTTGTTGCTCTATCTTTGCCAGGTGTTCCGAAAGGTCGACCTTCCCTTTGTTACAGCATTTAACACAATCACATTCATGGGAGAGGAGAAGGGCTTTGCATTTTTCGAATTTGCATACAGAGCACTTAATTGTGGAAAATTATCATAAAATTTGTAAAGAATTGCATTACATTTTCCGAAGAATCATAATAATCAGGGAAGTGTTCTACGTCTCGATCTGCACAATAAAGGCCTTTGTGATTCTTCTGGCAATTGCAGGAAACTTCCAAGAATTTGTCATCATAATCTGGTGCATTTGGTTGGTCAGTGTAAAATGATGGTGCTTTTGTTGTTCGAACTGATCGGCGAAGTGGTATTTTAGGAATTTTGAAGTTTTCTTCGTTTAATGCTTCTGCGATTTCCTCTGCTTCTTTTTCCCGTTGTTCTTCAGCTTGCAATATTGCATCTGCATGGTCATTTGTTTCATTTGCTTAAATATTTTAATTTAGGACAATTTATTCTTTTGGTTAGATTACAATCATTGCTCCAGATGGAAGAAACCGAAGAGGATCGCGAATCACGCCCATCATTTGATTTTCTTGGCCGTCCTCCAATTCCGACTCTCCTTTGTTTCGGTGGTCTTCCGCGTTGCTTGGGCTTGTCAATATGGACGGTTGGCAAAGAGGGAAATCCAGGTGGTTCAAAGCCTGGTGGAGCAGCCATTGTTACTTAAAATGATGCATTTGCAATAAAAAAGAAATTTTATACCATCCAAATCCATTGGTTCATCATCAGAAATCGTGTAATCCGATCTGCCAAATTTGCTGGGTGTTGGTCCTTGGGTTGTTGATGGTCGTTTAAGGCCAGCTAAATTGAAGTAAAATAAAATAAAAATAGTAAATTGCTTATTCACCAATCGATCCTCCAGAAGAATTCAAATTGATATGCCCAAGCACTGATGAAATCGAGGAATTGAAGTTTGGTGCCGGTCCATTATCCCTTGCTAAAAGAAAAGAATTATTAAAACCTACTTGTTCCAGCCCGAAATTGCTCGCCGCCGCTGAAGGACCTGATAAATATTTAAAGATTAAAAGAAAGATGAAAAATAGAGAACAAACCCGGTTGGGTATTTTCCGAAGAGGAGCTTGAAGCCAAAGATGGAGTCGGTCTAGTGCCAGTCGCAGTAACAATCGGAGATTGCTGGCCTTGAAGAAGGCCCTTTGAGCCGGTCACAGACGTCGTCGCATCAGCTTAAAATAAAAATAGAAATGCGAAAAATATTCAATAAAATTACAGGCATTCGAAGCAGCATTCCTTTTGGCCTCATTTTTTTCCCGCATTGCTCTGATCCGCTTTTGCTCCTTGGTCAAACCCATTGTTATCGATGTTGAAACTTAATTCAAAATTTTAGCAAACAAATTCTTATAAAAAACTTTCCTTTCTAAAAAGTAAGGGAATTGTAATTAAAATTAATTATTTAATAAAATGATTGTAATAAATATTGGAATGTGGTGCTGGTTCGGACTGGTGATGCAGGGCTGGCTTAAAGTCACTTCGGACTGGTGATGCAGGGCTGGTTTAAAGTCACTTCGGACTGGGGATGTAGGGCTGGTTTAATGTCACTACGGACTGGGGATGCAGGGCTGGTTTAACGTCACTTCGGACGGAGGAGACATATTGAATTTTTGGTCGGAAATAATGCATTTGGAATGATATTGAATTCGGCAAGAAATGCATCCGGAATGAGAGCAAATATGTGTAGAATGATCGATTGCTTCCATAATAGTTGTAGATAGAATTGGGGGGGGGCCTGTTTTTATTACCGCATCCTTGCATAGCCAGAAACAAACCCCCTTAGAATCTATGGGCCAGAAAAATTCTAAGTCTTTTTCAAGAAAATGACTGGCCGCATAGTTCTAGAAAGGGCTGTTTAAGGCAAGCAAGGTTAGCCCTGCCATCGCCAAAAAACACCGTAAAAGACATACGGCATTTTATGGTAGGCAGGTTACCAGTACGCACCACGAGGAGGTGTGCGGAGGTACAGGTCAACCTTGCGTACCAGGGGAGAGGTTACCAGGAAGGGTTGTCTCGTATGCATGGGAGGACATATGCAGGTATGGTCACAAACAAAGCGAACTGTGACTGGCTAAGACCGCCAACGTGCATATGTTTGCCTGGCTGTACAGGCGCCATGACTGACCTAGAACACCGAAGTGCCCTTTACTGGACTGACACAGGGTTGTCAATGGGCACTTTCGTCCCCCCTTCTAGTCAGCAGGTTGTAAAACAACCACACCAGAGAAATCTGGCGCCCTTAGGCCGTGTGCGAGACTGGAAACCCTTGACCCTATAGCCACACCGCAACACCAAATAGGATCAAGTACTGCCTTAAACCCCCGAAGGAGTGGCTTCCAAGAACCCAAGAGGTGCGCTTTAGCCAGGGCGTAACAGCAAAGTTTTTTTTGAATTGCCAACTCGATGAGCATGTCCTGAAGATCAAGTTCCGCACCATTGGGGACACCATCCACTACCCCTGATAGGGAAAGTGGTACGTGCCAATCCCTGCGGGTAGACGTGCTCCCGAAGATCATGTAGACGAACTCCCGTAGATCATGTTGTTTCCCGAAGACAATCAAAATAATTGACCAATTCCAAAAGCAAAATCAAACACTCTTGGCTTGAAAATTTTGTCCAACAAATGTTAAAAAATGCGTTTTATTGCAATTTTTTATCATTTTTTAAAAATTTGGCCATAGCTTCCGCTGCAAAAACCATTTTAAAAATGATAAAAATTGCAATAAAATGCATTTTTAACTTTTGCTGGGCAATATTTTCACAACATTATGGTTGATTTTGCTCATGTAATTGGTCAATTATATTGATTGTCTTTGAACTGCGGAAGAAGATGAAGTCATCCCGTAGAACAAATCCAATTGAGCATTCCAAAAGCAAAATGACGGCAAACTATAAAGATTCTAAGCACTAAAATAAAGGGAAATTAGTTGGGTATTTGAAAAATAATTATATCAATAATATATAAAATATTTAGTATTCATTTTTTTGATTATTTTTGGTTTGAAAATAATTGTTATTCCCACAATGGTTCAAAGAAAAGTGGATAAACCCCACTAATTCTTTGATCCATTAAAATTTTTATTTTAACCTTATAACGGTAAAAATGTTCCATTTTAATTTAATTATTTTTTTAAAATATATAAACTGGCCAGCCCAGTCCCTTCAAACATTGAACATATTGCATTGTTTTCCAGGATTTAGCATTCATTCTCAAAGTTCAACAATGCATCTGGAATCGGCAGTTCTCATTTGCATTGACACATTTGTCCGCTTAGTTCGGCTGCCGAATTTATGAATTTATTTTTGAATATCTTTTTAATTTAAAACTTTGCTTCTGAAATAGACAGTCTCTTGTGCATTGCCCCATTGCTCCGCTTGGTTCGACTGCTGAATTTTTTAATTTATTTTTGAATATATTTTTTAATTCAAACCTTGCTTTTTGAATTCGCAATTGCATTTGCATTGTCTCATTGCTCCGCTTGGCTCAGCTGCAGATTTTTGAATTTATTGTGAAAATTCTTATTAATTAAATACCTTGCTTTTGGAATCAGCGTCTCTTGTGAACGGCTGCAAAATTTTTTGATTTTATTTTTATAATTTTTTCCCATTTTAAAACTTTGCTTTTGAAATCTGCGGTCACCTTTGCATTGCCACATTGCACCATTTAGTCCGGATGCTGAATTTATGAATTTATTTTCATTGCTTTGCTGGATTTTCTGCTTTATTTTTTAAATTTACTTTTGTGAAAACATTTAATTCGGCCGCTTAGTTGGGCAGCTAAATATTTGAATTTATTTTTGAATCTTTTATTAATTTAAACCTTGCTTTTGGATTCGGCTGTCTCATTTGTTTTGCCACATTGGTCCGCTTGGTTCGGCTGCAATATATTTGAATTTAATTTTGATTTATTTTTCATTATAAACCTTGCTTTTGGATTCGGCTGTCTCATTTGTTTTGCCACTTGGTTCGGCTGCAAAATATTTGAATTAAATTTTGATTTATTTATCATTATAAACCTTGTTTTTGGAATCAGTAGTCTCATTTGTGCCACACTGTTCTGCTCCGAATTACTTTATATTTTTAATGAATTTGTAATCCAAATATTAAATACCTTAAATTTTGCATATTGTATTCATGAAATGCATTTGTTGCATTGCTTTGCTCGATTGACTGCTGAATTTTCTGAATTTATTTTTTTGTGAAAAATTTATTTCATTATTTGTGATAAACTTAGACTATTTCTCCATATAGATATTTGTTTTTAAATTTGGACTAAATGTCTTTTTGGTCAAACAATGGTTTAACTTGTTCAATTAATAGTTTCGTAAAAAAACTAATGCGATATTCGTCATCCCCGTACTCGATTTACCTTTATAAGACGTTTTTTTAATGCATTTGGATTTGGACCAAACCGTTTTTGGCCAAACCGCGGTTTTATCTCGCGCACCTTTAAGTTTCGTTCAAAACGGATATGATATTCGTGATCCCCGACCTCGATTACCCCATATTACACTATTTGTAAGTCAAAATTGGCAAAAAATTATTTTTCCGCTCCGCGGTTTGCACCGCGGTAACTCGCGCATCGCTTGGCCAATCTCGAAATAAACTTGTCGAAATAAACTTGATATTCGGCTTCGCCGACCTCGAATACCCCATATAGCACTATTTATAAGTCAAAATTGAAGAAAAATTTAATTTCCGCTCCGCGGTTTACACCGCGGTAACTCGCGCACCGCTACGCGGATCTCGAAAAAATTTCGATATTCGGGATCCCCTACCTCGATTACCCATTCCACAAACTTTTGGCGACAAAATTCGAGAAAAAATTTTTTGAAAAGTGCTTGGTCCCCCCTATGGGTACCAAAAAAACCGTTTTCCGCGCGGAGCTCCGCGCGGAGTGAAAATTTTCCGGATTTCAGATTTTTATACAAAGCGCGACCTGGTCTGTGCACCTTTTAAAAAAAATTCCCGACCTAAGGAGTATTTTGAAGGCAGTTATGAGTTAGAGACTGATATTGGACCCTTGTTATATTCTAGTAATAATAACTAGCCCCTGCGGGGCTCTCTTGCCTCATGTAATTGTTGGGCTTATTCATTTTTAGAATCCCTATGGGATTTCACTGTTTCTAGGTGATTTTGGGATCATTTTGATCCTTAATCCCTCTTTATCCACCTTAATCCCCTTTTATCCACCTTAATCCCCTATATCCGGCTTAATCCCTCGCACCCCCAAGTCTGCTATTTCCATCTTCGCCCCTTCGGGGCTCAAGGGGTGGCCTTCGGCCCCTTTCCCCGCCTTATTCCCATCATTTTGACACTTTATCCCTCTTAATCCCCCGTAATCCGCCTTAATCCTCTTTATCCTACTTAATCTCACGCACTCCCAAGCCTGCTATTTCCATCTTCGCCCCTTCGGGGCTCAAGGGGTGGCCTTCGGCACCTTTCCCCACCTTAATCCCATCATTTTGAACCTTAATCCCACTTAATCCGGCTTAATCCCCCTATATCCGGCTATATCCCGCACATCTACCGGGCCTTCGGCCCGGCCCACGTGCCTTCGGCACGCTTCCCCTTCACTTCCGACCCATTTCCCGCCTTAATCTCATCATTTTGACCCTTAATCCGCCTTAATCCCCCTATATCCGGCTTAATCTCGCGCACCTTTAGGTTTCGTGAGAAACGGATATGATATTCGTGATCCCCGACCCAGATTACCCCATAAATGACTATTTTTAAGTCAAAATTGGAAAAAAATTATTTTTCCGCTCCGCGGTTTACACCGCGGTAACTCGCGCATCGCTTCGCGGATCTCGAAAAAATTTCGATATTCGGGATCCCCGACCTCGATTACCCATTCCCCAGTGTTTATCTCGAAAAAAAATTTTTTGAAAAGTGCTTGGTCCCCCCTATGGGTGTCAAAAAAACCGTTTTCCGCGCGGAGCTCCGCGCGGAGTGAAAATTTTCCGGATTTCAGATTTTTATACAAAGCGCGACCGGGTCTGTGCACCTTTTAAAAAAAATTCCCGACCTACGGAGCATTTTGAAGACAGTTATGAGTTAGAGACTGATATTGGGGTCTTGTTATATTCTAGTAATAATAACTAGCCCCTGCGGGGCTCTCTTGCCGCATATGATACGGTATTGGATGGGTATTAATCCATTTTTCAGAATCCCTGCGGGATTTCACTGAGTCTAGGTGATTTTGGGTCATTTTACAGCTTAATCCGGCTTAATCCCTCTTTATCCACCTTAATCCACCTTTATCCGGCTTAATCCCAAGCACTCCCAAGCCTGCTATTTCCATCTTCGCCCCTTCGGGGCTCAGGGGGTGGCCTTCGGCCCCTTTCCCCGCCTTAATCCCATCATTTTACCCTTAATCCCCCTTAATCCGCCTTAATCTCCCTTTATCCGGCTTAATCCTACGCACTCCCAAGCCTGCTATTTCCATCTTCGCCCCTTCGGGGCTCAGGGGGTGGCCTCCGGCCCCTTTCCCTGCCTTAATCCCATCATTTTGACCCTTAATCCCCTTTAATCCTCCTTAATCCCCCTTTATCCGGCTTAATGCCACGCACTCCTAATGGCCCGCTATTTCCATCTTCGCCCCTTCGGGGCTCAAGGGGTGGCCTTCGGCCCCTTTCCCCACCTTAATCCCACTTAATCCCTCTATATCCGGCTATACCCGCGCACCTACCGGGCCTCCGGCCCGGCCCACGTGCCTTCGGCACGCTTCCCCTCCACTTCCGACCTATTTCCCGCCTTAATCCCACCATTTTGACCCTTAATCCCTCTTAATCCCCCTTTATCCGGCTTAATCTCGCGCACTCCCGGACCTCCTCATTCCATCTTCGCCCCTTCGGGGCTCAGGGGTTGGCCTCCGGCCCTATTCCTACCTTAATCCCTACATTTTAACCCTTAATCCGGTCTAATCCATCTTAATCCGCCTTAATCCTCCTATATCCGGCTATACCCGCGCACCTACCGGGCCTCCGGCCCGGCCCACATGCTTCGGCACGCTTCCCCTCCACTTCCGACCCATTTCCCGCCTTAATCTCATCATTTTGACACTTAATCCCTCTTAATCCCCCTTTATCCGGCTTAATCTCGCGCACTCCCGGACCTCCTCTTTCCATCTTCGCCCCTTCGGGGCTCAGGGGTTGGCCTCCGGCCCTATTCCTACGAGCTTCCTATTTCCATCTTCGCCCCTTCGGCCCCTTTCCCCGCCTTAATCCCACCATTTTGACCCTTAATCCTCCTTAATCCCCCTATATCCGGCTATATCCCGCGCACCTACCGGGCCTCCGGCCCAGCCCACGTGCCTTCGGCACGCTTCCCCTTCACTTCCGACCCTTCCCGCCTTAATCCCATCATTTTGACCCTTAATCCCACTTAATCCTCCTTAATCCCCTTTTATCCGGCCTAATCCCACCCAATCCCAAGCCTGCTATTTCCATCTTCGTCCCTTCGGGGCTCAGGGGGTGGCCTTCGGCCCCTTTCCCCGCCTTAATCCCATCATTTTGACCTTTAATCCCTCTTAATCCCCTTATATCCGGCTTAATCCCATGGACTTCCCAGCTTCCTATTTCCATCTTCGCCCCTTCGGGGCTCATGGGGAGGCCTTCGGCCCCTTTCCCTGCCTTAATCCCATCATTTTGACCCTTAATCCTCCCTTATCCTGCTTAATCCCCCTTTATCCGGCTTAATCCCACCCAATCCCAAGCCTGTTATTTCCATCTTCGCCCCTTCGGGGCTCAAGGGGTGGCCTTCGGCCCTTTTCCCGCCTTAATCCCACCATTTTGACCCTTAATCCCTCTTAATCCCCCTTTATCCGGCTTAATCTCGCGCACCTTTAAGTTTCGTTCAAAACGGATATGATATTCGTGATCCCCAGCCCAGATTACCCCATAAACGACTATTTTTGTAAAAATTTTGAAAAAATCCGTTCAGCGGTTTGGCCACGGTAACTCGCGCACCGCTTGGCCAATCTCGAAATAAACTTGATATTCGGCTTCGCCGAACTCGATTACCCATTCCCTGAACTTTTGGAGAAAAAATTCGGAAAAAAATTTTTTGAAAAGTGCTTGGTCCCCCCTATGGGTGTCAAAAAAACGGTTTTCCGCGCGGAGCTCCGCGCGGAGTAAAGTTGGAAACTTCGTTGTATTTTTAGCCAAATCTCGACCCAATTGCCCACAGTTTTTTAAAAAATTCCCGACCTACGGAGCATCGGGAAAGCCCAAACTTGAAAGAATTTGTTGGACCACCCTTGTTATATTCTAGTAATAATAACTAGCCCCTGCGGGGCTCTCTTGCCTCATGTAATTGTTGGGCTTATTCATTTTTAGAATCCCTATGGGATTTCACTGTTTCTAGGTGATTTTGGGATCATTTTGATCCTTAATCCCTCTTTATCCACCTTAATCCCCTTTTATCCACCTTAATCCCCTATATCCGGCTTAATCCCTCGCACCCCCAAGTCTGCTATTTCCATCTTCGCCCCTTCGGGGCTCAAGGGGTGGCCTTCGGCCCCTTTCCCCGCCTTATTCCCATCATTTTGACACTTTATCCCTCTTAATCCCCCGTAATCCGCCTTAATCCTCTTTATCCTACTTAATCTCACGCACTCCCAAGCCTGCTATTTCCATCTTCGCCCCTTCGGGGCTCAAGGGGTGGCCTTCGGCACCTTTCCCCACCTTAATCCCATGATTTTGAACCTTAATCCCACTTAATCCGGCTTAATCCCCCTATATCCGGCTATATCCCGCACATCTACCGGGCCTTCGGCCCGGCCCACGTGCCTTCGGCACGCTTCCCCTTCACTTCCGACCCATTTCCCGCCTTAATCTCATCATTTTGACCCTTAATCCGCCTTAATCCCCCTATATCCGGCTTAATCTCGCGCACCTTTAGGTTTCGTGAGAAACGGATATGATATTCGTGATCCCCGACCCAGATTACCCCATAAATGACTATTTTTAAGTCAAAATTGGAAAAAAATTATTTTTCCGCTCCGCGGTTTACACCGCGGTAACTCGCGCATCGCTTCGCGGATCTCGAAAAAATTTCGATATTCGGGATCCCCGACCTCGATTACCCATTCCCCAGTGTTTATCTCGAAAAAAAATTTTTTGAAAAGTGCTTGGTCCCCCCTATGGGTGTCAAAAAAACCGTTTTCCGCGCGGAGCTCCGCGCGGAGTGAAAATTTTCCGGATTTCAGATTTTTATACAAAGCGCGACCGGGTCTGTGCACCTTTTAAAAAAAATTCCCGACCTACGGAGCATTTTGAAGACAGTTATGAGTTAGAGACTGATATTGGGGTCTTGTTATATTCTAGTAATAATAACTAGCCCCTGCGGGGCTCTCTTGCCTCATGTAATTGTTGGGCTTATTCATTTTTAGAATCCCTATGGGATTTCACTGTTTCTAGGTGATTTTGGGATCATTTTGATCCTTAATCCCTCTTTATCCACCTTAATCCCCTTTTATCCACCTTAATCCCCTATATCCGGCTTAATCCCTCGCACCCCCAAGTCTGCTATTTCCATCTTCGCCCCTTCGGGGCTCAAGGGGTGGCCTTCGGCCCCTTTCCCCGCCTTATTCCCATCATTTTGACACTTTATCCCTCTTAATCCCCCGTAATCCGCCTTAATCCTCTTTATCCTACTTAATCTCACGCACTCCCAAGCCTGCTATTTCCATCTTCGCCCCTTCGGGGCTCAAGGGGTGGCCTTCGGCACCTTTCCCCACCTTAATCCCATCATTTTGAACCTTAATCCCACTTAATCCGGCTTAATCCCCCTATATCCGGCTATATCCCGCACATCTACCGGGCCTTCGGCCCGGCCCACGTGCCTTCGGCACGCTTCCCCTTCACTTCCGACCCATTTCCCGCCTTAATCTCATCATTTTGACCCTTAATCCGCCTTAATCCCCCTATATCCGGCTTAATCTCGCGCACCTTTAGGTTTCGTGAGAAACGGATATGATATTCGTGATCCCCGACCCAGATTACCCCATAAATGACTATTTTTAAGTCAAAATTGGAAAAAAATTATTTTTCCGCTCCGCGGTTTACACCGCGGTAACTCGCGCATCGCTTCGCGGATCTCGAAAAAATTTCGATATTCGGGATCCCCGACCTCGATTACCCATTCCCCAGTGTTTATCTCGAAAAAAAATTTTTTGAAAAGTGCTTGGTCCCCCCTATGGGTGTCAAAAAAACCGTTTTCCGCGCGGAGCTCCGCGCGGAGTGAAAATTTTCCGGATTTCAGATTTTTATACAAAGCGCGACCGGGTCTGTGCACCTTTTAAAAAAAATTCCCGACCTACGGAGCATTTTGAAGACAGTTATGAGTTAGAGACTGATATTGGGGTCTTGTTATATTCTAGTAATAATAACTAGCCCCTGCGGGGCTCTTTAACCGCGTATGATACGGTATTGGATTGGTATTAATCCATTTTTCAGAATCCCTGCGGGATTTCACTGAGTCTAGGTGATTTTGGGGCATTTATGGCTTAATCGCCCTTTATCCTTCTTAATCCCTCTTAATCCTCCTTTATCCGGCTTAATCCCATGCATTCCCAAGCCTGCTATTTCCATCTTCGCCCCTTCGGGGCTCAGGGGGTGGCCTTCGGCCCCTTTCCCCACCTTAATCCCACCATTTTGACCCTTAATCCCCCTTAATCCGCCTTAATCCCCCTATATCCGGCTTAATCCCACGCACTCCCAAGCTTGCTATTTCCATCTTCGCCCCTTCGGGGCTCAAGGGGTGGCCTTCGGCCCCTTTCCCCACCTTAATCCCATCATTTTGACCCTTAATCCCACTTAATCCGGCTAAATCCCCCTATATCCGGCTATATCCTGCACATCTACCGGGCCTCCGTCCCGGCCCACGTGCCTACGGCACGCTTCCCCCTCACTTCCCACCCATTTCCCGCCTTAATCCCATCATTTTGACCCTTAATCCCACTTAATCCCCCTTTATCCGGCTTAATCCCGCGCACCTTTAAGTTTCGTTCAAAACGGATATGATATTCGTGATCCCCGACCCAGATTACCCCATATTCGACTATTTTTATGAAAATTTTGAAAAATCCGCTCCGCGGTTTACACCGCGGTAACTCGCGCACCGCTTCGCGGTTCTCGAAAAAATTTCGATATTCGGGATCCCCGAACTCGATTACCCATTCCCCAGTGTTTATCTCGAAAAAAATTTTTTGAAAAGTGCTTGGTCCCCCCTTTGGGTATCAAAAAAACCGTTTTCCGCGCGGAGCTCCGCGCGGAATGAAAATTTTCCGGATTTCAGATTTTTATACAAAGCGCGACCGGGTCTGTGCACCTTTTAAAAAAAATTCCCGACCTACGGAGCATTTTGAAGACAGTTATGAGTTAGAGACTGATATTGGACCCTTGTTATATTCTAGTAATAATAACTAGCCCCTGCGGGGCTCTTTACCCGCGTATGACTGTAAAAGGGAATATACAACTTTGTTATTGGAATCCCTGCGGGATTTCACTGAGTCTAGGTGATTTTGGGGGCATTTATAGCTTAATCCCCCTTTATCCTCCTTAATCCCCCTTTATCCGGCTTAATCTCGCGCATTCTAAGGCCATCTGTTTCCATCTTCGCCCCTTCGGGGCTCAGGGGGTGGCCTTCGGCATCTTTCCCCGCCTTAATATCATCATTTTGACCCTTAATCCCTCTTAATCCGCCTTAATCCCCTTTATCCGGCTTAATCCCACCCACTCCAAAGCCTGCTATTTCCATTTTCGCCCCTTCGGGGCTCAGGGGGTGGCCTTCGGCCCCTTTCCCCGCCTTAATCCCATCATTTTTACCTTTAATCCCTCTTAATCCTCCTTAATCCCCCTATATCCGGCTATATCCCGTGCACCTACCGGGCCTCCAGCCCTTCCCCCGTGCCTTCGGCACGCTTCCCCTTCACTTCCGACCTATTTCCCGCCTTAATCCCATTATTTTGACACTTAATCCCTCTTAATCCCCCTATATCCGGCTTAATCTCGCGCACCTTTAGGTTTCGTGAAAAACCGTTATCATATTCATGATCCCCGACCTCGATTACCCCATAATTGACTATTTTTGTGAAAATTTTGAAAAATCCGCTCCGCGGTTTACACCGCGGTAACTCGCGCACCGCTTCGCGGATCTCGAAAAAATTTCGATATTCGGGATCCCCGACCTCGATTACCCATTCCCCAATGTTTATCTCGAAAAAAATTTTTTGAAAAGTGCTTGGTCCCCCCCTATGGGTGTCAAAAAAACCGTTTTCCGCGCGGAGCTCCGCGCGGAATGAAAATTTTGGAAAAGTCAGATT